>VZSZ01006618.1:326511-458933 GCA_013398815.1 Ibidorhyncha struthersii
TTTTGGCTGTATTCATCTCTGTATGAATTGCAGTTTTTAGAATATTTTTAGAATTCTTTGGAAAAATCCAAGTTTGGCATAAAAAACCCACCAAGAGTTTTGAGAAATACTGCCCTTATGCTCTAGACCAGTGTTACTCATTCTGCACTCACTGGCAGATGGTTCCTGAAATATTTATTGAGAAATTAAAAATGACAACAACATTGACAACAGCAGCTTATATATACACATTTTGACACAAGCTATTGAATGAAAACCTTTTCCCCTGTGAGGACAGTTAGACAGGGTGCAGGCTGTCCACAAAATTTGTACAGTGTCTGTCCTTGGAAGTTTTCGAGTCCCAACTGACCACCAGCCTGAGCAACCTGGTCCCGTCACAGACCTGCCTCTGCTTTGAGCAGGAGGTTGGGCTAGAGGCGCCCTCCAATAGGATCCCATGATCCTATGAAACCGGTGTGAGTGAGAACATAAAACAAAGAATATGTCTCCTGACATTTAGTCTGCCATTGGTTTGACTGTAAATGAACATTACTGGAGTAACACAGCACAAGATGATTCTTGGATTTAATTCAAGAGATGAGGTGACTAGTGAAAGAAAAATTTTTCGCAGAAAATCTAATCTTACTAGTTAAACCTATTGGGTTTTTTTTCAGTCTAAGATTTTGCATGCTTTGAGTACTGTTTGGGAATTGGTAGGAATTCTTGTCAGAATCGTCGAAAAAAGTAAAGCGGCTTCATCTGGATACATAAGTTTGTTGTGGGTTTCACTAACTCCATTAGAGCAAGGTTCAGCCAACTTCAGTTTATTTCCACATCAGATGTGTTATCTATATTCTTTTATTTTCAACACAACAGCATGGCCTGTATCCTATAGATGTTTGTTTCTTACTGTTTACTTACAGACTTGTTGCATTGAAGTGGTTCCGTGTTTCGTTCTATGGTTCAGTGCTTGAGTCATCAGAAATGATCCATTTGCTTCAGATTTTTTCGCCGATTGTTTAACTGGAAACTACTCCTTGACACCTTTTCCCGTAGTTTTTCTGAGAACAGAAAATATTTAAAAGGCAACATTCGCAGGACTGCTGAGTACTCTCTCAGTCTCTGCTGCTTAATCTCTGCGCATAGATAAGAATCACACGTTCAAAATGCTACAGATAGTGAACATGACTGTTATAGCTAAACATGGTGTTTTGAGATCAAAGGTGAAATATATACGTCACCTGGAAAAGACTGTTTTATAGTTGCACGGATAAAGACTCTTGAAAGAATTCCTTCTTCTACTGGTATACTGTTATTGATCTTTTTTATTGTCAACAAGTCTTGTGGGGATAGGCAAATTACCAGGGAACATGGGGGAAGAAATGTGCTTCCTTTATCTCTTTGTCTTTATCTCTTTTACTTGTGCAACTGATAAAAATTAATCCTTAATCCGTGGAGCCTGGTGAATCAAGAGACCTACAACAAGAGCAGAGTCAGCTCTGCTCAGTTCCCAGAGCACAGCACAAGGAGATATTCTGCCAAGATTTTGTAAATAGTAAGAAAAATTGAAAGTTGTGTAATTGCATGCTGCCTGCCTGTATTCGCTAATGTTGGTGACAGAAATCTGTCCTTTCTCTTTCCGTCCTGAACTGCTGCTTAGTGCTGCTATATGCACACCAAAAGTTTTTCAACCTAGAGATATTTCCAGGTGGTTTCATGGCAGAAGCAGACAGCCTGAAACTCACGCAGCACTTTGTGACCATTGTGTTCAGCAGCAAATTTGTATTAATGGGGATACTATCAATCATCTTACCATACTTGCATGGACCATCAAGCTCACAGAAGCTGAGTGCAAAGCAGGAACTTTCAGTATCCCACTACATCTGTAAAATGCCTTGTATCAGGACTCTGATCTTTAGTGGCCCTTCAGTGTGCTGTCCTTGTGGGATTAGGAGGATTAGCATCATAGAGAAGCATACCACAGCCATTTAGATGTTTCCATATCGTTTCAAGTGTTTTCCAAGGCATATTAGATTCAGAGAAATCTTCAATTAAGACTGACACTGGCATCAAAGAGATCCAGTCAGCGTTTTCTACTAACTCCTCAATTTGATAAAAATCACCATGGTTCAGTCTGAGCGAAGAGTGAACAAGAAGTCCTGAGTCATCCTCTGCAGTGTTAGCTGTCAAATCATCAATGAAATATTTCAGTCTGTGCCTCTGGTGCTTAACTGCTTATGAACCAACCATTCAAATACTTTTTTTTATTTTTCATGGGCCAATTCTCCTCATCCCTTACCTATGGTCTAGTTAGTGAAAAGGAGTTTGAACTTGTACAATCAAGCTGTTTTTACATTATGAGTAGCCCAAAGTGGCTTGTACTTGTAACAGTGAGAAGTGTAATAAATAATCACTCTGCTGGTGTGCAGTTCAAAAATGACTTGGCAAATACTTTTCCAAATTTTTCTAAAACTAAGCAACATACTTTCCAAAGTCAAGAGAAAATGTTTGTTCATTTGCTGCCTCTAAAACAAAAGTAAAAATGAAGACGCAAGAATATAGCAAGTGCTGAATAGAAAATAAATCATATCGCAGGAGTCTGGTTGTGACCTCAGTGTGTGGTTCTTCTTTGAAAAGGATTCTCTAAAGTTTTTCCTGTTCCCATCCTGCACTCCAAGCTCTGTCTTTCTCTTTACTCATCATTCCCAGTTTTACAGATTGTGTGGGCTAACTTAAAAAGTTAAGAAACCTTTTTAAAACTG
The DNA here is from genome assembly GCA_013398815.1 of Ibidorhyncha struthersii. Classification (NCBI taxonomy): domain Eukaryota; kingdom Metazoa; phylum Chordata; class Aves; order Charadriiformes; family Charadriidae; genus Ibidorhyncha; species Ibidorhyncha struthersii. Next base: position 329,253 of record VZSZ01006618.1, read on the forward strand.
GCATCTTTTTTCCTGACCGTAGTCCAATGGAAAACATCTATAGGACTCCCCAGTCAGTTTCCCAGCTCCAGAAACATCTTTGCCAAACTGCAATTTACGTAATTTGCACTTCAAAATGTGGGCACACAACCTCAATGCTCTCAGAGTTGTGGGAATAAACAGAATTTCTCCACAAATTTTCGGGGGAACTTTTAATCAAAAGTCTGCCTGGGGCCGGATGTTATCATGCAACATGAAGAAGCAGGATTGTGATAGATCTACTCCCAGAAAGGTTTAATCAAATCTCTTCAGTCAGAGTATTCTGCCCTTGAGTCACTGATGGGCATAGGCAATGCAGGAGTGATGCAAGAATGTCCTTAAAGAAGCACGGCCCTCTTTTGTTCCTTGCATTAAACATGGACAGCATAGAGCACTGAGCCCTGCCTGCTTCTTGTTCCTTAAATGATGGGTGATGTGCACTTTCTCCCCTTTCTAGCACTAAGAGCACTTTCTCCCCTTTCTAGCACTAAGATAAATACAGTGGAGTGAATTCAATATCCTTTAAAATCACATGCATTTGTACGTGCCTCTGGAAAGTGTTTTCAAAACTCAGTAAGCCACAAATGAAGAGCACTAAAAATATTTATCACCATCAAAAGAGTAACCCTGAGGAAAAAAAACAAGCAGAAATAAGGCACTGACAGTACAATTTATCTAGTTGTAAGTTTATGTAGAACTGCATATGAATCTGATATTTTGAGTATTAACTAATCGTTTGTTAATGTTACAGAGATCTAATTTGAATCTCAATTATACTGGTGTTATTCTGAAATGACTCCACTAAGTTCATTCTTTTGAATCCAGCAATCCATTAACACCTTTAGTCTGGAATTTCCCCAGGTTTACACTATTTTATCTGAGGTTGTGGAATGAAGACTCATGTCTGGAAGAGAGGCTAAAGCAACCATTAGCAATTTGCTTAGGATGCCAAGGCATCATCAGAAAGGGATCATGAGTGAAAAGTGGCTTAAGGATGTACTGCTTAGAGCAAATAAAGTGGGGAAGCTTACCTGCGGTATCTTTTTTTCAGATATCTGGGTTCAGCAGGCAGAAATGAAGGGGCATTTTATGCAAGGCGCTAAGTCATGGAGTGAGGCCCAAAATCTCCATCACCAGCTTCACCAGGAGCTGGACTGGCCCTGTGCAGTAGGACTCATGGTATTGATCACACCGTGCCCTCGTTCAGCGGGGCCAAATAGCCCTAAAATTAAAAGGAAGTTCATTTTCACCACCTGGTTGTAAAATTAATTAAGTGCACTGGTTGGGCAATGATTGGAACAATATTTATTTTAACATTTTCCACTATTTCTTAAAGCAAAACATCTTCTGCTTAAAATACATGGGACATTGAACTTTTAATAAATATAACTGTGTTGGAATGTGGTTGGTTACACTGCTTCATGTGTATAAGGTAGGGGATTATTTTGAAGAACTAAGAGGACTCAGGGTATTACAAATGATTTCTCAGTTGAGTAAAAGAAAACATAACTTTTAGGAAAATGATTCCCAGTAACTCAGGTTTTGGTTTTCCTCCTACAGGAAAAGTACAGGGTAAGTAGGAATAGAGCTGAGTAGGATTTTTCAACAATTCAGACTTTCAGCTGAAAATAATGATTCAGTCAAGGGAAAACTTTGCTTGGAAAAGACTTGGTTTTCACAGTTTTTTTTCTATGTACATACTTTTAGGATTTTTTTTCTGTTGCTAATAACATTGGAATCAGTAATAAAGATAAATTTTTTAAAAGAAGAAAAAGGAATTCACAACAATTTCTAGAAGACAGATGCTCTGAAGGAAAGTTGCTAAGAATTGAATATGTTCTGCTTGCTGACACTATATGTATTTCTCTCAGATTGTTATTCAGATATATACACGTATTTTTAGAGAACCCTTCGGAGTACCAGGAGTGTCGGTACAGACCCCGCTGCTCCCTTAGCGCTAAAAGCCCCGCTAACAGTAGGAAGCACTTAACACAGGAATAACACAGCTATCCCAAGCCACGCGGTGTAACCAGGAGATGTTCCCTTTTGGTTCTGGCCTTTACCTCTCTGTACTCAGACCTCGAGCCCCCACAGAGACCCTGGGAGAAGGTAAAGGGGAGGCAGTTTCACCTGCAGCATTTTAAATCATTCTGAGAGGGATAGATTTACAGTACCCCTTCAGGCCAGTGTAAAGGAGATGTACAATCCTGCAAACAGAGACTAGAGATGTTTTACAAATTGTAAAGACACGGAGACAAAGACACAGGGCAAAGCCAGGAGTGAAATCGAGCCAATCTTCTAAACTGCTTGATTATTCAGTCTCCGAGTAGGAGCTGAGACTTCATCCCCCGAGTGAGCAACCTTTGAACTCATGCTAAATTTCAGATTGCGTTGATGACTGTGTTCCTGAGGAGTACAGGTTCCATCAAAGGACTGAGAGCACACATGAAAGCACAGCAATTGCTGAGGACCGGAATGAAGGGAAAAGCATTGACTCACTGTGCGAATGTGAAACAGATCTCCTATCTTTTATAAATATTTACAAAGTAATTAGAAAAAAGGAAAGAAAATACACATCAACAAATGAGGCACATCAAAACACTGTCACTAAAGCTTGCATTTCAAAAAAGTTAGGAGGAAGAGAAGGGCAGCTGTAGTCTATAGAAAACTTCATTAATGTTTTCAAATCACTCATAGGATTTAGGTGCTGAAAGGCATGCTAAATTGGGATTTATACATAATCAGATCATTGAAAAACATACAAATGGCTGCCAGAGTAAAGTACAATGTTCACTTTTGAAATTACAAAAAATCCTTTGTTTCAGAGAGTGAATTGACTAAAGTTTAGTTTCAGTGAAGCATGTTTTTGCTTTGGGTGTCATTATTTGGTTTGGCTTCCTTGCCAGAGAAACCTTTTTACACACTGCAGTTCCTTCAACTGTTGTTTTTATTCTCCAGCAACTGAAAAAAAAAAAGAAAGAAAAAAAATCAAGGCTGTATCAGATGCTTCATATTTAAATGAGAAATGCTCAGTGTTTACCTTTAATTTTGAGATGGCAGTGGGGGAGAATTGCAGGGGGCTTGATTGCTTGCCAGGATTTCTCAAACAGATGGATTTGAACCTCCTCACTTAAATAATCTGGAAAATCAAGTTGGACTGGTTGAATCAAATTGCTGGCAAGTGGGTAAGGAAAACATCCATCCGTCCATCCATCTATCTATCTAGGCACCTATATCACTCCCATAGTCATGGTATCTGTGCACCTTCAACAGTAATGTCACGCAGCAGCCTCAGATTCCACACACCACCAAACATGCCCTTGGCAAAAACCCAGCAGCTTTGCCAGAGATAAAGGATTATGTATGTTATGCCTGTGCATACTAAAGAAAGGATTTTTGCACTTTAACAGCAGTTTCTGGGGTTTCTATGGCTAAGACATTCAAGCACATGCGTATCTTAAATCTTAAGACTCAGTCATGATGAATAGTTCTGAATGTACTCTTATGGTATGTTCATCAAAACCTTGTGATTACAGAAGGAATAAAACAAGTATTTCCTTTTATGGTTAGGTGGAGGCAGGAGGTAGTGTTTCCAAATGGTTACTAGGTAAACCCATTTGTTATCATTTTGTTTTCCTTTTTTCTTCTCTTTCTTTTATTATTTTTTTTTTCATGTGAGAACTGCCTGTCTCAACACCTGTAGAGACAGGAATTATTTAGATAGGAATTCATTCGGAGGAGGAGGGAGGAAGTAGGGGTAGAGCTGAACCGTCTGTTTGGACAACCAACTTTGCTGAAGGTAGTTCCCATGGATACAATAGAAAAATACATTTCTCTGCAAGGAAGAACAAAGTTCCAGTAGGTAAGGGGCATAACATGTGTCCTGTACAATGAGAACAAACTCTGATCCTCCTGTACTGTGCAGTCCATAAAGGATATTTGAGACCAATACAAAGGGTAACCGCAACCTGTGTCCAGGAGTAGCACTACATGAAAAGGTCTAAATAAGGAACTTGAACCATTTCTCCCCCTCACCAGCCCCAACTTGGCAGATTGCACTGGCATCAAACTAGTTTACAGGTATGGAAACAAGCAGATGAATTAAACGGGCTGCATACTTCATGGGATTATGTATTGCACATACTTTGTAATGATTTAAGAATTGATTCATTGCCAGGAATCAGAGTAGGAAAAAAGAACATGTATCAAACTTTTGTGTATTACGTTTTTATGGAGATGTACATAGTCCGAAGGGACAGTCCTTTGCATCAATGCTCTGTTTTCTGAGCAACCACTACTGGTATCACAGTTGCCATCTTCCTTCAGTTTTCTACCAGGTCAAGAGACTCCCTCCCTTTTCTTCCCATTGAACTACTCTACTGTCAATTTAAATTGGGGAAGTCCTTCTCACAAGATGCTGCACATGTGGGTTCTTAAATTTGTTCACACAAGACTGATTGAGTGCATGATATAAAATCACTCTGAGGGCTATTAAACACAAAGCCACCACTTCTGGCTCGGGAAAACAGCTCCTGCCTGCGCAAGGTGGGCAGGACTAGTCCTTGCTGGCCACTGGTGGAGGCAAGATGTGGGGCTAAGGACTTTGGTCTGACCACCACAGAAGTTCTTACCCTCTGCTGTGTTTCATGACTTTGCAGAGCCATAAACACACAAGGGCTCTCCTAAATTTAATCACATAACTGAGATTCTTCAGTTAGGAAAAGAGATGCACCAAGGTGCCCCCGTAGCCCCTGGAAAGGGGATGAGAGTGGGATGCACCCACTGCAGCCACCTCATACCTGAATTGCCCTCTGGAGATACCTCTCTCTGCATTGCCTAGAGACTGCTGGGCAGCCAGGATTCTCAATTCCCTCAAGGCCTAATTGCTTAAATTTAGGTAGGGTAAATCTAGGCCTGTGCTTTCGTATGAGCATTTACACAGGAAATGTTCACCATGTAATTGTTGAGAATGGTTGTCTAGTAGTTGTCTAGAATAATAAATGTAAATGTGTACGGTAAAGGAACCAGGTTCATGACAAACTGTAGAACCCTATCCTGCAAATCTAACTGGAAAACTCTGGTTTCTGAGCATTTTGTTTTAATGTTTTTAATACCTTTTTCATTTGTTTGTTTCTTCAAGGAACTCTAAAGCTGAAAAGTGTTTTCAAAAAAGCATTTCGAGAGAAAAAAATAGCTTGTTTTCTTTTGAAAGTCCCCAAAGGTCACTAGGGAAAAGCTTTAGTTTGCAGATTTCCCGTTAAAAAGAGAAAAAAAATAAAAAGAATAGAAAATGTCAGGCAGAACAGTCTGTCTAAAAATTGTTATTGTGGTTAAAAGCCACTTTTCAATTAAAAAAATGCCAATGACACAATGTCTCCAAGTTCTAATCTCCAGTTTAGAAGCGCTTACTGATATAAGTGGTATCACTGACTTCATTAAAGCTACTTATAAAAAAACCCAATTGTTATTTAAAGACATGTATAATATACCCTAAAATTACAGTTTTTGAAAATGATACCATGCATTCCATTCAATTCCATTCAAAGATGCAATTTGAAGACTCCCAGTGTTCTGCAAAACTCAGATCCCTTAGCTGTTATTGACAGTGATGTTTCACCCACCATTGTTATACTGTTATTGTTTTATAGTGAAATAACATCTAGACTCCGAGCCTAGACAGAGCATTCACATAATGCATACAAGTACAAGGAAAAGACAGTTTGTAAAAGGTTTTAGAAAAATCACCATAACATGCTGCAATGCAAACGTAAACACTTTTCAGTTTGGACGAGTATTAATGCAGCTATGTGGCCAAGGTTGGGGCATAGCAGCTTTGTGCACACTTATTTAATTTGGGCTGGATTTGGTTAGCTTTATTTATACAGAGTAGCAGTGGAACCCCTGTATGAATCAATGAAATATTTATCGTGCATGAGGCTGACCATGACTAGGGACATGTTTGCAACGGGAATGAAAGGTGATGTAAAGAGCCCAAAGGCAGTTCTGAGACAGGTATTATCTCTGTAAAACAGTAAAATAAAGTCAAACCAGTGTGACACTGTGACTACAGGAGCGTTTCCATCTACACCGCGGAACTGGAGATTCGCAATCCCTGCCCCTGACAATACAGAGCACTTGTCCGAGGTGGAGCAGCCAGAGCCCATACTATCAAGCACGTGGCTCCAGCTCTCTTCCAAGTTGCCTCCATGGCTCTAACATACAGCTGTTCATTTCTGTGTCATTTTTTTCAGCTGCAAAGTATATCGTGAGGGCTGTGTTGTAGCCCTCCAAAGCAGTGTTTCTATATCATGAAGCTAAGAGCATATGTGGCGTACTCCCCAGTACGGGGTGATAGGAGGTGGGTGGTGTTTAAGGATATGGAGGACAGTGAAGGCAGCCAAGCTCAGAGCCACTTAATTTCTTTATACTGCTTCTGGAGAAAAGTATCCCAGAGGAGTGCCCAGGCTCTATTTCAGAGGGGACTGAAAGTGCACTGCCAAACAGAGCCCAGGGTGAGCTGAAATCTCCACAGTGTGGAGAATCAGGACCCATGTCCAGGAATACCCTGGAGAGCTCAACTGTTGGGTAGCATAGCTATAGCTGCTGCCGAGCCTTGCTCCTTGCCAGACACAAAAAGGCTGTCTGGGAGCATCCCCTGCCTGGCTCCAGCCTCATCCTCCACCCAGCAAGCCCTAAAGACACCTGATGTGAGGTGGTATCCAGCTGTCAGGCTGGTGGGGACACAAAGCAGAGAGCTGAGCGTGCTGCCCTCCACTGCGGAGGAGCAGTTGAGGAGCCTGAACTCACACACACTGGTCCAAAAAGAGTTAAACAACGTGCTTTTCCTTCCGCTTTTTTCCTCTTCCTTAAAAAATGCCTCCATTTTGTTCCTAAACCCATCAGGGGTTGAGGGTCTCCTCTTCATCTCCCTCTTCATGCTGGAAATCTTTATCTGCTGTGTGGATTGCTGGGTCTGTGCACAGGTCCCTGTCATCTTGTTACCAAGATTTAGGTCACAAAACTTGAGACTAAATGGAGAAAATGTTTAAATGGTTACCTCAAAACCAAAAGTGTTTTCTTACTGTGTCTGCATTTTTCCTGCAAAAAGTTCTATGTTTTTAACATCCCTGGTTACATACTCTAATGTTGTTCTGTAATTCAAACACTGTGTAAAAATATGTATTTGCACCCCATCTCCACTAGACATAAAATAGCCAAAGAAAAAAAAAATATTTAATCTGAAAAGCAAAATATTCAGATTCTAAAGTACTACAGCCTGAGTGCCATTGTTTCAGCAAGGATAACATAAAGGCAGAGAAGATGATTTTACCCCATGTCAGATGTGATTCAGTTACTGGAAGGTTTCTTGTGCTCAATACAGCAGAATAAGTAATGGGTGGGATGTCATTCACCTCACTCTGGTGGATATTTGAAAGAGGCTAGATGAACAGGCTCCCTGCGAGCATTTGTTTCTCTACCCTGACAATAAAGGGAGTATAGAGCAATGCAGGTGTTTGTATTATAGATGTTTGAAGTTAGGTGTAAACAAAATATTTACTTCTGGACTAGGATGTCTTAGTGCCATAAATGCTAAAACCTCTTATTTCATACCTGCTAATAATTATGAACTTGGCCCTAATATCAAAGATATTTAGAGATGAAACATATTTCAGGCTTTTTTTTTTATTTACCTTCTATGTTGTGGGGGGAGGTTCAGCCTTCAAGGCACATTTTGGTCACGTATTTAAGCTCTCCCTGCTTAGGCTTAGGCTACAACTGAAGTCTAAAAGTCTCATGTAATCAAATAACTCTGGAAAGTGGGGTTTCAATGCTCTTCTTACCACTGCTGAGAGTTAATAATAATGATTGGGTTTACAATGTAAGAATTTGAAAGAAGTTTTCCAGAAAAATATAAGTGGCTTCTCTTAAAAAGATTGCAAATCGTGTCTCTCTTTTCCGTAGCGAGTGCTGTGAGATTAACAACTTGAAAAAAGAGCGCTACAAATACTTAACGTAATGCCTTTGAATGACACGTAGTCATTGTGGATCCTGTATAAAGAAAATGTTGCTAGGTGGTTGATAAATAAAAACAAAGTGGGTTGGATGCGTAGCTGAGTCTGAACATGAATTTTCAGAACTAGCAAATGAATATGACATGAACAAAGGAGTCAGCAAGGAAACAAGAAAGGGTTTCAGAGTAATGCTGGAGTTACTTGCATTGCTTTCCAGAGGTAATTAGGCACAGTCAGGTGTAGGAGCTGCCACTGTTATGTGGCTGCAAAAAATTAAGGCAATAAAGACAAAAGCAAGTTAATTTTAAGGTGGAACGAAGGCAGCTTTCTAACACAGAACTATAAATTCAGCCAGGGCAAATGGTGGCCTCTGAGCTGGCAGAAGAGTTAATTTGGGTAAGAGATGAAACAAGGTACAAACAAACCAAAAAAATCTACACACTAAGAAATAACATTTGAAAATATTTATTCTGAGAATTGTTTAAGTGTGGTCTAATTCCATACAGGTATTTGACACAAATTATATATAAATATTATTTTAAAGTGATAACCCACAAAATACTGTGATTTGGGGAGATCTTACAGATGTAAAACTGGAGCTGACGAGTTTAGCAAACTGAGGCAGATTTTGATATGTTTCATAGAAAATAATTGAAAGTTGGTAAGCATCACCTCAAAGTTATTATTTTGTTACTCTAACCACAGCTCCATATAGTTTCCTGTAACCTACTAAAAATGGGATCAGGCCATGCCTCCAATATTATGACTATAATTTGTTTGTATTGAGAAGTCTCCAATTTTCTTTTTTTTTTTTTTAACCATAGTTTAGCACAATATACCTAGACACCTCAAGATTAAAATATGGACAGATTTTCCCTCTTAAAACGGCAACTGTAACTTCCTGACTTTTGAATTTCACTAATCTAACAGTACAGCAGTATCCATTTTAAAGAAAGTGAAAAACATTTCCTTCTTTCCCTTGAAATTAGAATTCCCCCTCAAAGTAATAGCAGAGCAAAAGGGAGGTTCAGAATAGGTGATATTCAGCCATATGGAGGGGTGAATTTAAAAGGCATCTTATGCAAAACACATGTTCAATAACTATTTTTTAAAAAATATTCAACCCTGCAGGGCTAGAAACAAGAACTTCATACTATTGCTTCTAGCTGAAAGGGTCCTACAAGAAATATTAGGCCTCGGAATTGTGACATTTTTATGCTTCGGAGTAGAGATTTTTGAAGATTTTTATGGTTCTTCTTGACTCCTGGAAGGTTGGATTCATGGTAAGTAGGTCATGTGGCTTTTCAAGGCTACATAGCATAGTCTCAGTAAAAACAGGCAAAACTCCCTTATTGCTCTGACGGTTACAAACCTCCTTCTAATTTCCAGCTTCAATTTATTCATGGTGAGTTTATACCATTTGTTCTCGTGCCAACCTTATCCTTTATTTTTAATAGCTTTTCAACCTCCCTGTATTTACCTCCCTGATGTATTTATAGAGAATGATCACATGTCCTCTCAGCTCTTTGCTAACTTTTTGTGTCCTCTGGTAAAAAACATTTAAAAGATTCTGCTTTAACATACACAGCCCATGCAGAATACATACTATGCTATAAATGTTTCTGCCTCTTGGATGGAACAATCTCCACAATTTACTCACAGCTTTTCACTGCTGAGTACAGCAGTCACCCCAAGCTTGGGTATATACCTCCTTTTTAGTATACATCTCCTTTACATCTATATAAATGTATAGTATGTATCTCATTCTTGAAGAAATTGTTTTACTTAGGCTGTAGATGAATAAGTATATGAATATACAGTTGTTTTTTTTTTTAATTAATGATCTACACTGTTGTTGAGCTGAAAGTAATGCACATTTCAAGTGCTCAGCACAAAGTAAATTGATGTAACGCAGAGTCATCTCATGAAAATGGGTAACGTGTTGAAGAGACAATATAAGCATTCAAAAATCACAAGCCAGAATCCCAAATTAGGGAGACAGCCATAAAAGCCATGAAATTAAAAATATTTCTTGAGGTTTTCATGTAGCTTTTGACTTTTTAAATTTTCATGGGCCAGACCTTTCTCTGCAACTGTAAGGGTTGTGCATCAACGTCATAAAAAATGAGACGGGATTTTCTTGTAATTAGCTGACTTCAGTGGAGGTTTAGATAAAACATACAAAATATTATGAGACTTGTGATAAAATCTTAAGAGTCAGCAGTGCTGAGTTATAGAAACATAAAGCTGTAGGTGGTAGGAGCCAAGGGAGCAAAACGGGCATCACTTGGTTGTTGATGGATTACCTGGAGGTCCAGAGAAGAACACGACTTTAGAAAAAAGAGGGGATTTAGAAGGAAAAATTGCAAGTCTTACCAGTGTTCACACTGTTTTGAGTTTTGAGAATTGCTGTGAAGGGGATCCCTTCTCATGAAAAATTGCTTCATGCAGCACCTATCATAGCTCTGTATCACGAAAGAGGTTTTCAGCTTCTTATTGTGCCATCTTCTGCATACTTAGGAGAAGTCCTGCAGCTGCTTAAAAGTGTGCTGGATAGTAGCCTCTCAAATGGGAACTGCACAGCAGAGATCACTAGAGAACAGCTTGCTCTGGTCACAACCCCTCCAGCTGGGAGAGTGGTCAACTGAGCGCTTCAGGCAATTTTCCACCCTCTTTTTGTAGCCAGATCTAACCCAAGATCTATGAGGTACAATAGATTTGAGCAAGTGCCTGAGAAGTCCATAAAACCAGCGGAGTTATTTTGAACTGGATCTTGAAATCAGGAAGAAACTATTACAGTTGCTTCAATGTGGGGGTGATGTGTCTGCACTTCTTTGTACTCGTGAAAAGGTGCCAGCAGTGCTCCACACCACTGCTAGTCTGGAGGTCTGGGACTTCTGAAGGCCAAAGAGAAGCAATTGCATTGATGCCAATAAAAAGTATATGGTATGCTGAATTTTAGTTCAAAAGCAACATGACTAGCACACCTTCCAAGGGAACAAATAACCACAAAAAAGAAAATCAAACCATGGAAATTGTTTAAAGAAGAAAACTCACATTTAATTGAGAATTGCTTCATGTGAGGCAAGGGAGCCAAACCCACTGAGTGTTTCAGCTATGCTTGATTTATTGAGCACAGTGGGCTTGTCTCTATCACCTGACATAGTAATTTTAAACTATCTTTGAATTATCTTTTTTAATTAAATTTCTAAGGGATGATTGGATTTTCTGTTTGAGCGATTATTTGTTTGCTTAGAAAACACACTAGACATCTTGCTGCTTGACCTTTCTTTTACTTCAGATGAGGGCTTGGAAATGCTGAATAACTGGCCACTTTGTTAACAGCTAGTCGATTGTAGTTCCAAAGCTGGTACATCCTTCCTGAGCAGGAGCCCTTCCACCGCACAAGAATTATCTGGTAACATAGACCTCAGGTAGCAGCCTGCACTTTTCCCACCAGCTTTTGCTGTTGATATGTGATATTTCATGTCCATCTGTTCCCTGTCAGCCATACTGAATGCCCCTGTTGCTTTTTCTGCAGCTACAGCTTGGCCACAGCTGAGAATATCAGAGAAGGTGTCGAAGAAACCTTAATATGTTAGGTGTACACATGAGGGGTGCAGAAAAGGAGAAGACAGGTAGTGGGGGATGAGGCGGTGGGTGAAGCTCAGCCTTAACCAGTGTTTTGTGTCAGTACATAAATAGTAATTGTTATACCCAGAAATAAAGAGAAGAGGTTAACTTTCTACAAATCAAAGAAAAATACAGCCAGAAATGGGCATTTCACAGTAATTTTGACAGTAGTTAAGCAAAGCTGAATGATTATGACTAGTCTCATCCCATATCTCATATCACAGAATCAGAGGCACAATAACACCAGTGGTTTTTGGTTGGTTAAAAACTAAAGAGACGATTAAGCTACTTGGCTACGTTAACACTAGAAAAGCAGTGCTAGAAAAGCACAGTCCTAATAGAGACTGAACAGGCAGCAATCATTCTAATGTGAATGCTGGAATTAGCCCAGAAACAAATTTTAAAAGAATGACCTTTTTAACCACTCATAGCCACGCTTAACCCTGGGATTTAGGCACAGCTCAGATTAACCGTTCTTACATTTTAACCTAAACAACACATGAATTATCAGACCAGTGGCCATTACACTGTTCGGGTTCTTTTCTTCCTCTGAGGGAAAGATAAACATTACTGCTATTACGAATTTTAATAAAAAGGATCACAGACCGAGCAGACTCCTCTCGCAGTTTGCCGTACTCAGCTCCCTTTTTTGTTAGAAGCTCCTAAACAAATTTCACAGAGTTGGCTAGGGATCTAGCGAGCCATTTGGGGAAGGAATCTTCTCACCTAATTTTGCAGTCGTACCATGTAGACATCTACACCTGATCTGATCGTGCTAGTTATCGTTAATGAAAGGAATAAGCACACAGGACCCGTTTCATCTGAACTAGATTAGATATTTCTGTTTTAACAGAGATGCATCAACCACTACAAGCACCTTTTTCTCTGCAGTGACTGTTAAGGAGGACTATACTGATTAACTCAAATGTAAACATATTTTCTATAGACTATATGTAGACGTCTACATACAATTAATATACCCCACCCTTTCTTACTCATGTGACATAACATTACACATGATCCTAACTCTTTGGTTTGCCTACTTAATTTTTGTTTGTTTGTTTATTTATAACGCATAGAATTTTTGTGCATTATCACCTTTGCATATACTGTAACTTTTTCATATAGGCATACCAAACTTCTGACCACACAAGGTCTGAACCATTCGTTTTAGCACATACAAACCTACAAGTGCTTGCTCATGCCCAAGTAGAAAGCATATTATGGCAGTTGATCTCATAATACCAACAAAAAATAGTGATTGTTCTGTGCTAAATGACCTCAGTCATGACCTGCAGATTATCTGCAGATGATCTGTCCTCGGTGACTCCCTGACTGTTTCTCAGTCTGTTCTGCTTCACAGTTATGACTGGCTGTGATGAACTGAGCCAAATGACTCAATTTCTTAGTATCTATGATTAAAATGTTATGCTTTCAAAAGCAGTTAAGCAGTTTTCATTTACTTCTAAAATTGGGTTTTGTTTCTGATGGAAAAAAAGATTTATTTTTGCTTTATTTAGAATTTTCCAGTTTAATGTTTCTCTCTCTCCCTGTTATTTTGGGGGTGGTTTTTTTATGCTCTTCTGTCACTGGAAAAATCATTGGAGAATTTCTAATGGTTGGAAAACATAGTGTCAACTTTGCAATACTTTTAAACTTTGTATCAGAAAAAGTCTTAGTACAAGACCACTATTCATTCTGTTTAGTCCCTTTCCGCTTGTATTCTCAATGTTTTCAGTGGGAGAGAGTGAAAGGGAAGAGGAAATGATAGTGAGTGAAAGCTGATGCATTATTGAAGGAACAGGATCATGCTTCTTGTTTTGACATCTGTTGAAAAATTAAGCATTTGACCAGATTTTTTTGCACTTTTTTTTGTGTCAATTCATATTTTTTATATAAACACAATCTTTCTTCAAGAAAAATGTCAATAAATTATAATTAATAACTCAGAGTTTTTTAAAGACTTGTATTTTCCTATAGTGCCTGGGACAAATAACCCACATCATCTCTGCTTTAAAAATGGCCTATTTCTTGAACATCTTTGGCTAGCCTACACAGACATCTCATCCATCAAGTAAGCTAAATTTGCATACCCACTACAAAAGTTTTTTCTCATTAATACTGTCCCCAGGAGAGGTAATTTTCAACTGTGACACCAAACCAGCCAGGGGAAGGAAAGCAAAAAGTTTCTGGAGGTATTTATACTCTGCCAGACTTCCCAAGCACTTCATGCATGAAGGTTTAGCTAGATTTATATGGAAAACACCCTTCCCCCCTATTCCTCATTCCAAACCTTAGCGTACTTCTGTACCGTTGCATCCAAAATCACTAAGGACACAGAGACAAAAGCGCCCATGTAGGCTTCTGGAAAGTTTCTAAAATTTTCAACCAGCTCCTGACTTCCCCGATCACCCCCAACAGATTTCCATGCTGGTGTAATGTGCGTGAATGATGAGCTGCTCTTCGTCATGAGCCATCTTATGGGTCTGTCTGCAGAGAGAGTTTAGTAGCAGATAACCTTTGCATTGTAGGTTCTGCTCTGAATGGACAGATGAGAAGAAAACAACTCTGAGTAGATGTAAAGCTAGAGATAGTTGAATAGGAAAAAAAAAGAAAGTAGAGCTCTAGAAAATCTCTGCAAGCATAGTGGGGATTTTGGGACATTTGATCAGCAAAGAAAGGTATACAGTGTTGGTGAATAATTTGTCTACATAATTTGACTTTTGAGACTGATTTTCACGTGGATATAATGTAATCGTAAAAAGGTCTTTCTCAACATTTTTATTCTCATTTACCATGATGTGGAGCAGCAAGAGGGCACTAACTTAAAAAATTAACTCGCCCAGGAATGTCAGCTCAAGCATTGAAACCCAAGTCTTTAGCAAGCTACAGACTTTCACATGTGTACACAGCTCTGATATATACACACCATTTCAGAGTTCAGACTGAGACATAGTCTAGTTATAGCGAAGACAATAGAGGTGGGAGAATAAAGAGTCAAGTTTTTTCCAGCATTCACGGAATAAAAGTAAAACATCCACTTTGATCCGTGTTTTTAAATATTTCTCACAGAGGTGAAAACAAGCAATTGTTTTCTCTTAATTCTTACTATGAAGTGTCAAAGTAGTATTAATTTGCTGTTATTTGGCGTAACAAGAGTATTGCTGAGAAAAAAAGTCTCAAGCCAATGTGTAAATATGACCTAGATTTTTAAAGGTGTTAAAAGGTATGAATTAATGGATCTTTCAAAGGTAAGTATTTAAGTGCTTACCCATTTAAGTGCTTACCCATCTTTAATCCCATTAAAGAGCTATCTGCATCTAACATTTCTTACACCCTGTTTTAAAAACTGACCCTCTGTTTTAAAGAAAAGGTTTTGGACAGTCATCTTGAAATCACCGGTAGTCCTGTTTTCTAAAAATGTCAGTTATTCTATGAGGTACCAAATATTAATGTATCCCACAACCAATCAAACATCATAAATAGTTTCTAGCAAATAGTTTGAGGTGTGTACAGTTTAAGTAGTTTATGGATAACCTGTACATTCAACCGACTTACATGGAAGCTTTCTCAGAAATATTTTAGAGCTATTTCACAGAGAGAGAAAAATACTTTTTTTGCACTATTTTCTAGGAGTTGTTCTCCCAGCTCTACAAGACATTAATTAGAGTTCCCAAAATCAGTTTTTTTGGGGGGTTTGGGGCTTATTTTTTAACATAAACTATGCTTTCCCCTCCGCAAGGTTACCTTCTGTATTTTGCAAAAATAAAGCATGTAAATGCCTACTTTAGAGCTGGAACATGGAATTAAAATGATATTCAAAAGGAGCTGAATTCATCTAAAACTAAAGTACATTGTCAACCACCTCCACTTGCTCCAGGCACTGATGCCATGATTAGCTATGCAAGAAGCTACCTGCTGGTTTAGAATTATATGAAGTCACCTCAGGGTATCTACAAGCTTCTCACGCACAAGATACTGACAGTTTTTTTACTTGGCTTGAAACACAGTTGTTGCTACATCCAAGTACTATATCATAGATTGTTATTTCACAAGCTGTCATTAAGGTAGCTCTCCTTATTCTCACCAAACAATTAGTCTGCAAACAGTAATGGTTTGTTCCAAATACCCTCAAAGACTACAAGACCTCTAGCATTTTTCAGGTAACAACTTCTCATCTGAAGTATGAACGTGCACTGTTTTTTAATAATGGAGAATTAGGAAAAAAAGTATTAAAGTCTACCTTTACATAGCAATTTAAACTGGGGAGTGGTGGCAGGAGAGGGGAGACATATCATGGTACAAAGATACCTAGTAACAAAGATACCTGCAAATCTGGACAGTAATATGTACGTACAGGAGTTTGGAGCTGAAAGTGTTTTTACCTGAACTGGCCAACTTTCTTTGGAGAACCGATATTGTATTTTAACTGTTTATTGTCAGTTCCTGTGTACATAAAAAGCAATTCCTGGCAGCCCTGTGGATTACATATGAGAACACATATAGTTAAGCTCTCTCAGGATGAGCAGCATAAATGTTGTTCATTCTGTTTAAAGTCAGTGAGAATACTTCAGTCAGAAGGTGTTTGACCTACATTTGGTGGTCTTTTTGCACGCTTTGCCTGATGACTCCTGGTTATCACCAACTCACACCCCACAAGGCAACGATGAGCAGTTCAGATTAGATCAGATGTTTTGTACACATCCCTATGCAAACACATCAATAAAACTCGACATGGACAATCAGCTATTTGCCCTTCCGTGTTAAGGTTTCTCCTAGGCTGAAGTCAACAAACGCTACTGCATTTTGCCGCTCTTCTCTGGCATGAACAAACATTTCCTTAAAAAAGTGCTTCAGTAATTACATATTTCATTATTCAAGATTTAGTTTGGATCAACTGACTCATTTTTACTTGTAGTCTAACCAGATCTTCATTGCCATAAAAAAATCAAGCCTAACAATCAGTCTTCACTCTGTTCTTCCCAGCTTCTATGCTTACTTACTCATTCCCCCTGAAGTGCGTCCATACAACCTTCCTCATCCTGGTCCTTTCACGTTTGCAGATGGCACTCATGATATTTACATGTGTTTGCATGTCAGGAATCCCTGCTTGGCACAGCGCGGCACGAAGGTGCCTGTTAATAATTCTACCAGGGAAGATGGGAATAGATGCTGTCAGCACCAGTCCAGAGTAATCTGCACCTTTGAAAATGAAACCGTTTATATTTAGGTACGTAAATATAGACTGAAGAATCTAAATTTAATTCTTAGGTTGAAAATGTTGACCTCAATGAACAGACCCCTCTGGCAAAAGCTGCAGAGGAATGGTATTATTAACCAGTCGAAGAGGATGATCTGAACTCTGCATTCATCTCCTGGTACGACACTGTGACGCTTAAGCAAACACTTCCTTGAAAATTACCTTGATCTTAGCTAGCACACGGGAGTCGCATTTTAACATAACAGGCATTAAACCAAAATACAGCCCCTGAGCAATAAAAAAGGCTATTTTTATAACCGAGGAACTGTTAGGCATACTATCACCAGGACCATATATCTTCGTTTTGGGAAATTCATGCACAGGAGTGTGTAAAGGGCTCAGAATAGATGAGATGTCACGTACAGAAATACAGGCACACAGACACACGTATATATGTGTATACATAAGTAGACAGTCTTCCTGTCTCAAAGAGCTTATACTGTAATCACAGACAAGACGTAACATTAGAAAACCACAAAAATAGGAAGTAGAGGGCAGGAGGAAGAATGGAAAACAGTCACCCTAATGCTAATGTACTTACTGCTTCTGCTGAGATTTCACACTATATGTTATTCAAAAACATACTCATTAGTGACTTCAAAGCACACGGAAGTCAACATAAAGGCTCCTATTTGTCTGCCATAGATGTTGAAGCAGGCCTTTGAAAACACATGGCTACCTGCTTTGTGTCAGATGGTGTTAACCAATGCAAAATGTCACTCACTGAAACAATGTGCACGTATAGCTTTTCTGTTTCTTCTGTATTTTACTGTCAGCTTGTCATATGCGAATTGCTTCACAATAATAAACCGACCATGGCAGGTTTGATTAATATCAATTTTTATTACAGCAGTTGCAACCATTAATTATCGGCTGACTAATGATGAGATGTAATGTGGTTCTTATCTAATAGCCAAGGGTATCAAGTTCATTAAAGTTCATCAAACATAAAACTAAAAAAATCGGATGCTGCAACTGTTTTAGAGGCCTCAGAAGAGCAAAATTGTCCAGCATGCACATTCACCTGACTTTTTTTTCCTGTCATGATATAGAACTCAAGCTGCATTAAACAAGAAGATCAAATGAAAATTAGTTGGAAGAGTATTTTAAGTTGCTCACATCTTAAAATTATTTGTTCTTCTCGGAAAAATATTTAGTAGCTTCCTTAGTGGGTGTTTTCTGTTATGACTTAAAATTATATCTCATAAATCCCTTGAAGAATTATCCTAAAAATACAGGGTGAAACACAGGCCTATTGAAGTCAATGCCAAAACTCCCATTGACTGCAGCAGAGCCAGGATTCCACCCACATTAAGATTCAAAACAAGAAATTACAAAATGTCCTTTTTTGTAAATGTTTAATACCATTGTTCAATGCCCAGTTCTTCAGTGTTTTTAGCCTTGACTTTTACCTTGTCTTTGAATGAGGTTTTAAATCCTAACAGCTTATAAATGATGTTTGAGTGTGCTTTTCATGCTTTTATATTTGTATTTATAAAAATATTCACTATGTCCTCATACAATATCTAGAAACAAATACAGTATGTGCACTTATTTCTTGCTTTTGTATATCCAAACATTTTGCTGCTATAATTTGCATGTATATTAAAAAGCTTGATTAAGGCAACTGAAAAATCTGCTTGTAAATGACTTCAGCGATAACTGCTTGCCTTAGAGAAAAAGCACGATTTCTACAACACAAGATAAGAACCTTTCTTAAACGCACTACATCTTGAATTTTAAGTATTTGGCATCCAGATGACATTTTAAGAATTGAATGCTAATATCCAGGAAATAATAAAGTTATATAATTAATACACAGAAATCTTGCTTATGAAGCTCATAGGGCTGCTACATACAGAACGTATCCAAATCAAGGCTAAAAAAACAAGGAAATGAAACTGTACGCTACATGAAAGCATGCAGATTCAACACTTCCTTTCAAAACCTGCTTATTACTGTCAGACCCCCAGACGCTGCAGTCCTAATGGAGCTTCCTTAAGAGCACCAAACTCCTGACACCCATTTAACCACTTTTCCCAAACAGTCATTTAACCTGTCTTTGCTCTCAAAAAGAGTAAAAGCCGCAGGATGAATACAGAGGTCACTCGCGTTGAGAGACAGTCACCTGGCAAACACAAAACCAGACCAGGAGGGAGAAGAAATCTCGCACGAACACGGTGGATGCGCAAGCACGGCGAGATGGGCGCATCCATCTCCAGCACCGCCCCATGCGGAGCGGTCCTCAGCTGGTTGATGCCTCCCTCCAAAGAGATTCGGATTCAAGGGTCTGAACTCTGTTAATGAGAAATAAATAACCGACCTTGCCATACAATTCAGTCCTGCCTGCAAAAGTTTTAATGAGATTAAGAATTGCACTGAAAATGTATAATTAATCCACCGTTTTTATTCTAGCTCTTTGTATTTGCTTGCCAGATGAAAATGATAATAAGATGATATGGTCTCTCAAGCAAGAACCTAACTGCCTCTAGCTTCAGGGTATTAGATGACTTGTTCTCACAAAAGGAGGTATTAATAGTACTCATTAGCAACAGACTGACTTTCTGTCTACCAGCTTATGATAACTCAGAAAGGCAAAAGTGTGTTTTACTGGGGCCTGGGCAGTGCTTTTTCAGCACACTCAGACCACATTGTTGGTGAGTCTGAGTTTTGCAGGCAGAAAGAGTAACCTTTTACCCTGAAGTGCTCTGATGTGGTCCTGGGTGGATGGAAAAGCATGACGGACAGGTGAAGCAGCTCATCAGCACCTTCAGCGGGACGCTTGTCAGAGTGAAAATGACTTGGTGACACCCGGGAATACCTAGCCTATTGCTGGTCTAAATTTTGCTAGAAACAAAGGTATAACTGCTTTCAGTTCTAGGTGGCATCATGTTTTGGGTCAACATAAGATCTGAATTCTACATCTGTCCAACCTTCGCTCTCACAGATGCAGTGAAGAAAGTGGTGACTTTCTAGAGAGCTGTAAAAGTTCTCTACCCTTTGCGGCTGTCTCACCCACAGTGTCCCATACTGTCTTGCTCTGGTCAGTTATGAGAATCACCATAGCTTTGCGTCCTCAAGGTGAGAAAGAGGCAGAGGCACATTCCTTGCAGAAGCCTCACAGGACTAGAAATAACTTGCTCCTGTGACCTCTCAGAGCCAAGCTTGCTGATTTTTTGAAGGTGGAGCAAACTCCTTATTAATTCTGGCATTTCCTCCATGTAGACTTGTAATCACAACTTCCTTGTTTCAGACTGACAGTGTTGTTTCTGACCTATAAACTCCTGAAAGGCTTGACAAGTGTTTACCTCGAGGATTACCTCTTTCCCTGCTCTGTGTTGCGGCAGCTGAGAAAAGGCAGCTGAAATAATACTCCCAGAGGACCAGAGGCTGTTGGTGTACCATGTAGAGGAAACAAGTTTGGTTGGGTATCTGGAGGATAAAAGGTTATTACTTTGCTGTTAATGTGAACTGAACTGCAGTTTTAAGGATCCATACAGGGTACCTGAACCCTATTACAACAAAGTGTTACACTTATGATACCACTTTTGGACTCACTAACCCCAATGCAATGCAGAATGAGGAGCACAGAAAATGAGCAGCAAAATGGTATGGATCACGTGCTGTTAACTCCTCAGGATAATATTACAGAGCCTTCCAGTAGGATTCACGCACCACTTGGTCTCTGCTGTTGCTCTTTGCCAGGAGCAGAGTATGATCCCCTTTAATGCAGCCAGGGATTTCCAGCTCAGTGCCTACAGGCTGGGAGCCACTCGTGGCAAGTTTCTCCCTGGCCCATAAATATTTTTGAGGGTCTTTAGCAGTTGGGCAGCCCTGTATCAATGGTGCTCAGAAGAAAGTGCCACCAAGACTGCTTGAGCCCCTTCTTTTCCTCTTTGGGTGCTTCCCTTTTCTTCTGTGGTCACATGGTGACCATGGTGGCAGGCATGAAGGCAGCTACAGGTACAGGAATATGTGCATATATCCAGGATGACAGTTTTAGCGTCTCTTTCTGTAGGAGACAATTTAACTCTTGCTCCTTTCTGCTGGGGATAGTCTCGATCCTTTCCCCAGAAGTATTTGAAACAGGTGTTGTGGAGCTTGCGCTAGTGTGTGGAGAATCTCACAGGTATTTCAAGCATCCCTACACTCACTATTCTGTACGCATGTAAGACCCTACAGGCCCTGTCATGGTAAGATAGTACTTTCTCTCGTTTAGATATAGGGTAGCCATAGTTCTGCTTATGTAGCCATTTGAAATTGTTTAAAGGATTAACTGATAAGAATATGCTTTCATGTCAAAGCTGTGATCACTCCTTCTCAGCACACATAATGAGACTATCAAGGAAACAAGGTGTAGTAAAGGATTGTTCCAGGTAAAGCTATGAGGACTGGATGGTGTCTAGTGATGGGACTGTTGTACAGGGATATAAAAGCAGTACACAGTTAGGCTAACTTTAGTCTAACAAGGTTCACAACTCCTCCAGGACTACTTCAGGGCACTTAAAGCTACGCCTCTGCTCTGCTTTATCTACAAAGGCAGATGACTGAGACTGTCTTCCCCATCCTGAAGTCCACCTTTGGAAGCACAAATGAGAAACCAATTTGGGCTTGAGTGACTTTTCAGAGTGAGTGCTTACAGCACGTAGTCCCACCACTGGGGGACAGAGAAGACTATTGCCCTTCCTTCTCCTGTCACCACCTAGCTGATCTGTCCTCCTGCCAGGGACTCTGCACAGTATACATAAATCATAGAATCACAGAATACCAGTTGGAAGGGACGTCAAGGATCATCTGGTCCAACCTTTCTTGGCAAAAGCACAGTCTGGACAAGATGGCCCAGCACCCTGTCCAGCTAAAATCTTAAAATTGTCCAATGTTGGAGAATCTACCACTTCCTAGGGAGATTATTCCAATGGCTGGCTGTTCTCATTGTGAAAAATTTTCCTCATGTCCAATCAGAGTCTCCCCTGGAGTAACTTGTACCCATTACCCCTCATCTTTCCCATTGGATTCCTTGTAAAAAGGGAGTCTCCATCTTCTTTGTATCCACCCTTTAAATACTGGAACATGGTGATGTGTCCCCTAAGCCTTCTTTTCTCAAGGCTGAACAAACCCAATTCTCTCAGCCTTTCCTCATATGGCAGGCTTCCCTGTCCTTTGATCATCTTTGTGGCCCTTCTCTGAACCCTCTCCAGCCTGTCCACAACTTTTTTATAAAAAAAAAAGGATAAGAACTGAACACAGTATTCCAGGTGTGGCCTGACAAGCGCTGGGTAGAGTGCAATAATGACTTCTTTATCTCTGCTGGTGATGCCTTTGTTGACGCAACCCAGCTTCCTGTTGGTTTTCTTTGCCAAAGTGTCAAAGTGCCAAAGTGAGGAAGGGATGCACAGAGGATAACTCTCAGGGGCCAAAGCAACAGAAAACTTGGGGCAAGGTGCAAAGGCTGATCAAAACGCTGGCAAAATACCTGGGTAGTTACCTCATGCCATGTTATGTGTTACAAGGGCACGGTTGCTATCAGTACCTGGGGAAGGAGGCACAGATCGAAGCTGATGGAGGTACATCTGCACAAGCTGAAGTCATTGCGTGTAGCTAGGCAAGGCAACAAGCTCACAGTCAGAGATGTATGGTGGGGATGGAGCGGCTCAGTTACCAGAAGATGCTCCTTTTACCTTATACACTGTACACACAGAAGTCCTCTATACTCAGCAGAATAATATCTAAGAGATATCAATATTGTACAAGTGCTTGCATGTTAAACCTATTTGTGTCCTTCTAATAGGGACTTTGTTCCACTAGAATCTTCCACCTGGTTTTCTGGGAGCTCAGAAAAAGTAAGCATACTTCCCAGTCCTTGTTTTTCCTGCCAATATTACCCACAGGGGGTCAGAAACCCCCTTACATCATTTTAAACGCTTGTTGCCTTCAGAGGAATTTTCCTGTGTTTAAGGAAAGCTCAGCTGTGTAGACCATGACCAGACTGATTGTGTTTCACAACACAGAGTTCAAGTTGGAGGGGAAACAAAGCAAAGTACATGTGTTCCTGTCCTACCCACTGCCTCTGACAGAGACAGAGTAAAAATACCAACATTTTCAAACAGTGGTAAGTGCAGTTGGACCTTAAACCTGTATTTTGGCATCCACCATGCATCATCAGCTTTAATGTCAGAGCTGGTGAGGAGTCAGAGGCCCTGTTAAGAGACAGGTACAAAGACTGTTAAGGGATCTGGGGGAAGGGGGGGGGCAGAGGTATCTGTCTGTAAATCAGGACAGTGGCCTCAGGCCTACTTGTAGAATAAAGAGCTGCATTTTTACAGCACCGAAGTCCAGATCCTCAAAGACATTCAGATGCTAAATTCCCATTGACCTCTCTTTAAGGTTTCAGGCCTCAAATGTCAGTATTTTGGAACCAAGTACATAAACGTGTTCCTCAGATCTCTCTAAAATCAACATTAACCTTCCATTTGTTTCCACCTTATAACTTATATCAAACAATGATGACAGAATTCGAGGCAGAGTATATGACAAGTAATAATAACATCGCATCCGCTTTGTGTTTCTGGGTGAAAATCCAACAAGAACGACTAGCATCAAATTCTTTTGCTCTGTTGTAGTCTTTGGTCATGCTCCTACGACCTCTGAAACAAATCATGCCTACAAATGCTAAAGCCATATGTGGACTACATGAAATAAGCAAATTTAAATTGGACTTGCATTTACAGAAACACATTGATAGAAAAATGGATATTGAAGCTACAAAATCAAGAAAGCATTCAACTCTATCTGCTCTTCTAAATAGTTTCTAATTTGAATAGGATTTTATCTGTCCTTGTTTTCCTCAATATGCTGGATCCAGGATGCCTTAATAATCACACTTCTATAGCATGCAAATGCTGAAAAGTCAAAAAAGCTAAAAAATAATTAAATCAGATAACTTGTAAAAATCAACAATAAATGTACATTATAAAAAAAAAAACAAACCACCAAGTAGTATAAGTGGTATCATGCTTTGAACAGTAAGTTGTATGTATTTAATGTTATAGATAATTTATACTTGTTTTTTTAAGGGGATTTCAAAATCACTGGGGATATTTCATTTCAAAAGTTTGTAGAGATATAAAGGTGAAGAGTAGCTCAGAACTTAAAATGTCTTGTTATGCTGATCTTGTTGGTTCATATACACTGATCATGTGGGTAGGTATAATATTACATGTAATGGAGAATGAGAAATTTGCTGAAATCCATGCTTGAGGAGGGAGGGAATACTGATTTTCAAGAAGCGCCTGCTAAATATTGAATATGAATGTCTGAAATACTATTTGAAAAGGAAGAAAGGATACTAAATTAAAAAAAAAAAAAAAATCTCAATTTCTGACTGAACCAAACCGATAGTCTTTAAATGGAAGATCACTCAAAACTTTTTGCTTGCCCACTGGCCAGTAAGTTGGCTATGAATATTTTTGGCATTAAGTAGTTTAAATTAAAACCACAGTGCCCTATTTCATCACGATTTTTTTGATACCCAATGCCAGACACAGTAAGGTTTGAATGACAGAGGCACATCGCAGTTTTTAATTCCAAGTGTAACCTGCGGAGAGGCGCGAGTGTGTGAGCAAGAGCATTCCAACTGTGTCTAGAGTATCTGGATTGCCAGACTTCAAATCCCTAGTAAACAGCCTGTTGGAAACCTAAAAATAGCTGGACATGTGCAGGACCTGATGCAGCAGCTTTTAGAAGGAAGATTCCCAAGCAGGGGGACAAACAGAAGGCATTAGGAGTTCAATGAATTATCATAGCTGACTTTAATTTTAGTTTTTTTCATTGATGTTTACTTTGTTATTATGCTATAAATACTACTCTGAGTCAGGACATCAGTTAGATACTTAGAGGACTCTGGTACATAATTTTTTCAGCCTTTCTCAGCCACACAGTAAAATTTGATTTTAATTGTTTCTTTCCCACCTAAGTATTAGCAAAACTGCCATTTTAGAGGAGGCTTATTCCTCTGGTCCTTACTTAGTAGCCCAACTCCACTTATTTCAAGAATAGAAGGATGTGGTCTTTTTCCTCTCAGCCTTATGAACTGGTCTCCTAGCATCTAAGAATACCTCAGTTTCAGGGTCTTCAGAAGTTGCTCTGTGAGTGCTGAAGAATTCTTTTGGCATATATGGAATTCATTTATGCTGTTGACATGTTTTTGGTTGCGTGAAAGTCTTCCAGAAAAAAGCAAAGTGTCATAGGCCATCTTAAATATTTCTTTGCAACAGCTGGCCTAACTGTGTGGCATACGTGGCTTCCATCAGACATGGACAAGGGAGAAATGAAACAGGTATTCTGTAGTCATGATCTGGCACACAAGGGAAACGTTGAGAGCACTGCTAGCAGTATCTGCAAAGGGTGTACACCTTTAAGCACCCATCTATGAAATGTGGGAGGCCTCCTCAAGAAATGCTTTTCCATAGGACTACACTTCCTTGGGAAAGGTCTTAGTATCAGGATCTCTTTCCCCTCAGTGCTGCAATACAATGTGATAATCAGCACAAAGTGATAAAAAGTGGGATAGAAAAATACTCACTCATTGGCCCAGGAGGCAAGTGCAAACAATTGCAGCTCTGTGGAACTTACACGCATGTATGGCTTATCAAATAAGTGCATTCAAAATATCATTTATGTATAAAGCTCATGGTGTTCTTTTCTGACTATTACTTTGCTGGAATTTTAGTGTAAACATGTTATATAAAATGTTTTGAAGTCTTAAAATAAAAAAGACCTGTCATTTGTTATGTATGCCAAGGATTTATATTGCAAATATACATGTGTGCTGAAATAGTAATATTTCAGCATCTATAGCGCCTTACATATGTAGTTCATCCTTTCCAAAGAATTTCATTGCACGGATGTTTTGAGCACTGCTCTATTTATATTCATCCTGAAGCAAAGTACATTCAGAAAGTACTGCCATGACTTCAGCACCTATTTTGAAAGAACTCTGTTCTGGTGCATCTATGTCTTACATACATACTTAAAACCAATATAATGACTGTGGGTAGTTACCGTAAGGGTGTGTATATAAAAGACATTATGCATTATGCGTAATATAGCTGGACTCCGTCAGTCATTTCACTCCACACAGAGCTGGAGGAGCTCTACTATAACTGTATGATACAGACGTTCTTAAAGGATCATCTGTCAGAATATGTCATAGAAATCTTTGTAGGTTCAGATGTGAATAACAAGCATAAAAGTTTACACTGAATTTTCAAACATGCAAAATCTCAAACCGAAGCAGAAGCAATATTCTTTGGTTTTACTTCTTGCAGGGGAAAGTAGACCAGTAGTTCCTCTTTGTACCGAAGGAAATCAAGGTGCTAAAAACAGCAGAGCCTACATTTTCACAATGGCTCGTTCTTACATGAGAATCCATTTTTTTAACATTTACATAATTGAATATTTTTTCTTTTAAGTTTATATAACTCTAAAGACAATGGACACATTTCAGTACCCTTTGATACCATCATTTCCTCTTTGCAAGTCACAAATACTCCATTTTTCTATTTTGTATTGAAATGTGGCCTGAAGCATGAAATTAGTATCACTGCTTAGGGTGGGTCAAACCCAAACATTAAAATCTGGGCTCATTTGAAATCTGCAGGAACTTCAATGGAATCCAAAACCAAACTGGGGTCCAAAGCCAAACTCCCATTCAGATGGATATCAAATCTCATCAGAACGATGAGTATCTCCTAACTTCTCCTTAGCTTTTCCACCATGCCTGTAGTTGAAACTTCACCATAATTGTGTTAAGAACCTAATCTATTCCATATGGATTTGAGAATAATGTTGTGGGTTGTTTGGTTTTTTTTTCCACTCATCTGCTTTACTGAGGGAAAGTACAGGAAAGAAGCACACTATGAAGCTAATGTGTAGTAAAGCTTAGGATGTGATTCAGGAAGCGATCATGAAAGTAAATACCGGGAAGCTGTGAAATATGGCACAGAACTGTGCTATTAATTAGCAAATAACACTTTCTTCAGCAACTAAAAAAATAATGAGCAAACGGAACGTCTCCTCCCTTTTTCCTCCCCATATACATCTCTGGCTTCTAGCAAATTGCCGTCTGACATTCAAACCGTGCTACGCATGGAATTACATAGTGACCGTGCTGAACATATATTCCATGCGCCAACAGAGACGAGTGACACAGGAGCCAAAGGAGTAGGGGGGAGTCCAGAAGGAGGGGGAAACAGACCTTCTTCTCTCGAGTGACTCTGGGACAAACCAAAAACCAAGCCGCTACGTATTCACCTAGGAGGCTGTTCTAGCAGGATTTTGAGTACTGCTTAGGCACCTGGGACCCAGTGCAAGCTTGCCACCTAGGCCCACTCCCAGCTGAGGCACCGACATACTCCTGAGGCGTTCTGCCAGGAACTGCGGGCGTTGCAGAAGGGTGTCGGACCCAGGTCTTGCACAGGCTTTGGCTAGCACCCTAACCGCCAGAAAATCCTTCCTCTTGTTGCTCTTTATCATTCAAATGCCAGAGAATGGTCTTGCGGTTTAGCCCCAGTCGGGATCAGAAAAGGTGGGGCCAAGCACCCCAGGCGTAGGCAGGTGCAACACGAATGGTAATCGGTTGGAGGCACACCCACCTTAAATCAAAGGTACGTTTGCTTCCTGGCTCCTGTTCCTGGCTTGGACCCGGCACGAGTCACTGGAACTGTTGGTGCTTCTGTTTCCCCACCTGTAATTTTAGGGTAACGAAACTGGCCTGCCTCCCAAGGCTACTGTGTGGTTCCACCAATGCAGACTCGTAAAGGACAGTGAGATCGCTGGTCGGGAAGCTGTATGTAAATCCGCCGTACAGTTATCGTTAACGTTACTCGCAGAGGACTCAGATATGTAAATACACATGCACAATCATTTATTTTTATTGGTTCATTATGTGCCAGTGAACTAATTGCAGATTACTGTGTCATTAGTCTTAAATACTATCCTTTCCAGAATTAGTGAATCGCTCAGCCAAGCGTCAAAGCCTGGCTGAATATCTTTAAATAATTTGGGTCATTTTCTCCTTCACATAAATGAGGGGCTGTGGTTTTACACAGCTGAGAATCCGACTCCTGTACTTTTGTTAAGTAGGGTTTCAATCACTGCCACCAGCCAGTACGAGATGTTCTAAACAGGTTGAAAAATTCTTGAAAATGAATAACCTGGACTGTTAGGCATATCCCTTCTTCCGCTATGGAGCTGCCTATGTGGCATTCCTGGAGGGAAGCTGGGCGGCAGGAAGGGTAAGTGCACTGTGGTTAATTGGTAGGGCTGCAGCCTGGCTCCCATCCCACTGGCAGCTCTCAGGCATTCCCGGTGCAGCCCTGACTGCTGCTGCATCACTGGTGGCATCAGCCCAGCTTTAGATGGGGTTGTGTAGGTTGTTATTGCTTTGCCATGCATCCAGTATACTCATGAGGAACTCAATCGGGAGGAAAGTGGGAAATGTTAGTAGCGTACAAGGCAGCCAGTTCCTCAGAAAAGGCATTTCTTTCCCTTGCCAAAAGCCAAAGTCTGCTATATACAAAGGAGGCATTATAGCTTCTCATAAAAGGTCACAAGAATCTTTTGTAATGGAAAGTGGTATACAGCCCAAATGTAGGATCTCTCCCAGAATTCCTACAGCATGTAGATTAAATTCTGTTTATTAGTAATATGTGGGTTGCTGCTATACTGTGCTGTACAAAACTAGGCAGTTGAAAGAGAAGAAACCCAATCTATTTTGTGTGTAGCTATGTAACTGGAAGGAGATGTCATTATACATATTTTAAAGCAGAGGAATTTTCATTCATCTCAGAATATTCCAAGTTGAGTCACTGACCTTTTGGTTTCTTATGGAAAATGTGTGTGTTTCGTTCGTCTTCCTTCCTTCATCAGAAGTGTAAGATGTGGCATACACATTTGCACAAGTGGAAATAATTGTATGCAAACTTTTAAAATATATCATGAAAATCCATATTGTAAGGAGTTCCTGGACAACACATGCCATAATGTAAAAATTCCTGAGTATAGAATTACATCACAATCCATTATTGTGTCAAAATACGTAAAGATTAGCTCTTAATGGCCCCTGAATCAATAATGAAGGTTTGAAATGTCCCTGAATACATATTCACAAGATACAGTTTTGCAGGCTTGACAGAGTTCTTACCCAAAGGTGATGGAATCTGATTAATTACAGTTAACTATAATCCTGTCTAGAAAGCAGCATTCGATAATATATCGTATGCCACCCTAGGAAATGGAAGTGGGGATTTCTCTCCAAACTATCTTTTGTTGTAATACTCCTGAAAGCTGCTCAAATCCCACTCCTATGCGGTTACCACTAAGAAAACCTCATGCTAGAAATGCACCCTCAAGTCAACTTATCCACTTCGCCAGTGGTTAAAAAAAAAAGTATTTGAGAAAATGATGGAATTTCCAAACCTTATCTTGGCCTTACTTAATCTAAAAAACCTGCTTGGCCTTTCAAGTATTGTTGAAAACCTGGCAGACATCTCAAAGAGCAAAGCAATGCATATTAGCTGTGCTGTTAGACATTCACTTCTAGGAAGCTCTGTCCTTTTGACATTACAGATCTTGAAATGGGGAATTACTGGCAATTTTAACATCAGAAAACTGAGCCAGCATTTTCCATGGAATAACTTTTCCCTTTTCTGGCTATACTTCTAATTACTCAGAAGCAAAACAGTCCTTATCTACCGATATATTTTCTATTCTGCTCTCAATCGTTATTCCAGCAACACCCACACTCAAAAAGTGTGCAGGTTATTATTAATAAAGATCATTAGAAGAAAAGCAGCTTTTGCTATCTGACTTCTTTTTTGTGGCAAAGAAACAATCATTAACCTTTATAGTTTCAGCTCATATTACTGCTTGCACGAGATTGGGCAGCAATCACTTCTGCTGCGAACATGGCAAAGCATTTGCAGAAGGCATGTGTCTCTTACACTTTGTATATAAATACACACACATATGTATGCACATGCATATTTGAATTATATCATATCTGTGAGGGAAAAACTGAACAACAAAAATCAAAATAGATTTTCAAAGCATGTATTTGTAAATTGCTATACCAGTGATGCTACACAGAAGACTATAGAAAATTCATAGTAAAAAAAGATATTAATATGAAGACCATGTTCTGGATGCCAGCGATGAAAACCCTCTGTATGTTCATCCAGCATTGCTTGAAGCAGTGCACAGTTGGGATACCACTGATTCTGACATTATCTGACTTACACCAGGAAAAGAAACAAATATGTCACTGACAACTGAAGAGGCATTGTTTAGAAAAATATATGGTTGCTGGAGGCCATGATTCTGGTGGGGTGAGATTCCTCTCCTTATTTTTGCCATCTAAAAGTGAATCATCTTATCTAAACTTGTCACCTCAATTCTCTCTGGGGAAGTCAATGGGGAAGTGGTAATTCATCTTATTCTACTATAATTGTCTAAGATAGGTAGATGAGATGCCCTTTGTAGGCATCTCATTCTTTCGCTTGACTGCAGAGAGCCAAGATAAATTATTTAGATTTGGCCTTTAATTTTTAAGTGATTAATGGTCAGTGAGACAAATACCACCTGACTCCGTGGGAGAAGAGACAAATCTCTCACTGCAAGGCCAGTAGAAGGAACAAGAAATCCAGGACTTGGAGGCTGCAATCCAGAATGTGGCTTCCTTGCACTGAATTGTCAAGTCTGGAGGAAAGAAAAATCTCTGCAATGAAGGGCATGCCTTTATTCAATAGTTAGGGAGAAAGATTTCAATTTCCCATATGGTCCCTGCCTTTGAATCCCTCTTTGCTTCTGTTTCTAATGACAAAGACTGGTTCTTCAAAACAAAGGATTAGATGTTCCTTTTCAATAGATCTAACAGTTGGTCTTATGGTCCTGCTAAGTCATAGGCACCATAGGTCTGTTACCAAAAGCAAGATACACTGGTCTTCTGGAGAGTATAACAGGTAGGTCATATGGAGGGGAGATATCCACTAATGATCAATAATTTATTAACTATTTAGCCCCCCTGTGCAGTCTCTGTTTGGTCCTGCACCCTTTGAACTGCCAGTTGATGCTGACCAAGAGCAACTTGTGCAGAGGTGAGTGAGCACTCAGTGGAGATAGCTGACCTTTGCACAGGTAGACAAGGCAGTGGGAGATCACTTGTTCTCTCTGACCATCCCACCACACCTCTGAAGAGGGATTCAACATGGCCATGTGGAGGTCTGAGGAGGCTCTGGCATCACTTGTAACTCCAGCAAACCCGAATGGAGATACTATAGCTACCTAGACAGGCTTCCAGGTGAAGCTTTTCCAACTCCCTAAGACTTCCCTATGACACTACCAGACCATTGTCAGGAGACAAGCGTGGCATCACAGCCTGCACACAGGCCTGAAGGAGGAACACGTGCATGCTAATTTGTTTTAGGACAAGATTAATTAACAGAACAACCACAGTGTGCAGGGCTGAGCACTGATCTAATCAGGTTGGCATGCATATTTTATTCTACCACCCTCCATTGAACTAATTCCCTCTAAAACAGGGGTCAAAATGAAAAAGTGAAAGGGGTAACTCCATTGTGACGGTTAGCTAAAAGATTTAAATAATGTGAGTAATCCGATCAGAAATAATTGGTGACATTTTCTTTGGCAAAATTCTCAAAAATACAACTATCAGGAAGCAGCGTAAGTTGAACTAGTCTGATTTCTCTTTGTGGCACCCTCCCAACTCCATTTCAAAATTTGACCCTGTTGATGAGACAATTTTGGAAATTTTGCCACTTTTTTGCACTTGATGAAGAAGTGATGATGGGCACAGTCACCTTTTTTACACAATCCTGTTTATGGCAAGTGCTCAGGCTGCTGTTTCCTACACTTGGGAGGACTCAGACAAGGGAGAGCAGGTCTGTACCCTGTCCTGAGCCGCTTTCGCCAGCCATGTCCTGGTGCTGCTTCTGGCAGCTTTTCTGGTTTTCTGTATGTCTGTCTTTCTGTGGTGTTTAGAAGCACAGAATCATAGAATGGTTAGAGTTGGAATGGACCTTAAAGATCATCTAGTTCCAAACCCCTGCCATGGGCAGGGACACCTTCCACTAGACCGGGTTGCTCAAAGCCCCATCCAGCCTGGACTTTCTGTCACTCTTATGCACAGATACAGTACGCTAATAATCCCTTTGTCCCTGAGGCATGTCTTTGTGACACAAGACAGCAAAGGCCAGCTGTACCCCATACTTGCTCTGAGCTACAGAGAGCAGCAGAAGGATGTCAGTGTGGCTGCACTGCTTAAAACCTGGGTAAGTACCTGCACCGTGCAGTACGTTGTGCTCTGGCAGACTTACTTAGCTAAGCTTTCCATCATACACTAGTGACTTGTTAATGGACTTATTTTGGCAGAAAAGCTTTGCTCTTTCAGCTATGACTTCCATAAAGAAGCTCAACTGCATCTTAAAATTATCCTGAGTCAAAGAGAACTGTGATACTAAATAATGTCATTAAGGGTTAGCTTATTAAACAAAGATTTATTATAGTACATCGATAGAGTCCCTGACCCAGTTGAGGTATCACTTATAAATCTCTGGTCTTCAAAGCAATTTAAAAAATAAATACTGTAAAAATCTGCTGCAATCAACTGCAATTTGTACTAAAGTCTTGACTATCTTTGTTTATGCAAAAAAGTAGAAAGAATTGTTTTTGATATCTTAATCTCTGTTTTATATCAGCTTTCTGTTTCTGGAATGTAAAGCAAAGATATTAAGTATCCCATAAATCTATAACCAAGCTACCGGGAAAGAATCCATGAAAAGCAAATGCTATAAGAAATACAAAAGCTGGTTTCTTTGTCTAGTTAAGAAATTTGTAGTCACATCAAAATGGTGTGTCCTAAACAAAGTAGTACTTGTTTGCCATTAATCAATTGTACGTCAAAGGAGTTTAGATTTTGGCCTGGGAAACATGCACTTGTGGTATGCAAAGCTGCAGGTAGCTGCTTTAATTGGTTTTCTTTTTGAACAAGATGCTTATTGCATGGGACAGGAGAAATGCATTTATCTTAAGCATATGATAATAAATTATTTAAATAATAGATAAAGCAAAGGCTAATTTAAAAATGCTGAGAAAAATTGTGCACTCCAAGCACTCTTGCACTATTTTGCATGATTGTGAAAAGACTTGTTATTAGTAGTTGAGGCCCAGTATATTTCATTGACTTCTAATAATTGATTTTGGTTCTTGAAGAGGGTATACATAAATGCAAAGATATTGAAATGATGCATCTTATAAATCCAAAGATAAAAAAAAACCAAACGGATCTTAAACAGTGCCCTCCACATAGTCTCCCCTTGCAAGGAAGACCTTGAGCATTACGCAGCAGTGCAGGACACGACGCGCTAGCTGAGGAAGGGCTCAAGTGAGGGAAATCATTTTCAAAAAGGGAGTGGGACTCACCAGAGCAATCCATACACAGACTTGGTTTTGCCCTGTTAGGACAAATGTAGTCTTTCCCAAGTGCAATACTGAAAATGAATAAAATATTCTTTCTTTCTGTTCTGTTTATTTTTTGCTACCTTCTTCCCCAATGAATTTCACAATGCCTGCACTTACCAAATAAAAAATCATGGTACTTTCCAGCAA
This sequence comes from Ibidorhyncha struthersii, assembly GCA_013398815.1. Taxonomy (NCBI): domain Eukaryota; kingdom Metazoa; phylum Chordata; class Aves; order Charadriiformes; family Charadriidae; genus Ibidorhyncha; species Ibidorhyncha struthersii. The sequence continues at coordinate 362,859 of VZSZ01006618.1, forward strand.
TATCCAAAGGACTTTTCTCCTGTCTGTCATCATGAATGGTCACTCTGCTCTTTACAGTTTTCTTCCAGAATCTTTTTTTTTTTTATTGGCCACTGTCTGTGACAGGATACTGTGCTAGAAAGATCTATGGTCATATTCAGTGTGGCTGTGCTTATACCATGTTTTCACGAGATGCACAGAGCTTTCATACGTTGATCTTGTGCAAGTGAATAAGGCTGCATCCCACAAGTATGGAAGTGACAAATTGGGCATGTCTTAATCCATGCTATTAAAACTGATTTTTTTTTTAATTGAAGTGGGTGGTGGCCAATTTCTAAAGCTGAGATTTCAATAGAAAATTCACTGTAGCCATTACTATAAATAAGTTAATTGTGTTTACAAGCTATTGGCAAACACAATTTGGAGTTGAAAATATAACAAAGATGATCGGAAATTGGTAGCAATTTCATTCAAGTAGGATAAATGAAGATGAAAATTGTATGTTCGTTGTGTGAGAGAAGTTGAAGTAATGAAAATTCTAAGTAATATAAAGCATTGCAAGTTCCTTTTTTTAGCTGGTAAGTGATAGTGACACAAAGATGGAAATATATGTGTTAGTATAATATTAAGTGGAATATGATTCTGAATACATGGAATGAATAATCCCAGCAAAGGGTGACATGCTAGGCAGAATTTAGAGGGTAATCTATTGTCCTCAGCTGAACAAGGCCCTGAGCCTTGTAACTTCAGAGCTGGTCCTGCTTTGAGTAGGGGATTGGACCAGAGGATTTCCAGCAGTCAAGTCTTGCCAAAGTTATCCTGTAATTTTATGTTCCTATGTATCTCCTAAAATAGGAAGAGAGAAGGAATTTGGAGTAAGGACGGTGAAATCTCTGTCTTCTTCAGGGACTGAGAAGAAAGCAGCATCCCATATGGTATCCATGAGGTAACTTGATGCTACCCAACACACTGGAGGATGTGTATTGGTTGAGGTTTGACTGTGGCCTGGGCAAAAGAATGAAAAACAGGCAGCAAGCTGCTCTACTCCATCAAGGCTGGGGTATTTTCCATTTTTGCACATAGCTGCAGAACTTTGAAGTAAGCAGAAACTTGAAGGTTCTGACCAAAGTGATCTGTGAAGCTTTGGCACACCTGTAAATAGGAAGATGCTGAGTGAGAGTTTTTAGGATGGTAATTTTCAGGATTCAAATACAAGGATCACGCTTTCTCTTGAAACACGGCAGCAACTGGTGGTAGTGGTGATGTTGGTGGTGCAATTACTCTTTTTTACAGGAATATGATTATTATAGCTCCTACACAAGTTCTAGGAAAACTGCTGTAACACCTGAGCTATAGGAGAAAAGAGAAACTGTGGGGTTTTTTTCATGGGCTATATAACTACCAGTTTGGTATTCTCAGGACTTAGATGGTAAAGGGCTTGTTCAGTGGCTGAAATTAGGTGCTTTGAGAACAGACAGTGTTCTCTAGTGCCTCAGAAATTCAGAGGTAGCTACAAGAAGGTAAGTGGCACAGGGTGATCCAATAAATAAGGCCAGGGTTGCAACAATTTCTTCATAGACCACATAGGATGTTCAACATTAGGATCAATTTGACAGTAATGACTCTGGTTTTGATGAAAAAGGAAAAGGAGACAGAGAAAATATAATTTAACAAGAAAATATTTCAGAACTGAACAATGGAAAGTTGTGGGTATTGGGTTTTGGAGGGTGCTTGAGTTGTTCTTTTAAGTTGGGGGGTTTTGCATAACCTAATTCAAACCTAAATAACTTTGAAATTTATCCCACAGAAAACCTTGTATCTTACTTTTTTAAAATACAGTGTCTGTACAATTTCTGTGCAGAAACAGTATTTGCTGGTTGTGGCCCTCAGTTTTGCATAATGTTTGTAAAGAGCTATGAAAATTAGACAAATACCATGAACTTTGTCTTGCTGATTTTTTTTAGTTTTGCTAATCAAAACAGAAGATCCTGATTGCGTTTCCTCTGCTCCAAGATACACAACATAAGAGGAGGGGGTTGTTTTTTCAAGAATAATTTCCCTTTTTTATCCCTTATATAAACTCTTTCTGGATCAAAACAATAGTCTTTCATTCCTGAAGTCAACTGTATATGGAATCTTCAAAACACTCCCCTAGCATAAAAAAAAAAAAATAATCAAACTCTTCCCCTTGATGGAAAGACACTTATAAAATCAGGTCAAATAAAAATATTTGACAAATGGGGTAGGCTGAAGAATACACCACCTTGGGTTTCAGCCTTTTATAAAGCACCAGTATCACTTTGCAATTTAAATGGGTAATGAAGACGACGATAGCTGCATGGAGCCCCTGGTAGGTTTTGTGGGACCTTTAAAGGGAGTGAAGTAATTGCAAACACTCATGCCTGATAAATAAAGGACTTCAGGAGACTTCATCTCCAGATGCTCTCTCTGCCTCCTAAGTTACAAGAAACTATCCACAGGCTTTGCGTGTTTATATGAAATAAGAGGAATGAATGCTGAATAACAGTCAGTTAAGTATCTGAAGGAACTGCTACCAAATGCAAACAAAAGCATAAGAATCTACCCCTGAATGTGGCAATTCACTTTATTATCCAAATAAGTTTGTTTTCTACAGGAAAAGTTTCTTTACGTTGTTTGGATCTTGAAAGTCAGGCAAGCTCCTGGAAGACCATGTCCTCCAGATGGGTAAACAAAGTAAAACTTTGGGGCTGTATTGTATAGATCTACATTGCCCACCACAATATGGCAAACAGCACCAACATGAACACGTATGTCCAATGACAAGGTGGAGCACTCGGGGGCAGTAATAGGTCAGCACCTGAAAACAGTACAGCTCTGTCAGCACAGTATGATTAATAAGATTTATCTTTTAAGACCTGACATGGTTGATCATTTTATTCATATACTCAGGAACTGAGAATCTCAGACTTTCAGATTTAAATATTCATCTGAATGTGTGGAAAAAATATTTTTTAAGAGATCATAAACAATAAAATCAATTATTTTAATTGTTTCTTGTAAAAGAAAGCAAGCAAGAAAGGCAGCCTTTTATGCTTCATGTAGCTTGTTGTTTTCTACTTGGAATTTTCATAAACTCCCGAAGGTGTTTGGAGCCCCCTTGCCACATTATAGCTACAAGAAAGTCAACCTACACATCTCAAACTTTCTCCAAAGGCACTTCTTTCCTCTGTGTCAGGAAGGAGTGGGAAGAAGGGGAGTTAACCAGATTAATGTTTGTCTAGCTAGCAGAATGCTTGTCATCATTGATCAGGACTCTAATTTATGTGACCACATGAGAGATAGAGAGTCTCAGTCAGCAACTCTCTCACTCACTACTGGAGGAAGACTTTGGCCAAAATTCAAACCTATTATTTATTTTTGAAAATACAAATACAAGTTCCACTGGGATTTCCCTGATGAATAACAGTGTAGCTGGAGAGGGAGGTAGGACTAAATTAACATAGCTAGAAAGCCACATACAGGGAAAGTTACTGTAACCAGTGAAATGTCCGATGAAAACTAGTAATGTAAAACAACAAAAAAAAACCCACAATTCTTTCTTATTAGTTATGTTTTAATATTATGGAACTTTGAAATTCTATAACATTTCATAATACTAAGTGAAGAAACATGTTTTCTTTCTTTGAATTGAAGGTGAGTTAAGAAAAAGAAGAACTTGCCTCAGGAAGTAAGCATGAAAAGATGAAATAAAATTTGATACGAGGGCTGAAGTCCTGGGTGATAACAGACAAGGAAGGACAGATAATTGAGTCACTAAGTGTTCAGGGAAAAGAAGACTGGTCAGGCTTGAGGGATATCTTCCCAGGTGGGAAGAACTGAAATGAAAGCTGGTGACTGGGTTTCACAGGAGAGAGGTGGAAAATGGTAGCAAGCTCTGTGAGGTATCCGGGTGTGAATACAGTGAGAATAACTGTTCAAGGAGCAGAAGGGTCCTAAAGACATTGTGCCAGAAGATACGAAGCATGCAAAATGAGTTGTGTCTCACCTCATTTTAAAAACCGCTTTAAAAATCTTCGAGTTAGTCATTCAGGTTCCCTTTATAGTCAATAAGTACTTCCAGGGAGTGAGTCACCTGACCTAATTTAGATGTCTATCTTGAGATGGGATGAATCACACACTCAGAGTGTCTATTGATATCTATTGACTATAAAAGGAACCAGGACTTGCTTAGATGCAGACATCTACATTGCAGATGAATCCCATCCTTAGGCATTCTACAGAGTAACTTGATAAATACCAGGAAAATCCCCTCTTTTGGGTCAAGCTTCAAACACAGAATGTGGTCACAGAGAATGAGGTATCCCCCTCTCCGCCACTATAACTGGAAATAGGATTATTAGACTGGGTTTTAGGATAATCCTTTATTGAGCTGAGAAGGAGAGGCCACAGCAAGGCATGTTGCTCCACAGAAAACTGCTGTTAATGACAATAATTAGTCTGATCCGGAGGCTCTGCTTAAAAGACACAAGTAAGATACGTGTTGGGTGGAGGAGAGAAGGAGCAAATAGCCTCTCTTCACTTTGGAATGTGGGATGCTGCATCTAATCAGAGACTGATATCAAAGTGTTAAAACTATTTTAAAAGCAGAATCTAAACAAATGCCTTTCTTCCCTGCTCACCCTCCCAAATTCCTTAATGGAGAGTTTAAATGAAAATAAAAGTTCAAAATAAGTTCAGTCACTCTTGAGAAGCTCTTATATCTGAACATTCTGCAATGAGAGTTATTTGTTATATATTAACTGGAATTCCTAAGAAGTAGAAAGCTGTTTCTCATACTAGCAAAAAATTACCACGTATTTCTAATATCTCATACTTTTAAATATCATGTTATAATTACGCTCACGGGCTATTGAATATAATCTGTGTTTTTAAAATCTTTGACTGTTCTCTGCTCCGTATTCTCACCTATACAGTGTCCTCACTCGACTGAAATGGATCAAAATTTTGCCTTTGAGTTCTTTGGGGGCAGGATTTCACCCACTACATGGGTAATGCTAAATCTGATACACCTACAAGCACAAGACTTCCATCAGGCCCCCATCTTCCATAAGATCTTGCCCTGCATGCAAAAGATCGAGCAGAGGTGTTGATTTTAGAATCCTTGGTTGAAGACTGCCATTTTGGGAGTCCTATTAGAACCTCAGGTGCTTTTATATATTCTGACACTGAAATAGTTTAAAAGTTCACTATTACATTTTGTTTAACCTTTTCCCAGATAGATGCTCCCTGTTGATACACAGCTTCCTTATTTTATAATTAGGCTGTTGAAGTATGCCCTGCCTGGGATCACTCTTCTTTTTGGAGGTAGCTGTGTTTTCACACGGTGTTCAGCACATTGTTTGTGGGTTTTACCGGGCTGTAAGAATTTGTTGTTGATCTATGTCTATGCAAGGTAAACAGAGAGCCAATCCATTTGCTGAAGGTATCCATGATGCAGGTTAAAATATAGATATCTGAGTCAAATACTGTTATTAAGCAGATGTTGTACTCATAAAAAATTATATTTTGTCTGCAATACAATAAGGTTACATCACTGATGACAGTAACTTTATTTAACTAATACAGTACAGGAATTTTTTTAACATGATTGTGACTATGTTATTGATATATCAGCTGTGCAAACCCAGCCAATATGCAATAGGTTAAATGAGGTATATGGTAAAAATCACCCTTTAAATCATCAAAACTCCAATGAGGCTAAACCATGGAAAGATCTACATAAAACTTGCTTGCATAATTCATGGCAAGGTTTAGTATCATCTCCATTAGAGCCAATATAAGGAATACAAAGACAATTTTAAAACAACCGGTGAAACATTTAAATGCGCTCTGCATTCAGACTTAGTGTGGAGATTCCAGTGAATCTTAGAGTGCATTTCATAGTTTAACATTTGTTTTGCTAATTCCTCTATGTCTCCATGGATTGTATTTACTGTTCTGTTGCTAATGCATTTTAAAGCTTTAAAGCTTTTAACCTTTAATCTCCACTTATTCAAGTGAGGTTAAGTGATCTTTTTCCTTACCTTGTGTCCAAAAACAGGTCTTCAATCAAACATTCTTCTGAAAAGACCACACTCACACTTACCTATATCCTCATAAGCTTCCTTTTAAATGCAGAATCCTTTCTTAACGGTAATTCATAAGAAACGTATTAAACAGCTAGTGCAGATTTCAAAAGCAAAATAAACACTGTTTTTTCCCCTTGTCCTTTCACATTTAAAGAGGGAGATACAAAGCACACTTGATGGAAACACATGAACAAGGTGCTTCACAGCAAAAATAATATTACATTTATTTGAAGTAGTAGTGCAATACTGCTACTATACTGTAATACATAGATTTTACTGAGATAAAAGCAGGGATTCAGTGAAAAAAAAAACAAAATTGGACATGCTGTATTAAGGCAGATATGTTTTTACACAAATCAACTTAGAATTATTTTTGTCAGTGTAAGAATTGAGTTATAATTAGCTCAACAAAAACTTCAGGAAATAGCACTGGTTTTAAATGTCCAGTCTGCTTTTCCTTTGGCATTCCTCCCTGATTCAACCCCCAACACACCAGTTGTACCTTCCGGAGGTGCCTTCAACTTTCTCTTGATGAAGAGGGAGCCTGGGAGACCAGCTCAGAGCAAATGCCTAAGCTTTCAACAAAGAAAGTTAGGAGTGCATGTTCAGCCACCTCACACTACAAGGAGAGGCACCCAAGTAATTGAAAACTCTGAGTCTAATATGCCCCCTCTCAAAAACAGCAGTTTTGCACTTTTGTTCTTGCCGTGCATAGGTACAGCTCCTCTGGTGAGTCTCTTAGCAAAAAAAAAAAAAGAAAAAAATCACTTCCAGAAATGAGATTCGCAGTGTAGCTGAATCCAGTTCTCATTTACTCTTTGGCCTCTAGGTTGAAATTCCCAACCAAGTCCCCAGTTAGCTATTCTGAGGTTTGCTAATGGGATCTAATTACATGATTTGACCGTGAAATCTGTCTTCTAAAATTTTCCATATCCTCCAACATTTTATATTAAAACTGTGTTTGAAAACTGAGATGACATGGAAGTATCAGTTCAGAGAGATGCCCACATACTGTTTCATCCTATGTGGTTTACCGAACACAGACAGTGTCAGTCCTAAAATGAGGGCAAATAAATGAGAAATCCAGATATAAGAGGCTATGAAAACTGGGACTTTCAGTCGTCGGAGACAGATGCAAGGCTGTTTTTTGTCAGTGGGAATTGTTCTGTTTACCCTGCAATTTTTCATCCAATATCCACACAAATCGTACAGCAAAATATCCTTTCAGTTATCAAAAGCTCAGGGTTGTTGCTTGCCTGTTTCGTTCACATGATAAAAAAGCGAGGGGAAATTTGAAACCGAACTGAACTTGTGGAAAGTGGAAATGCAGTTGACTGTCAGATGATGTAACAATATAAATATCATGCTCAGCGACATTGCATACCAGCAAATAGCATTTTTTCAGTGTCCAACAGTATAAAAAAAAACCTTTAAGGGAATCTTGCGGTAAGTTTGTTCGAAGATAGTATTCTAGGGTGTTTCTTTTTTCGTTTTGGTTTTAATTATAGCCATTGCCATAATAAAAGGTTCTGAGGTAAGGACTTGTGCATTCCATTCACTCACTGCCGTGTTTAATTCCTATCACTGTTCAATCACTTGTTACTTTATTTTTAGGGGCAAATTTATAGCAAGCTGCTGGATCACATGTACCCAAGTATTTGAAGTATCTGCAGCTGCTTACATTGCAAGAGATCCAAGCTGCATTCCTGTCATGAATCATAGATTTGTGAGGGCAGAGCCACAAATATATATTAAAAAAATGCAGCTTACACAGCTTGCAATCAGATTTTAAGCAACCTTCCTGAAGTGCCATAAGAGCTGAGGCACCCAGGTTATGATCTCTTCCTTGGTACAGGGCATCTTTTGGTACTCATTAAAAGCTTCTGCTGGGATGTTTACTGGAGACAAACAATAGTCACCCTGTGACCATAATTAGAAGGAATAATTAACCGGTAATTAACAGGAAATCATTCAGGACCAACTTTCTGGGGGGGTCCACTTGCAAAAGCAGAGGCACAATGGATTTTGCATTGTCATTGATGTAAATTATTTCCTGCAGGATTTGCTTGTGCAAACAGGACTTGCACCTACAACTTACGTCACTTTGCTATATATGAGAATGTCATCAAATTGCACTTATAAGTTACTGGTGGTGAAATAGGTGAGACAGGAAAACCATCATTTGAAAAATCGGCCTGTGGCAAATAGACCTACATATCGGTGGATATCTCTGTGTGTGAATGGACATGGCCAGTTTAGTTCATTCTCAATCCCATTCTCTATTCAGAGAATGCTAACAATTGCCAAGTCACTCTGAAAAAGTTTGGGACTAAAAAGTTGTTCAACTGCTATTGTGACTAGATAATAAAAATGAGAGTGATTGCTGTTAGTCACTAGCAATTGTTTTGTGATTGAGTTTTAGCTTCGAATTGTGAAGGAAAAAAATTATCATGTGACACAGATATCAACCCAACCAATACAAATAGAGTTAAACAAACAGTTCATGAACAACATGTAGTCTGAAATTAAAGTTTTCCACCACTCCCTGTTTTTTTCTTTCTTTTACAGATTGGAATAATTCTGAAGGGGAAGAGGGTAAGTTCATGCATGAGTCACTAACCAGAGAGGGCTAAACTTGCATAGTTTGAAAAGTTCTCTGTATAATAAGATTAAAAAAAAACAATATAAGCATGTTCATTCAACGAATAATAATTGTAATAATTATAATATGAAAATGAGAATTGGTTAGAATCTCTTGTGCTATATAAAAATTCTGTAATTTCATTATATAAGACAAGAAGTCTCAAATACTACACACACAGGGCAGATGAGTGTTAGATTGTAGAAAGTTCCAACTTAAGCAAAAGCTATGTTTGCGAATTGTTATTTGAGCCTCAAGATACATACGTTTTATCCTTCAAAATGGCCAGAAAACCACTTGTCCTCAATCTCTTCCATATTTGCCATGGCTTATACCTCTTCCTGCTTTTCTTTCCTAACCTACAATGCCAGTTGAACGATTCAAAATTAATTTTCCTTCCAGGACGTTTTTTAAACGGAAAATAAATGTTCAGTCTCCTGTTAGTTTATAAACAAGATGTGGTCATCTTATTACTTTCACTCAAGAGGAGATACCTATAAATTCTTGAAGCAGGGACAACATCCAAACATTTGTCTCAGATAGTAAGAGAAGACTGAAGACTAGTAAAAAGGATTTTCACAAAGCAGTATCTTGGGAAGGTGAGAGTAATGCTTTTCGTTTCAATATTTAAAAGTCTCTGATGTGTTTGCCTATGTTCAGTGCTGAAAATACAGCGCTTTTGACATGTATTTATATAATGAAATGAATATGCACCAGTGTTTTTCTAGGATCATGGATTTGAATAAATAGTACCAGACAGCCACAACAGTAGTAAACCTGATATCAGGAGCACAGTACCTGATCATACAAAGTAAAGAGCACCTGAGAGTAACACTAGGGAGGAACTTATGCCTTTTTTTTCTTCCTCTTATGTTTTTTTTTGTGGATGTCTTGTCTACATTACAGAAGGATGGATAGTTATGCATTCAAACAAATACCTTTTCTGAGCCCCTTCATGCAGCTTGTCATCTGAGTTTAATTTCCCTCTACATCAGGTATTTATGTGATTTCTTAATGCTGGGTTTGGAGATAAGAACAAAATGTAGAATTACTTTTGTTTAAGAATGTCTGTCTTTTTTATTTCTGAGTATTATTATAATGTTTTATACCAGGTTTTAGAGGCACAGACGTGTTCAATGTCCACAAAATGCTATCAAATAATAATAACACATTATTTATAGGTATTGTAAAAGAGCTACCTGTAAAAGGGTTTTCTGAGAGCAACAATATATTACTGTCTGATCCATGCTGACCAGCACTTCTTCTCAGACAATTTCCTACATTTGGTATGTGTGTGCATAGTTACGTGGACACACGCAAAAGTCCTGAGGTTCTTTGCCAACAGCAAGACCAAGCCGAGTGCAAGCCAGCTCTGCTCTGGCCCTGTTAGTATGGAGTGCTCCTGAGCTAAAATACCCTTCCTTGCGCAACACTCTTTGCCATGGAGATAGGCTCTGTTGTCGAAGAACAATATATGATTCTACGGATTTTCCTAAGGTTATTGTTCTGGATTGATGGCAGTGCCTAAAGAAACACATGATATCATTTCCTTCAAATTCCTTATAAAAGTTTGTTCAAATATTTGTTAAAGAATTGCAGGGCCAGCATTTTTAGAGCTAATTTGAAATCTCTTTGATTTCTGTTCTTTTCAAAAATGTTGCAGTTAATCAAAGAGCAGAAACAGCACCATATGTTTAATCTCAATAAATTAGAGAATAATTTTGTAGAGAGCAAAGAGAACAAAGGTGTAGTCAATGCAGCTATCCTAATTTAGATTGTAGTGTTACCAGGACAAGAGCCTTCTTTCCAATAAGTCTGTAATGTACCTATGACACCTTTTCCTTCAGTCTGGCTGAGACTTCTGGCTGCTACCACAATACAGGCTATGTTAGAAAAAAATCACAAAAATCAAAACATGTGCCTGATTAATTCCTTAAGAAAAATATTTATTAAACTGGGTTCTTACTACTGCTGTTTTGAAATATTTGCAAAAACTGATAATGAAGGGATAAATTAAATTGCTTATTATGTAAAATCACAAAAGATTATTATGACATTTAGTCAGACTAAAGAACGATGTATTTGCATATCCTTCTTTCAGTCTTTGTATTTAAAGTAAATGATCAATCAGTGCAGAAGAGACTAAGAATCAATAAAGCAAATACATTTTCCTTGTAACTTGTCCAAAGGTTATGATTTAGTTACAGTGCAACTTAAGTTGTTGGTTCAGTTACAGCATGTACAGCAGTATAACGTCTTTTTATTGAGCATGAACCATGTGGCTCAAAAAAACAAAGAGGAGAGGATTTAAAAATGCCACGTCCAAAAAGCAATTCTGTGTTAATGGGCTTTAGTACACACATTTCGCAGCACTGCATCTTGATCTGAAGCCCACAGGAGTAAATAACTGTCTTTCCGTTGACTCCAGTGAGTACTGAAACAGGATTTTGAAATTTTATAAAATTAAAAAATAGTACTAAAACCTACAGATGAGAAACACTCATTTGCCAGAGGCATTTCTTGTATAGTGCTTCTGTTGATGACAATGAATTTTCCCGTACAGAAGGCATGCAGAAGCACTGTATACAGCAGGAATAATGCACTCTGAAGAGGTAAAATCCAGATTTTCCTCCATTTGTAAAGCAGAATTACTGCTTCAGTTTTTAAAAAGCCATCTTTTCATGAAGTTTGTTCTTCTCTACTCCCTAAATAGAAGACTTTGAAGACCAAGCCTACTTAGGTAATCTGCACTGTGCTGTATACAGATTTCTGTACGGGTATACACGTGTGTATCTACAGCAAGTGTAAAAGGTCCCCTCCTAAAATCAGTTGTAATTCCTGGCCTGGGAAGGCTGGCTAAGGGCATAGGGAGAGGGAGAGAGATTTTGTTACCACAGGCATAAAAAAATTCTGGCACCAGCGCTTGCAACCGCAGAACAGAACAGAGTAATGATAGTTTACATTTTTTAAATTTCCAGGAGGACATATTTAGCATCCTATGGGCTTATCACTTAAAAATATATGCCACCCATTCCTTAAATAAAGTTCCTACTTTTAATAACTTCTGCTTTGACCTTGCAAAACAGACAATGCCATAATCAATTATCCCCAAAGACTTCCTTAAATCTCCTCTAAAATGTTCCCTACTTCAGTGGAAAAAAAAAATAAGATCAGGATTTGGAAAGTCCCAAGTGCAGTAGTGAGTGACTGGCATCTATTAAAATCAGAATGGCTTGGACGTGATTTTCAATGTGTCCCCTCATTAATGTCAGTCTCTACCAATGAGACCACTGAATATGCCTTCACTACAGCAGAAGGTCCAAACAAAGCCAGTCTGAGGAAATGGAGAGTTGTATATGTTCCTGGGATTTGCTTTTACTCTGTGATTCGATTCCTTAATACAGAATAAGTTTCATGTAGTTATCCCATCAACAAAAAGACAGCGAGATCCTGGAGGTGATATGAATTTGGAGCCACTTACTGCCTGCTTAAGACCAAACAAGAAACTGGTTTTCTAAGTAACGGGTGAGAGAATTCACCTAAGGGATGGAAATACAGGTACAAAACCTCACTTCAGAAAACTTTTATACCAAATAAAATGGTTGTGGCAAGAGGAGTGGAAACTGAGGAGCTCAGCAGAAAATGGCTTTTTCTGAGGCACGTGGGTGGCCTGGATCCGGCACCTGCCCCTATCAGGAAAAGAGCCTGTGTCATGCTCACCTAGCAGAATAGTTTTGTTATTAGTGTACAGTACAAAAGCATACCCTGGCTATACATTTTGCTGGACTTTGACCATGTTTGCAGGATCAGGCCCATGATACCCTTAATTTGAGGATCCTGGTTTGGATTGAACTTAAACAGCTTCTTTGCCTGTGGGGATGTGGACTTTAAATAGTTTTTCAACCTAACTGCTAGCAAATGTTTGGTAGGAACACTTACTATTGCTTATTAATCTTCAGTTGTACATACAATATTCATTTTTGTCATTAGGGAACCAATAGCTCATCAGGGAGACCTGATCGCTAGTGTGAGGTGGGGAAAAGAGAATAGGGTATGTGTGCCAAGATAAGTGAAGCAGCTAAATATGGAGCTTCTTATATCCCGTCTCTTGCTTTGGCCTTTGCACTCTCTGTGATGTTTCAGTGAAACGAGAGATCATGGTACATTCTCAAAGCATCTTAATACGGGCCGGCCAAGTGTCAAGACAGAGAACAGAGCAACACAGCCATGAATCACGCAGACTGGTAGGGAAGCATTAAGATTTTGAGTAAAATGTATGTCAACGCGCTAAAAACTGGGCTTTATGATATTTATTTTTTTTCTCTCTCTCTTTATTCCCGTATTTGCAGTCTGTAAAAAAACTGTAACACGTTTTGGATCACAAGCTGTTTACTGTACTACAATGCAGTACTGAGTTTGGAAGAATGCATGGAAGATTTTAAAATTACATGTACCACAGATTCTGCAATTAAAAGACTTGGCATTCCTGGGAGATCATCTGCCAAATCAGTTAATGACACTTTGGATGTGGAGGTTGAGCTATTGATGGCATTTCTTCCCAGAAGATGGTATGAAAGAGACATTTAGTGTCTTTGCTGCAAACTTTCTGTTCTACTCTGCCTGGGACAGGGAGAGAATTGGAAAGGGTGTGTCCCATATACTTAAAGTGTATAGTAAGAAGTTTCTAAAAAGATCCTGAAAACAAAAGGCAAACTTTAGGAAAATTTAATAACAAATAAAGATGAAATAAAAGAATACGACTTGCATGAACTTGGCAAAGGTAAGAGAAAAAGGTTATCTGCTGGGGAGTGAAAATACAAGAAGATAAAAGGCTTTGAAAATACATCTTTGGTTCGTTTGGCTGCTTGGTATCATAGCTTTTTGTCACATTAGTTTTTTTAGTACAAATAAATTTTGTGAAGGGATCTGTTGCATTAAAAGGCTTTGATCATGAGCTGACCTGCTAGAACAGTACAAATCTGCACTCTTTCACATTACCCTGAATTGAAAAAATAGCAATCACGTCTGTTCCTTTGCAAAACTACTATTATTCCTCTATTTCAACAGTCCCTTCACTTTCCTGTATTGTAAGCCATTTTTAGTTATTCTGATGAGTCATAGGGCTACGCTGCCAGGAGGTTCTGCTGCATAGCCAATGTATTATTCCGCAACATTTCACTTAATTTTCTTTTTGCTAGAACTTTGCCTACAATAACTTTGGCTCACTTAGTCCTAAATTTGTCCCATCCAGGTTTCAAGCACATAACCGACATAGGTTAACAGCTTCCTGAGTATGCAATAGGCACCTTCAAAAGTTAAATTCAGCTTGATTCACTACAGTGCTGCCTATTCTCACTTCACTCAATACCAAAAAAAGCCTCAAGGGACTGCTAATATAGGTACCTCGGTTAGGTGAGATTATTTCACATCCTGAGGTCTTTAAATCAGAACTGAACTCCTGTTTTAAAAGGTACAGTATCTTTCACACAGATACCATGGCTCTGATAGAAAAATTACTGGCAAAACCATTACACATTGGGCAGACTTGGTGTTCATAATGGTATCTATGACCATTAAATGTAACCATCCAGAAGTCAGGGCATTAGGTATAGGACTGGTGGAAAGTGTCCACAGCCTGGCTACAAAAATTTTTACTAGGTGAAAAGTATATGAAATGTGTATCAATGGCATATTCAGCCCTGCAATCACCAAATCATGTTGGAATATATGCTATTGGGTTGCAAAATAAAGCAAAGTTTGAACAACCACTTCAATTTGCGATGTTCTGTATATAGCATAATTTGGAACAAGATATGCCAACATCCTGTGTTTTTTCTTGAGATAAATCTGAGTTGCAAAGATTTGCTCTCGTTCCCTGTATAACTGCATTTTTGTTTGCTGTGGAGGATTGTTTCCTGACAAAGTCACATCTGATGTTCAGCTTATAGCAGCACACTGTTACTGTGTAAATGAGCTCACTATATTACAGATGCTGAGATTGTTGCAAAAACTCTTGGTTTCTTCATGAAAGTGGTTTTTCACATACAAAATCAATGGGAACATTTTCTGAACCTTCAGTTCCCTTCCTTTGTGCTTGTTTGTTTGTTCTTACTCAGTCCCATCGTCTTCTGGCATTGTTCTTGACTAATTGTAATGGACTGATTCCTAACATGTGTTGTCAATGGGTTGTTTGCTGGCATATCTGACAATATTACCATCTACTTCGGTCTCTTATAAATTTTGGTGTTTTTATACTGTGGAAATTTAATAAACAGACTGGTAATTTAGAAAAAGGAATGTCAGCAAGATGTGTGGGATAGGACAAGGCCTACTCTATAGCCCATATACTTCAAATGCAATTGTTTCTTTTCAAAGCAGCACAGCTGTTCAGCAATCAAGGACTATCTGTATCCCATATGCTAAAGCCAGATGTCAATATTGCTGTGTGTGAATTTGCAATGCACTGTTCAGAATAGTCAAACCATATTTCAGGGGAGGACATTGTCCAGGGAACTGAAGCGGGAAGGGTTTCCAGCACAGTTCCCTGCCAAAGTAGTAATAAATCCTTTCTTTAGGGATTAGGCAAAAGCTTTGCATTATGTGGAAAACTAACTCTTCTTTTTTAACCAATAAAACCAGAAAAAAACCCACAAACTAATGTTTTTAAAAAAGCTCACCTCTCTCCACTGCCTGTGAATGTGAGTGTGAGCAGCTCAGATGAAAACATCTACTTTTTGTCAAATGAATCCCACCCTGAGCGTCTAGCCATATGTGATTATGAAAGCACAGATTTACTATCCCCCTCCCCTACAGCACATGCTGTATCTTCCCACTCATTCCACCCCCCTCCATGAGATATGTTCATCATATGTGTCTCCCCCTCTGATCCCTTTAAACACTTTTTGCTCAGCCAGTACTGCTGAGGTAGGTGGAAACCTACCACGACTCCAGTGGCAGCAGCTGCACTGAAGAAGCACCGCTTTCTTGGCCACTTACTTTCCAGTCTTCTAGTAGGGGCTCAGTTTTCTTCTTGCACCCTATCTGAGTGCTATCAGTACAGACCACTTAGTTGGGTGTCTTCTGGATGTCATTGCCAAGTCCTCTGTCCCTTGGAGCACAACATCTGTGTCAGGGTTGAAGGGGTGGGAGGTTGGAGCAGAGCACTTTCACATACCAACATAAGTCTAAAGATGATATTTTAAAAATGAAGATTATAATGAAGATCCTTGTAGACGTCTACAGTTGTGATGCCATGAAACAAATTCTTTCTGGGGTAAACAAAATGTTGGTAATAAGGCATAGAAGTTCCAGACAAACTAATGAGAAATTAAAAGAGAAGTGATGTGGTATGCAGGTTTCGAAAAGGCAATTCTTAGGCAAAAAGGAGAGGGAAAAACTTAGAAAACATGCTGGATAAAGGGAAATACATTATTGGATTTCCTTTTTTATTGACTGAAACTCTAGGGTCCCATCACATGCTGAATTCTCTACAGTTCATTGTAGTATAAATCCCACCCATTCTCCATACACGCTACACCTATTCATCATCAATGAACAACTATCCTTACACCATTAATTTTTGTACATTTACAACTGGGATTATTGTTGACATGGAAGCCACAAGACCCCCCAAGATGTGCTAGAAGTTTCAGTAGACAATTGTACACTGAATCATGAGCACTAGAAGTTGCACGAACACAAGTCAGTGACCTCACGTTTCAAATAGTTTGATCCAGGATGGTCTATTTAAGTGAGAGAGCCTGATGTTTTTTTTTTTTGTGTGCATGTAAATCAGCAGAATACACAAAAAAGAATTGCATATAAGAATAATTCAAAGAGAATTTTTGCTGTGTATATACCAATAACAGTTAAGAAACACAAAGATTTCACCAAAGTTGAAATGAGTTTGGGGCTTTTTTGGACATGAATACAGCTCCTTTTTTTCCCCCCCCTATACCATGCAAAGGACAGATGTAATTTACATTTTTCCTTTCCTGGAAGACACCAGATGGTTAACAGCATGCTGCAGGAGCTGAATTCAGAGGAAAAGAGACAGATCCTATTTCCAAGAGCCATGTAAGGTTCTGAATTTCTGTTTGAAAGTTTTTACAGCACTTTGTTCCCAACAGTTTATTGTATCCCAGTTTTTGGGATACGATCCATTAGGACAGCTATGTCCTGAAATGTGTTAAACCTACTTGAAGCCTTTCCCATCTGACTGAAAATGTTAACTTCTCAGATGTTGCCTTTAGCTTTATTAACCAAAGAACAAAAAAGAATACATATTTGGCAGCATCCAGAAAAGTGACATCAAAATAGCCCCCAAAGAAGAAAGTCAATCTCCTCTTACTGCACAATAAGGCACATTTGAATCTTTAAGACACTGTATCTAAAGCAAAAATGTTCTAAAGCACCTAAGTAGCTTCACAGTCCAGGTCCCAGTTTCAAGACGACATTTGCCCATTTCCTGAAAAACCTATCTACAACTTCAAGCACCTTAGTATCTCAACAGTTCGAGTCTCCATGAATGGTAACTCAGCTTCATATGTGTGCGGGCACACTCCAAGTAAGAAAACAACTATTCCTGAGGGATTTAGTCAAGCCTGCTTGACTTCTTAGTTGATTAATGCAATCAGTGGATAAAATGAGGCGTTCACACTGCATGAATCAGCTCTCCTTCTGTCAAGAAAATGGTTGGGAGCCAGCCAGCTGAAGTCAGCATTGACCTGTCCCCTCTCCAGAGTTTAGGCAACTAACCCAGGATTTGGGGAGAGGAATTCCTAATTGCATGGGTTTCAGGCTGATGTACCCAATCTGAGATTGGGCATTCACAAAGACAGAGCTCGTTTTCTAAGTACAGCCTGCCCTCTTGCATAATGGTTTACTGGTTTAAACACTCATGCATGATGCAGGAAATTTGAATGCCTGAGCCTTTTTAGCTTGATGGGAATCAAATCATATTCCTCCTTTGCAGAACTGTGCCCTAAACTTCATGCTGTAGACCAGGTTCAGCTAGGCACTCTACTTTCCTCCTGTTACAGCTTTGTTTTTTAAGCAAGATCCAGATTTAAGACAGGTGGTTCCCTAATGCTGGAAGGAGAACAACAAACAATTCAGGAACATGTTGATTAGGTCATTCAGCTAGAAGGGGGAGACCTGGTTCAGGTCCTGATCCTACAGTCACTTCTTTCTTCTAAGTCCCATGTCTATGTCATGCAAACTACATAAACAGCTTTGGGAGGGGAACCAGGCATCTCCTTGCTCCCTGCAGAGTGCCCTAACTGTGAGGCCTCAGAGCTTCAGGCAAGTTATTGCTTAGCATGTGGGACATTGAATCATCCTCTCAGGGTGCCTAACTTTCTTACTTGTCTGACTAGGCTTCCTGAACACCTGATTTAGGTACTTTGACTTATTCCCTGAGCACTGGGCAGAACCTCTGTAGGCACTGCAAAGATAATGTTCAAAACAGGCATTATGAAACTAGCTCTAAATCGCTTTTCCAAGGGCTTGCAGAAGTCCTAAGTCCACTAAATGCACACGAAAAAATCACGCTGAGTATTTTCTGGTTTTATGTATTTGTTTTGTCTCAGTCATTCTTGCATATGCTTAATTATTGGCAAACTGTGTATTAGTGCAATCATTTCAGCTCTGCAGAGAGACCTGGGAGTCCTGGTGGACAACAAGTTGACTATGAGCCAGCAATGTGCCCTTGTGGCCAAGAAGGCCAATGGTCTCCTGGGATGCATTAAAAAAAGCATGGCCAGCAGGTCGAGGGAGGTCATCCTCCCCGTCTACTCTGCCTTGTGAGGCTGCATCTGGAGTACTATGTCCAGTTCTGGGTCCCCCAGTTTAAGAAGGACAGGGAACTGCTGGAGAGAGTCCAGTGGAGGGCTAGAAAGATGCACCTCTCATAAGAGGAAAGGCTGAGAGACCTGTGTCTGTTTAGCTTGGAGAAGAATGAGAGGGGATCTTATCTATGTTTATAAATATCTAAAGGGCAGGTGTCAAGAGGGTGGGGCCAGACTTTTTACAGTGGTGCCCAGCAACAAGACAAGGGGCAATGGGCACAACCTGGAACACAGGAAATTCCATCTCAACATGAGGAAAACAATCTTTACTTTGAGGGTGCCAGAGCACTGGAACAGGCTGCCTGGAGAGGTTGTGGAGTCTCCATCTCTGGAGATATTCAAAACCCGCCTGGATGCATTCCTGCCCAACCTGCTCTAGGTGAACCTGCTTTGGTAGAGGGGTTGGACTAGATGATCTCTGAAGGTCCCTTCTAAACCCTACCATTCTGTGATTCTGTGATTTCCTAACTGGGTATGCTCTTTCCAATTGCAGACACTGTTAGCCAGGCAGATAGAAGACATCATCATCATCATTGTCATGAAGAGGTACAGAAGATGCCGCAAGGCAGAAGACCAGTTGACAGTCTGTGCAGCAGCATGCCTGGCAGGAGGTGCCAATTCCCAACCACAAAGGTGGCCCTCAGATTCTTCTCCTAAGGAGAAAACAAGAGAAATCCAACCACTTGTAGGGACACAATGTTGAAGAGGACAAAGAGCAAGCCTAAAGAGAATAGCAGAGTGTAGTATAGCACTGCAAAGAATACAGTATTCATTCTCTGCTCTTGCCTCCCAGTGATTTTGCTGCCCTGCCCTCTGTACTTTATATTCTTTAGCTATTAAAAGAATTAAAAATTCAATAATGCACATTAAAAACTGCATCCTTGACCTGAAGGAATGGAAATAACTGTTGAGGCTCTCTAAACTTTCTCAGGGAAAGCACACAAAAACATTTATAATCCTGCAATTCATCAAAAAGCAACAAATTATTTCCTATATATCTTTATTCTATGCATCTTCAAGGCTTGTGCTAGTTTTATGCAGAAGGTCAAATTAATTCCACATGTAATTCAACATAGCAAGTGAAGCTGCACTGTGGCTTCATGTGGCCATATAGATTATCTAGACTGTTCTTTAAAAACAACAAATTACCCTAGTTTAAAAGTATTTGTAATAAAACAAATAAGCGTTTCATCATGTTCCTTCCTGTGGCACATTAAAGCTGTGGCTGTTGGTCTTTTACTACTCTGTCTTAAATCTGTGACAGGGTATTGGAAGTGTTTTGTGGCCTGTGGTTTGAGGGGGTGTTTGGAGTAGATTTTCTGTGAATCCTTCAGGACTATCCTATCTTTTGCATGCAGTTGGAAAGGACTGGTCTTGGTAATCTAGGTGGTCCCTTCTGTCCTATGATCTTATCCTTTGGTTTTTCAAACTCTTCACCATGTACATCACAATATCTGTCTTTTAGACTCTTGGACTAGATTACTACTCTCAAACCACTGATGGAGAAAATTTAACTGTTTATTACAGAAAAAAATGTTTGAAGGGTCAAAGACTTGGACGGTATTCACTTCCAACAGTGGGATATTAATCAGAAAAAATACGTCTCACCATAGGTTAAAGAAATATCTTTCTCAGTTCTGTGACTTTAGCTGTATTTTGTTTCTACTGAAACAAAGGTATTTTTCCATGTAAGGCAAGTAGTTACTACTGTATCTAGCATCTACTTGAAACTCTATCAGGTCATCCCGATTTATCTTTGTCAAATAGTAAGCCCTTTGGCTGCAGTGTTATTTTCCCCACAGGTGTTAAAAATGTAAAATTGTAATTTATAAAACAGAAGATGACAGAATCCCATTTGTACAATACATCTAGATGCCAAAAAGGTAATCTTATTACAAATAACACAATCTTCTCACAGCACTTGCTGTATTATTTTCCGGGTGGTCTAAAAAGTTGATTCAGAGAATAATGCCACAACAGCAACTTGTAGTTCCTAAGGCCAAATAGCCAGATGTGTCAATAATCAGTGTAAACTGGAAACAGATGTAGGTCCTTGTTGAATAATAAATGTAATGAAAATACTTCCTTAGCTCTCTCATGCTTTCACACACATAAGAATTTATGTCTTCCATATTTTTTAAATTTAATTTATTCACTGCTTCATTTTTATGTCACCAGGATCTCTTTCAAAATCTTTGTCACTCCACAATGAACTAACAAAGATTAGTATATCTATAGCAATTGCTTAATATCTGGTCAAATTGTTTCTACTTCATCATTTTATCAGGGAAGTTCCTTATCATTGAGATAAGATGAAAACTGTTCAAGGCAGATGTGAAGGCCAAGTCTGGGTAGTCTCCTGTACCTGCATAGTTTCTGCATGTGTATGAAAGTGGACAGTCTATAGAGTTGATAGCACCGTTCAGACCACAGGTAAAATCCCTGACATGACTAAATAGACTTAAGTACTGGGTGAAAGTCAAAACAATCATTCAGGAATATTTCATGGTCTCAGGATCTTTGTGAGACCTTGTATAAACCCACACGTTCAAACTTGATCTGTAACTTCAGTCCTTGCTTGCAAGCGATGACAGCTCGGTTATGTGAAAAGCTACTTTAAAACAGAATACCGTCCTCACAACTAGAAATACTTTGTGAGCTAAGTATCTAAGTAGTATTTGCTTAGATTGTGATGTTCGGCACCAATGAATGTGTCCCCCCCCCAGTTCTTAAAATGGGAGAAGTCACGTTTTTCTTACCTAAAGTAGTTTGAAGTTTTTTGAACAATATTGGACCCTAGATTAAGACCACTGTTTCCAGTATACGGAAAATACAGTGTTAATGTCAGAACTAT
Organism: Ibidorhyncha struthersii; assembly: GCA_013398815.1. Classification (NCBI taxonomy): domain Eukaryota; kingdom Metazoa; phylum Chordata; class Aves; order Charadriiformes; family Charadriidae; genus Ibidorhyncha; species Ibidorhyncha struthersii. The sequence continues at coordinate 384,291 of VZSZ01006618.1, forward strand.
AGAGCCATATTACAATGCTTATATTATGCCTTTAGAGACTAACCAGAACCAATAACCCTAAAAAATTAATCAGGAAATTGAGAGGGAAAAAAGGTATCTGCCTTGTTCCCCAGGTGCCAGCACGCACATTGATCTGCATCAAACCTTTACCACTCTGAGCAGCTGTTCCTGAGTTTGAAAAGGACAAAGAGTAGTGAGGAAGAGCTCAGGAGCTCAGTCATTGCCACAAACTGAACCAGGGAAAACACTTTACATGCAAAATCCCAAAAAGGTGTGAGGGACCTCATCTCCCTTCCTAAGAATGGGTACAGAAGGATAACTAACACTGCAAAAAAAAGGTTGCAAACTGGTTATACTACTGTTTTCCAAGGCGCTTTCATCCTTCAGGCTCTGGCTGTGGTCCGCAATCGGACAGGTTCAGTGGCAGTGTCAGTTTTGGGAATTCCCACCCCACCCAGCTTCAGCTATTCACTCACTCCTCTTCCTCCTCCTCCTCCTTCTTCCTCCCAGTGCTGCAGTGACAGGTCCCCTCCACCTCAGCCAGCACAATTGTTCGAAAGACTGGGCTCTGAACCTCATTTTATCAGCACTTTTCCTTAATCCAGACCATTTAAGCAATGCAGTTCATGCTGTAGCTCTGGGAGCAGTTGTGTCAGCACAAGTGATGGGGCCTCTGCTCTGGAAGGAGAGCAGGGCAGGAAGGAAGGGAGCAGAAAAACCAAATGTTTTAAGGTGGCATTGCCCCATAGCTACTGTCTCCTGAAACTGCAGCTTCAGTAACAGTGGTTTTCCCTTCCAAGTTTGTCATTGATGAAATCCCAAGTGAGTCAAATAAACTGTGTGAAGGGTGTACTCATATTTATACATACACAAGTTTATTACCTTGTTGTAGGAATGTGACTTACAAGCGATAGCCTTACATCAGCTCCCTTGTGTCTCCTTGGATGCTGATAATGCAATAAAGAGAACATGGGCAGATTTAGGCAAAAGGGAACAAAGCAGTGCTCTGATTCTTGTGTTAAATCTGTAGTCATTAAGTAACCATATCCATGGGCAATTAGGGATGTGTCTGAGTTAAAATATACCCGTTACCCTAGTTTCAAAATCTTTGAACTCACAATCAAGCGCAACAGAAAGCTAGATTTGATCTAACAGCATTAATCGTCACACAGCCATGGGGAAGATTAAAATAAAAAATGTTAGTCACGTTTGCCAGATGACTGCAATCCAGAAAGCAGTGACACCAAAAAGAACACAGAGGTCAATGCCCAGAACCACCTGAACATGATTCCCAGTGCATGTTGTTGCAAAAGCAAACTAAGACATTATTCAGATACACAAGTAGATTTTTTTTAAGCTGGAGTTGGCCGGTGACATTGGTGTTTGTGTCATTGAAAAGTCATGTTTGCTGTATCTAGTTTTGCTGCCCTCACTGAAATGGGTGTTGAAAACCTGGTGAGGATTCATGCAACAGTGATCTGTGGTTTAGAAAATATGCCTTATAAAACCAAATGAAAGCCATGCCCACAGTCTCATAGCACTGCCCTGCACAGCCATCAGGGCTGCTCTTTAGCATAACGATACTCAACCATCTGACATGGGCTTCCATTAGGTCTCTAATTAAAAAAATTGAGCTTGTTATGAGCTATTGTAGAAGCAGCTGATTTAGAAATTTAGGTCTCTTCCAGAAGCAATCTGGGTGCGAGGTTGCTTAGGCCTTGTGGTGTGTGGCTCCTGGCTCCTCTCCCACTCTCTGACTTCCGGGCTCAGGAATGACCAGAGCTTCAGTTCTCTTCCAGCAGGGAAGAAACATCAACTTCACTCTACCACATACTATATTTGGTGCACGCTTTGTGAGAAACTTCTGCATCTCACTCTGCCTGTTAACCAAAGGGCCAAGAGCCCCTGCTCCTGCATCATTCTGGAGTATAGACATGCCACTGGTTAGGGAAACATTGCGATGTTGAATCTAAGCAAATCTTAAATACAGCTTAAAGACAAGCCATAGTTGTTTGTTGCCTCGTCTGTGAAACCATGTGCAATACCTCTCTGTTGCACAAGGTTGTTAATGAGGGTAAACACCTCAGAAGATGTCAGACATAAAGACAGGACCATATAGGTACCTTATAGAAGCAGGTAGGTAACAGCAGTCATGTAACAGAGAAATTAAGATAGGTAGATTATGAAGCTCAAAGACACCATGACAACTAGTGTGACCCTCTTCATTACATAGGCCTGAAAGTGCACTGAAAATTTTTTATAACATGCTACTGAAATAAAGACATCCTTCGGAAAGACTCCCCACCTTGGTTTAGGCTTCGGCATCTAAAGAATTTGTCCTATGCATGTATAGTGTGTTGCTAACAAGTGTTAATTAGCCTTGTGAAAAACTTAATCTTGCTTTCTGCTTAAACTATGTTAACTTAACTTAGAGCTATTAGATCCTGTAACAGCTTTGATAGATTACAGAATCATTGCAACACTGACTGGAGCAATGCCTAACTACGTTTGAAAAACAGCCTAAGCTATGTGCCCAAGGAGGCCTGTTGGAAAAAGAACCTTGATTTCTCCAGTCCTGGACTGGCACTGAAATAATTTGCCTATTTTTTCTACCAGCCCTATGAACACAGAACACTTACCTGCCTTTCGTTATGTACAAATAATATATAACATTCAAATAATATAGAATAATAAAAAATACAGTATTTCTATGTACAAACAAGAACTAAAATTGCTGCTTATCGACCCTTAGTAACCTGAAAGCCCTTTGAACATAGGAGTTTCTTTCATTGGTATCTTGTGATAAACGATGGAGAAGAGGAAGTCTTTTCCAAGAGAAGATGACTCATAGAGAAGAGTCTTAGGAACTCACAACATTCAATACAGCTGGCAGTGAATAAAAAAGCTCTTTTTATAATTTTTTTTTTTAGATCTTCCTTGTTCTAGTAATCACAAAGCACATCACACTAGCCTGTTATTTCCACAGTGTCCTTCAGCACATTAAACTATTATTTTCAGCAGGCCATGCTGATTAGGAAGTTTGCATTCTTAATGCTAGCAGTAAAAAAAAACTGATTTCATACCATAAATTAATGTGCACTGAATTCCATTTTACCCTAGTTACACTACTTCTGGTATTTCAGATAGCTTAAATGTACATTACAATGTAGATGTATCCAGATAGGGTTGATATCAGTTAACTTGGGACATTTCTGTCTGAGTTGGCTATCCTCATCTTCTCCTAATATCATTTAAGAAAAGTAAGGCAATATAAGTAAAAGATTAAACTCATACTTTTGTAAATATGTGAAATGAGTCAAAAAAAATAATGTTCCTTAGAAGTTCCTGTTTGTCTCCACTGACTACGAAGTGGTGACTAGCTCAGATATTGCTGTAACCTTCACTGTCTAAGGACAAAGGTGGAGCAAAGTCTGTTGGTAAGGTCTGTAATATCTTCTATGTGAATAACTGTTAGTGTTGGTGAAAGTAGTAAAACTTCTGGACTTTTCAGTCTTTCTGATTTGAAAAAGGCCTTGTTGGTCTGAAGCCTTGTCTTCTTTTCCCAGCTATAACAGTTGATCTGATAAAATTTCAACCTCTACCTATAAGTCTGGCCTTAGCTCAGATGGAAACCTCTACTTCAGAAACATCTCCATTTGGTCAAATTAATCCACCTTGACACTGATGAATGCATTTGTCAAGCTGAACCTTTCTTCAGTATCCAGATGAGCAATAATTACTGTTTTAGTTGCAAATTAGACCTCTGAATTAAATACAGCCCACTGGGAATGCTCATTCTCAAAGTTCTTGTTTACACTTCTCTTACAGCCCTGTACCTTGCTTGCGTAGTTTAACTGCATAATAAATATCTTACTCCCATAAAAGTGAGATATTCAGCACTGGCATAACACTTTATGGGTAGGGAGTCATTATCCAAACAAAAAACAAGAAAGAAAAAGGAAAAAAGAAAAGGAGAACAGTGCCAGGAAGGTGGATTGACTCATTGCTTCTGAAATTATTATCTTCAGAGACAAATTATTCAATCAGAGAGACGTGGCATCACCCAATGTGTACTCTGGGCAAGATATCAAAATGCAACCCTTCCCACGTGTAGGCAATTATTCCTAAATCAGTAGGTATAATAATATCTATGGGCACAACTTTCATCTACATTTTTCACTCTTAGTACATAATGTTCTCAAATGTGTGTTTTCCCTTATATGAACCTGGCAGTTGTTAACATCTTCTTTTTTTTTTTTTTTAATATCAGGCCTTTCATTTTGTCTAGGATTATGGGAATATTAGTGAAATAGTTTTGCTCTGGAAATTTTAAAACACTGTACAGTCGTTGCTATGGCCCTGATTAATTAGTGGACTACTTATTGCAAACTGCACATTCCTCAACTATATCTCTCACTGTGTTTTGCTAGCCACGTTAAGGAAAATCTTGCAGGGAAGATGGTAGTTGGGGTATCTGATAGGAAGAAAAATAGAGAGAAGTAAGAAAGCATGGTCTTCCCTCTTTCATTTTTCATACTTTTCAGAATAAAAAGATAGGACATTTTTTACTAAATAGCTAAGTGAAGAAACCATTAATCCCTCTGATATCACCTCACTCTTCTGTCAAAACAGGGTTTATTAAGAGCCAGCTGAGGTATTTCTGCAAAGCATTGGACAGTGTGGCACAGACACATTCATGCCAGATCAGACAGCAGGATCCTCAGCCAAGTGATGCAGAATGATTGCATCTGCACTGCTCAAGTGTAGCCTCTTTCAGAGAAAGCTCGGCACTTCTGAGCTCATGTAGAAATACAGCTGTCTCGTGGTGCTCCCATAGACCTTAAATAGAATTAGCATTGTTTTAATATTTATATATTTATATATATATTTAAAATAGAGTGAATACATATATATATATATAAAAGTAGCCAATATAATTTGGGATCTGCTTGGTAATCCACTGAGTTTTTGTTCTTTTAGCATGAGACCAAAAATAGGTGTTGTACATCCTGAGGTGTGGTATGAGGTCACTGGAAGGAGTTTGAGACTGCAAAGCCTGCAGGGATATTGTTGGAGGACTGCGTAAGGCAGAGGGAGACAAACCTGATGCAGTGTCACCCTTACCACACTGTACTGGGGTTTTGTTTCAGGGCAACTAATTGTCTCACTACAGAGAATGGCCTGGCAGCAAATGAATGGTGAGGGAATATGGACCCAGGAATGAAAAGAAGACCTAAGCTCTTTGATAGTGTGCATTTACCCAGAGAGACCTGAGACATGGTCAATGCAGGTTTGACAAATAAGAGTATATGACCTTACTTAGCAAGCATCTCTTTCTTCTGCCTATCCTGGTCTGGAAAATAACGTACGTAAAAATCACAGTGACGGGCAGTATAGGAACTCCAGAGCTACATTTCAAATACTGCTTCAGTCTCAGTCTTCATCTGAGCCAAAGTATGTTACTGCACCAGGTAATGCTATTTGCTTTAGCACTTTTGTATTGTGGAGAAATGGATTCGAACGGAACCACGAAATGCAATTTTTTTGAGACAGAAATTATGCTAAATGATTCCAGAGAGTAATGTTGTAAGTCTCTTTTACTGTACCAACTCTAGTCTGTTCAGCTAAAGCAAAGATTGGAGTTGGCACCAATGTAACTTTACAGTCTTGTCCTACTTGAGAAAATTTCAGGCATCATTTCTCCTCATTTCAGAATTTCTCAGCAAAGTCAGATGAATAATCTGTCTCATTTTTTATGGTTACTTGATAGCAGGTCTATTCCTGTACACATCATCCCAAACACTCTCAGCATTCACATAAAGTCTGCTGACGCTATTTTTCAGGGCTCAAGCCGTAACAGCCTTGTTCCCCATTCCTACCAGGTTTCTACAGTGTCAACATTACATCTAGTCAGCAGGTTAAAGCACCTCTCCTTGCTTTTTCACATTGTAAAACAGGGGGCTAGGTTGAAACAACTTGCTGAATATAATATACATATTTTTAAAAGACTTGATCCAGTGAATCCCCCCAGATTTCTCAAGCTTTATATCACACAAAGAGAAGTTTTTAAGCCTGATTTTAAATGTTATAAGCTGACTTCTGCAATAAACATGAATACATCCTTTCCCGTCTTCATATCTTCCCCAGTACTGAACATGCAGATATCTGTTAAATAGTAGGTTTTGAAGCCACCCTGAAAAATGTCAAATGTCCATTCCTAGACATGCTATGAAGTGCAGTTGCATGACATTAGCTGACATTATGAAATTGTTGGCAAAATAACTCCTCCGTGTTGTTATAACAAAGAACTCGTTGGCTGATTTCATGTCCTACAGATAATTGTGCTGTCTTCATACCACTTTAACAGATTTTTCAATGAAGATACAAATTGAATATCATACCAAATCCAAATCTTTGCATGATCGTATTGTGCATTAAGTTATTGCACACTGGAATAGGTTAGAGAATTGCCAAGTAATGTGACTAAACTTCAACTTCTCTTTTTGCAGACCAGACTGCAAATCATGTTATTTATGATAAATCGTGGGCCACGAATGCATGTGTAGAGAGTCAAGGAGGTTCATCCAGTGAACAATAAGTCGATCGTGTGTCTGAACATTTCATATACTCCAAAGTTTGAATTTCAGATTAAATTCAGAACAAAAATGCATCTCTGTAGGCCCATCCACAGTACAATCAGTGCATCTTAGTGTATATGATCATTTCTAACTCAAAGGTTTGGTTCCAGGATTTAAAACACAATGGAAATTATTTTTTATTATTGCAGTTCCTTCTCAGTTCCACTGGACTTTTTTTTCCCCTTTTCCTTCTTTTTTCATCTTTTTGGAAGTTCACAAATGACTGTGATATTCATGGAAATTAAGTCTTGTTGCAAAAAAATCAGTGTTTTGGAATAGCTGTCATTCCTTTAGCAGATTTGGACTGAACTTCTATCACTCAAGATGGTATCTCATTTCAGTTTAATGAGATATACCCCAAACTTCTTTATTAATGCATTTCCCTAAAGAATAGGAACTCTTCTACAGTAGTAGAGCATTCCTCAGTAATCACTTTATCAGTTGTTCTTTTGAGGTATTTCAGACAGTATTTAGTCACAATAAAGAAGACTGACTTTATTCTGTAATGTAGTGAGAAGACTGGAAGGTCTGTCCATCAGAATATCACTCAGCAGCTGAATGTTAAGACTCATTAACAAGCTGGCAAAGTGAGCTGACATTCAAGTTATCAATGCTTCTTTCCAGTGACAGCAAATATGTTAAATGGGAGGTTTTGCAGGGTTGAGGAGAGACAACTTTTGGTCTCATGAAACCAGTATCTTGTTTTCATTTTTTCTTAATTTCATTTTTTAAGCACAACAAGCAATGAGTACTGTTGAGAAAGCTCTGTCACATTTCAGAAGGCTGAACTCAGTATAAAGGAAATTCCAGCTGGCATTATCAGGAGGTACGAATTTCCTCCACAGTCATTCTCCTACTAAAGGCCTGAACCAAAGGAGACTTCTTCACAAACTAGTTTCTTCACACTTGAAAAAAAATCCCATTAGGCATGAGGATGAAAACTTCAAATTTAATAGAATTTTTGAAAGAAAACAAAAGAACAATTAGTTCAGACACTTTGACATTTTTAGTTTGATAATAAGGAAAGGATTGCTTTTAAATCTTATGTGATCAACACTATTTTTATTGTAGCCAACATTTCTAAATAAAAAATGAAGAGAACTGGAAAAGCAGAGCTTTTTTTTGTACATTTCAACAATTCCAAACTTTTCTTTCCAAATGATTTTCAAGACTGAATATATCAAAACCAGCTATTTCTCATGAAAAGTTTTGGCTTTGAACAACAGCCATTTTTTTTCAATTAAAAACATTTCATGATAATTTAGTTCTATTCCAAAATCCATTGAAGTCATTACAAACTTCCTTTGATTTCAGAAGTTTTTGGATCAAGTCCACAGATGGGATTTATGTGAGCAGGGTAAAAGAAAAAACATAACCGTTCCACTGGTCCAGATTTTAAGCTCAGATCTACATGCACAATTTCCCTTGACTTCAGAGATGAATACACGTAAGAGTAATATTTGGCCCTGAGATGCATTTTCAAAAGTAAATTAAATAGAACCTGAGAGTTACAGCTGAAAAAACAGCTGATTTACTTTTTAAAATTATTATTTTTATTATTTATGACTTATAAATTAATGATTGCCTATATCATTACATGAAAAGAAGTTTACAGTCTACAGTGCAGATAATCTTTTTTATTAAAGTACAGATTTGAATGTAAGCAATTAATTGATTTCTTGTTCTTGACAGCAGCTCATTAGTCACAACACAATGTTTCTGCATAAAACAAACATAATAGAAAGGAATGTTTTAAGTCTACAAGATTTGGGCACACATTCCAAATAAATTATTTTATGACTAGCACACTTATTTTACTTGTTTTTTTCCTGCATTGACAAGGCTCAGTCTTCAGCTGTGCTTAGTTTGTTCAAAGTGATGTCATCACTGTCCCAGTCCAGGAACGGGACAGCCCTGAAAGTGGTCGGTCTCAGTCTGAGCACCTGGACTGTTTCTAAGCTCACACCTCGCTGGGGTGTGGCGGCGCGTTCTTTGGCAATGCAGTAGAGCAACATGGAATCTCTCCTGTCTTCTTGTAAATACCATCCACAAAGTGAACAGGAAGGGGTTCAGAGCTCATTACAGTGTCTTTCACCATCTTAGGTCAAGATATCCTCAGTGAAATCTTCAGGGCTCTTTTCTAGTTGCAAAGTAACATGAACAAGCAATGAAGGATGGGGCAAGTCGTACAGGTTTGACGTACCAGCAATTACATTGCATAGAGGTGTATGCAACAGTTGACCATAGACATACACAAGTGTACATTTTTCTATTCAGCTCTACTATGTCATATAAGTAATATGTCAAACTAAATTTAATTCAGAACTACTATTACATACACTATAGTATATGTATGTACATGTATGTAATTATATAAAAGAGAAGAGATTTTGAGGGGACTACATGTAACGTTATGGATGTCATTAAAAAACACAAAATGTGCACTTGGATTTTAGATATACACTGTCACAAGACAAATAGGTTTCCAACTTTCTATTTTGACTCCTTTATGTGCATATATGTATACACACACAAAACTAAAAGAAGTTTTTTTGTGCCTGAAAGTTTGTCACGTTTATTCGGCTACAACAGCTAGTTACCTCCACTAACACACCTTAATTTTCTTGCATACATGAACATATGCACAGGTACACACAAGAATCTTTTTCGTTTTTAATAGCAAGATATACTGCACACATACGACATCAAAACTCAACGTAAAAGCCATTTTAACTTGTACCTGAATTCTCTTTCTTCTAATAATACTTATTCCTCTCTATGATCCATAGACAAATATTTCACAAGTAAGCACCTAGGCATGGGTTAATCTCATTTAACATTAAATCTCTAAAAGTTCAGAAGTTAGTTGTTCAGCCTCTGTCTTCAGTGAATGGTGGGAGACAAGAAAATCAACCCTGTGTGAGACAGGAATCTAAGATAGGTAGATGAATCACCAGCTGAACATGCCTATTTCTCTCCACTAAAGGACAAAACAAGAAGACTACATATAGGCAATTAAATACTATACATCTAAAGTCAGCAGCGCTGAGTCACACGCCAGGAGGTATGCATGGAGAAGCAGAGGTACCTGAAACTGAATGGCATTAACATGTAGGTCTCCTTGCACATGCCTGCCGTTTGGACACAGTCTGGTCTTTCCCTCGTGGGTGGTGGGGGAAGTGATGTCTGCAAGGTTTCGAGTGTGGCTAGTGTATTTGTTCAGATGACCTAAATGTTAACTCTGCCCTTTCAGCAAAATAGGGTACGTGCAAGGCATCATGCGAGCAGGCGACAGCAAAGACCTGCTCCAAGGGCTAAGCTGTGGTTTGCCACGGGCTCCCTGTACGGGGCAGGGCTTGGCTGAGCAGCCTCAGGCACACACCACGGAGCTGCTTGGTGAGGGGATGACCCACAAGATCAAAACATGCTCTTCTTCAGTACCCTTGTCATGGATGAAGAGGAGGAGGATTAACCTTGCAGTGACCCGGTACCCAGTGTAATGTATGTTTCCTGGCTAGAGGCTCTGTCTCCTTTTCTTTCCCACTCACTCCTCACCTGCAGGAAGCAAGAGAGAGAGTAGTATTTCTGTGTGGTTTAGCCTATCATGATGTCCTTAACAACACTTTTAATGCTGACCCCCAAGCTCCTCCACTGGAAAGCATATGGAATAACAATATTCATGAGCACAGCACATTTTCTTCTTTCTGCAAAGAATACCAGATAATATAGAGGTGAGCAAAGTGCATAAAAGTTGACAGGGAGATTAAAATCGCGGCACACAGAATATGAAGCCACTCACCCTATGATATCCCATATCACGTTGCTACTGCCTGGGAACCCAGTTTCATTCTTTCCCATTATGCAAACTGATTTCTCTGAAATGATTGAAGCCCAGGTCCAAAGTATTGCTATAGTTCCTGAAATCATACTTGGAATATAAGACTACAAAAATTTCTCACTTATACAACTGTAAAAACTTTCTATGTACAATAAAAGGCTGTAATTCACTTTTTGAGATTCAGGAATGCCATAAACCTCCAGACTTGAGTTATAATTAATCACCGGAGCTACAAAATTAATTTCTTTGTATTATCATTATATATGTCTGTTGTCTTATATGCATTTAAAACACTTCTACCTTGAGATGCTCTCTAAGGCATGTTATCTTAGTGTTGTCAGAGTTTATTTAATGTCAGTCAAAGTCTATGCTTTCTCTCAAAACTAAACAGTCATTATGGGGCTGGAGTAAAAATTAGCATGACCATGTAGACTATGGGTGAAACAGTGCTCCTAAATATTCAGGAGTCAAGCACCTGACACCACACTTCCAGGTTACCACATCAGATATCCTTCTCTGTTTCTACTCCTACCTGTTTAAAGTAATGCATTTCAGCTTCAAAGACAAGTAAGTGCAGGTGCAATGGGACATTATTTCCCAACTGGTAAACAGAAATATGTGCTACATAGCTTGATCTAACCAACTTTTAGTAAATAAAACATGTAAGTTAAGAATATGTTTTCTCCTCTACAAGTCCATAGAAAGAGAGAAAGAGCCTTTTCCTTAGGGTAATTAATCCATGTAATTGCTTTTAGTGGATGCTTGTTAGTCCTGATATCCAGTCCCTTGTGAATCAAACCCTAATACAACTCGCTCAACTTTTCAACAGCTTTGCCACTCTTTTGGGTAGACATGGTATCACTCAGGCATTTTGGCAAGATGTTGGGAAAGAATCAGCTCCGGTGAGCCAGGTGGGAGACTGCTGCTAAGCTGCTTGGTCTCCAAGAGGGACTGTTGCCCAGTTTTCTCTGTGAGGGGGTAGGGCAGCATGGTTTGCTCCATTTATCCAAAATACTGTGTTTATCTGTTCCCAGTCAGCTGTAGGCAGACAGGATAGCTCTGCTGGCTGCGATCTGCCTCCATCCCAGACTGTGCCGAGAGGCATGAGGAGAGGGAGCTGGTTTTGCCCTCAACCCCCACTTCTCTCACATAGGGTTGGGCATCGTCTGGCCATAATAAAGACTTCAGCTAACTCGTCTTTGAAGTGGGAAGTTGAGTCACGCCGTCTGTGAAAACCTCATTTTTCATCGTTACGAAAATTCATCCCAGTGCCAGGGTATCCCGTTGTTTATTCGCTGTTCTGGCACAGCCATGCAGGGCGGTGGATGCCAATCACAAAGCAATCTGCGAGAGGCAGACAAACACAGTAGGTGAGACTGTTTAGGAGGTATAGACTAGACACCTCCCTCAAAAGGGCCAGTTTGTTGCCAGTATGACTGGGAGCCCTTGGAGGCTTCAGAAAAGTGCCCTTCAGTATCTTGGCTTACGAGTCAATTATACGGGGAAACAATACACTGTTTTACTATGCCCAGCAACACAGCTCCTGCCTCAAGCAGAATTAGATGGGCTTGCTTTTTGAAAAGAATGGGGGAAAACACTTTGAACTAAGAGGTTGATTCATGCATTTGCAGTTACATAGAATGCATGTTTTTGCCAGAGCCCCTCATTATGCAGCCAGCGCTTTGGTGTGCCAATGTGACATGCGTGTCAGTTAACTACATAATTATGAAGAGGAGGCAAATAGGACTGTCTCTTGTACCTGTTTCTTCTTTTAGACTAGCAAGTAAAACGGCACCTCCACTGTAGTACATGTAACTTTTGGAATTAAATCAGGATTTCATGCATAACTCCTTTCACCTCCTGTCAGTGAACAATTCTGTTAATAAATTAATTCCTCTGCTGGCAATAAGTCATAGTATATGTCAATTATTACTAATTTTCTGTCTGAATTTAAGATTTCAGTAACTTTTTAATGCAAATACCTCCACCAAGTTATTACATTGTCAAAATCTTACACTGAACTAAATTCTTCCTTTCTCTCTCTTTATGAGAACTACATAAAGCTGTTGAAAAGTAAATGACATACCTTAATGGTGGTGAAAGTTCCATTTTACCTAGATCAGCTACATTTGAGTTATAGAGAATTCACATTTTCAAGCATTTCTGCAACAGCACTTAATATGAAACAAGAGTTGAGATTCTTCTGTTAGTACAATACTTCAGAGAGATGAAGTTTGAAGAAAAATATTAGCTATTGTGAGGGTTCATACTCAAATCTTGAGATACAGCAAGAAAGAGTAATTTTCAGAAAAGAGGGTAGTAAATAGTCTTTAATTTAAGAGAATATTGACCTGAATCTTCTCTTAGTTACATTATTTTTATATAGTGAATTCCCCAAGTTGCTCCCAGTTTAAATTTACTACTGACACTAAAGGTCTGTCTGCATGATGCAATGCAAATTATGCAAAGACCCTCTGATCCTCTTCAAGCTCACTTTATAACTGGAAAATATATACTGATATAATAATGCAGCCCTGCTTATAAGCTAATAATATTTGTTTAGAGGCAGGCTGAATTAGTGTGAGTGCCTGTTTCTATTCTCTACGCTAGTTCACTTAGATAGGTATTATGTCTCAGGACTACCTGTTCTCAACATCTCCAGACATGACATTGGTGGGAACTGCATCTCTGAAATGCAGTCATTGAACATTAGAGATACACCTGAAAAGTAACTAGAATACATTGTTGATTAACTTGCAATATTATACTTTTATGTATAGAAAGAAAAATATAAAAACCCATTATGATTTGGGGGCTAGAAATATATAAAATATATTATTTATAAAATGGGATTTATAAAATACTATCATTAAGGGCTATGTGGTGCTCTTTTTGTTGTGTTTTGTGGTGCTACAGAAATAATCATAACTGTATTTATATAGCAATTCTTCCATGTATATAAGACGATGAGCTTTCCTAAAGCTTTTGAACAGAGAAAATGTCAAAATTGAGAATGAAATACATTAGACATTAATACCTTGAGGTTTTGAAGTAGAAATACATTTTATACTTTTCTCAGAAGGATGGAAAAAAATTGATTTGCTTGACACAGCATTCTTGTTATACCCCAGAGGTTCAAAAGTGGTCCAGGTATGGGCTCCATCACAGTCCTGTGAGCATCCATATCGTTTTATGTTTTAAGATACACCGTAGTCTGGTTTTGGTCCAGGTTAGTAACCTGCCAAAAGTAGCCTGGATATGGTTTAGAGGAAAACATGGGCAAAGAGCTGTTCCCTGAGGGAAACTGTGGATGCTGTTACACTGTTTTGGGGATGGAAGAGCTTTAAGCTATGTGCTTGCGAGCCACATCTTGCCACTTGCCCTCAGGACCGGAGAGCAGTCCTGTCTCACTTACCTTTACATAGACATAGCCATTGGGCCTCTAACCATACGAGATGTGCTAGGGCGTTCAAGATATCTGCGTGTGACAACAAATGCCCCACCTGTGAACAGCCAAACTGAGCTACCTTGACTATAATGGTAACTTAGCCACCAGGCTTCCACGTAAACACCCATGTGAAGACATCTGCCTTCAGTAATCTGAGTCTGTGACAAGAATCCTGCTCATGGGACTCAAATTAACTGCTTAAACATTGATATTTAGCACCATTCAAACACAGTAAGTTATCCTGCCCGATCAACAGCTGCTACTGCAGAATGGCACAGATAGCCCATATCTGCTGGTGCCATGCAGGTGTCTCAGATATCCAGATACCTTAAGTATCTGAGTCTACCTCAGATAGCACTAGGCAGCTATGTTGAGACAACTGAATCCTATGCATGGTGATTAAATTTAGAGTCAACTTCTAAAAGAAATCACCTTCATATGATCGTTGGCTCAAGGTGCTAGAGGAAAACATTTCAACTGCAGATCTGCGTCATGATGCAAAGAGTTCTTTGCATCATGAGTTTATGGAGTTTTGAGACAGCAGTTTTGTACTATAAATGACACTGCTATCTGCCCACAGAATGATGGTTGCATTGAGGTTGAAGAAAGACCTTTCATTGTTTCCCCTAAGTGATAAAACCCATATTGACTATGGTTTAAAAGAACTAAAAGACCCAGTCAAGGCTTACCATCTGCGTGGCTCAAACTGTTTAAATACAATTGCAATATTGATATTACTCTAACCTCTGCTATGCCTCTCTCTGCCATCTGCAGAGCTGGGAGAACAGGTTTTCTTTATACTCACCATGACGGACTGTGTGATAGATTGAAGGAAATCATGTTTATATAAATACGTAGTGTGTATACAATACATATAAAATAACTTGAACAACTTGTCTGAACACCAACTATTCAGGAAAGGACAGTAAGTCACCTCTGTTATCAAAATGCAAACAGAATTTTGTCCAACCATAATCTTTCTGAAACAGGTGGCATGCAAGAGTATGTTTGAAGGTTATGTGTTTGTGTCAAACTTGGCTACAACAACTGGTAAGAATAGAAAAGTCTATGTAATCTATGTCATCTACAAGTCCAAGCAATAATGTTGAACATCATTATTGATACAGTAAGAAATTGTTGAGAAAACGAAATTGTTGAGAAAAGGTATTAATTTTATGACTGGTTCTGGAATGGAGAAAGAATATTGTCTATGTGTTAACATAAAATATGCCCTTAGGTGGTTGATGAAGGAGTTCATACATTCACTTCAGTAACTGTCAGGCACATAAACACACAGGGACGTATAAATAAAAGAGAGGACCTCAATGGCATTGGAAAGTGTGTCTCAAAGAGATGCTGAGGGAAGCAAATCAGTGTCTGAACACAAGCCCTGTGTCAGCAGGGCTGCTTGGAACATCAGGGGCAGTCTTTTGCCTAGGTAACATCATTTTGGAGTTAAAGTGTTATTTTAAGGTACTTGCTGCTGGTCTGTTTCTTAAAGATGGCATTGTAGGGTGAAGAAAGCATCTGAGAATGAAAGTGTCTTCCTTTGTCATTTGGCAAAATACTTCAGACCTATGCCACAAGCCACTGAGGTCATTACAGACTTCCAGTTGACTCCAGCAGTCTCTGAATCAGCAATGTCATGTAAGAACAGTGAGAAAAAGGGCAATTAGCACTAGGCACTGGGTGACACGATGTGATAAAAGAGGAAAGGAAATGAGGAGACATTGACAATGCTCATTTCAAACTGCAGGAGAATTTCAAGGAGGAAAGGCTACATGTAATCCTCAAACTGGGAGTTCACAAGAGCTGCAACTCTGAAAAGCACTATGGGATTGACTGTTCACCCCAAAAGTGACAATTCAACAGCAAATGCACTCTCTGGAGCCTGCCAAACACCAGCCTGGTTCTGACTCAGAATGAAAAATACAGCCTAGTGAGTCATCAGCATCGCTTCCTTCTGCACAATTCATTTCCTGAAGAGTTTCCCATCTACTCTTGCCTTCCTGTAAGATCTAGCAATGGCATGGCTGAAGATCAACATATGAAATTTCACACTGACAGAATAGTAAGAGGAAGAATGGCTCTTCTCAGAGCAGGTACGGTGCTTTCTATTTACCCATATTTTATGGGAGTGGCAGTAGAAAAGGCAAGTTAACTTATAAATTAGGTCTGTTTTTTCCAGTGTCATTTTTCAAGTGAATCACCACATTGAGTTGATTGCATTTTCTAATTTAAAAAGTTTAAACGTGCAGAAAAATGTACTTTTTCTCTCTTTATCTTATCATGTACATCATCAGCACACTACCACCCTCTTCCACTAAAAATATTCTCCACCATGCCAACTATGAACATGCCCCAGGCTTATTTCTTAAGAAACATTACACATTACCTCATACAGTGCGTTGAAAATACGTCCAATAACAACACAACATCTAAGAAAAATGTAGGAACCATTATTTGCTGTCAGTGAGGTTAGCAACTAATTTTCGTCTTAGTCTGGGAAAAAAAAAGGCGGTTTTCACTTTACTTTTTGATATCCTGATGCAGATTGCACCATTTAAACTTCACATTCCTTTCAGAAGGCTTACAAGTGAGACCAGACTTGTCAAGTCAGTTGATTTTATTGTATGTCATTGTCAACACCTAGATTTCAAATTCTTATGGCAAACAACAGATAATAAAATCAAAGGTTTACCATGCAATTATTATTCATTAGAGCTGGCGCAAGTCTCACAAACTCAAGAAATGATGAAGACTATGGAAAATTTCAGTGAGTAGGATTTCCCTTTGGCAACCCAAAGTCATTACTTACCCCACAGTAACCACGGCTGTTTCAGATGAATTGTCCATTTTCGCTTCACTCTTGGCATGCTTGAATTTCACGTACTTATGCGTGGATTATTTTGGCCAGCCACATCCACTGAGCCTGCACCTGCACCCTAAAGCTCCTCCACCCATTGCACTACGACTGAATATTTTTTTTTCGGTGTTACAGAATTCAGGTGTTGTAAAACTGCACGGCAGTGAGGAGCTGGTTGGGCAACATCTCAGAGAATCCTCACAGTTACTGCAACCATTTTGTTCCGCCAAAGGGAAACCCTAGTAATGGAAATTTCCATAGTTGACATCCTTTCTTGACATCCTTATGCTTTCTGTTGCTGTGACTCACAAGCAATGACCTGATGTGTAGGAGGTGAGAGCATTTGGAGACTACCTTAAATAATGGTTATGGGACAGCTCTGTGAAAGCAAGCTTCAGATTTTAATTTTTCAACCAAAGAATAATGTTGTGTAAATCTATGGCCTGATCCCCAGTCTCCTCCAGATTTCAGAGATAGGCACACTTCTCAGGGAAGCCACAGAGGCTGCCGGCACTCTGGTGGTGGCATGATCTCTAGCCTGAATTGGTAGATCTAATCTGGCTAGCTCATAACAAACTTAATGCAATTAGACACCCACTTAAATAGCCTCTGGCTAACTGTCTGACTTTCCGTCCTATCTGTGAAACCGGCAAATAACATTGGGGAAACTGAAAACCTTGGTCCTATCCTGATTTTAAAAAGAACTCTGTGTCTATCCAGAATATGCAATCTGGCTTCATTGTGTCAAAGTCAGGTTTTGAAAAAAGAATAATCAAATAAGTAATCTGGTGCAAAAGTAAGGATGAGACCGTGGTATGCGAAAGCTCTAACATGAGACATAAACATGACTCTGTCCTTACGGAATTCAGTGGCCTTACTGTGCCAGCATTTCCCTATTTCATGGGCAAAGGAAAAGATAAAAACACATGAGTTTCATAATAGTTTCTTAACAGTATCTGTCTTAGAGGTTAGTATTACATTTGTCAGCATCCAACACACATTTCTCACCAGCTTCAGTAATCATTTGTTAACCAGCTTAGGCAGGTGACGATATCCAAGGGTATGTGAGACAGGGCTCTCTCTGCGTCATCTCTAGGAATATCTTAGTATAACTACCTAAAGAAAACAGTCCTGAGATATTTGCTACTTGTCTTGCCAAAATGAGGGTTTCAGGAATTTGAATTTCTTTTGAGGCTAACAAAACGATGGTTTAGGGGGTTCACAGGACACATCCGCCAAAGGCATTCTCTCAAAAGAGAGATCTGTGACCCACCAGGCCAAGTACTGCAAGGTGCCTCATGACCATATTGGCTTGGACCTGCTTTGTGTCAAGTGGGAATGCCACAGCTCCCTTGGAGGTCTAAGGCATAACATCGTGGTTTAACCCCAGCTGGCAACTAAGCACCACACAGCTGCTCACTCCACTACCCCCTCCCCCCCCCCAAACACACACAGACACGGAGTGGGATGTGGGAGAGAATCAGAAGGGTAAAAGTGAGAAAACTTGTGGATTGAGATAAAGAGGATTTAACAGGTGAAGCAAAAGCCATACGTGCAAGCAAAGCAAAACAAGGAATTCATTCACTGCTTCCTATCGGCAGGCAGGTGTTCAGCCATCTCGAGGAAAGCAGGGCTCCATCACGTGTAACAGTTACTTGGGAAAACAAACACCATCACTTCGAATGTCCCCCCCTTCCTTCTTCTTCCCCCCACTTTTTTTATTGCTGAGCATGACGTCATATGGTATGGAATATCTCTGTTCGTCAGTTGGGGTCAGCTGTCCCAGCTGTGTCCCCTTCCAACTTCTTGTGCCCCCCCCAGCCCACTTGCTGGTGGAGTGGGGTGAGAAGCAGAAAGGGTCTTGACTCTGTGTAAACACTGCTCAGTAGTAACTAAAACATCCCTGTGTTATCAATCAACACTGTTTTCAGCACAAATCCAAACCATAGCCCCATACTACCTACTACGAAGAAAATTAACTCTATCCCAGAGGAAAACAGCACACACACTAATCATTTTTTGCATGCATGTTTGCAGTTCAACATGTCTGATAAGAGGGCTGCATTACAGCCAGTGGAACAGTGCTTTCTGAGCATGTTACATGTCTTGCTGTATGGCACATACTCACTTGGGGATGCTTGGGGCATAGTTTTGTAGAACTGCAGAGGACAGAAGGAAACAAATTTGGTGGAGATATGCATATTGATATTAGCAAACTATCCCCAGAACTGGTTATCATCTCAGAGGAAATGAGTGGGTTCAGACCAGAAGAGGTATTGAAAGTGAATTAACAAATATATGATATGACAAACCTGGGGAAAAAAACTGGAAGGTAAGTTATTTGACGGTGCAGGCATACTAACAGGGTCATCATTCTGCAGATGCTCCTTGTCATTCCCTTCTTCTCCAGAACTGCTGCTCACAACAAGAGAGCTCCCCTTCTAAACTTCATGATCACCTCAGTGTTGACAGACTAGCTCTGAAATATTTATTGTACGTGGCTTAGTAGGAAAAGGTCACGGCAGCACTACTTCATCCTTTTCTGGGGTCTACCGTATTGCCATCAAAAGCAGGAATTTGTTGAGTGAACTGGGAATATTTTACTGTCACATTTACAAGATGATAAGTGTTTCTTTCACAGAGGAGATAACCTCAGCAAGCTGAATTGGGTGCTCCTTTCAACTCGAAGAAAAGGCTCCTTACTGTGGCTGCATACCACAGGCTGCACATGACAGAAGAGGCAAATGCAGCTCAGCAAGTACAGCTGTATGACCCACCACTGCAGAGGATGCAAGTGTGAAAGTCTGACTGGGGGTCAAACTCTTCTGTTAGCAGTCCTAAGTGATGTGCTGTTAAAGCTCCTCTACCAAAAAACTTGTTCTAGGGGAAGGCTGACACTGCTGCTGCTGTGACTATTTTTCCTACATCTGTCCTTCCAAGTACAAGCCATGAGCTACCTTTTGAGAATTAGATGATGCCTCTCCCTTCCAGAGGCCAAGGAATGCAATCCACCCTTTCAGTCCCTTGAGGAAAAATGCTTTTTCCAACCACGGTCAGGACATTGTGTGAAGGAGGACTTGGCTGCTTTCCTGATGCCTTGAAACCTTCTTAATAGAAGGCACACGGGAGCCTGGTTTGAGCCAAAGCTCACATCAAGACTCCTAAAAAGGACTGGGTCTGTGGCAAACTTTGGAGTGGAACAAGGACTCCAGCACTTCTAAACTGAAAGGAGATTTCTGCAGCAATATTCTTCAGCTTCCTATGATCTTTCAAGGAAGGAATGGAAGATGGAACATTCTTCTGGAACATGGCTCTCCTGAACGCAAAAAAGTGCTTCTGTGGACTGTTGTTTTAGCAACACTGATGGGTGAGAAAGGCAGTTCTTGAAATCAGAATGCTTAGTTATAGAACAATCCTCAATACTGCAAAACACATTCCCCTGACCTAACATTACAAAAATTGCCTTTGCTGTTTTTGAAGTGATGAACAGAATGCTACTTACTAACACTCTCTCTAACAAAACAAACACGTAACTAAATATTTACTAAAAAAAAATCCTGTTTTCCTGCTCAGAGAGAGGATTCTGCCAAAGGCTGTTATCTGGCAATCACAGAGTCACAGGTAAGACTCAAGGGAAAGTTGTTACTGCTCCATCTCCCATAACTTTCAGTGAGGTGTACCGGCAATCAGCATGCAGATATAATTTAAAAGCAATAATGACAATGGAAGGCCAAGCTCATTCATTTGGGGACAGGCCCACCGGAATTAGAACATATATGGATCAGTGGAGATCTTCCCTATTAACACCAAGGTGGTAAGCATGTTTATAAGGTAATATATTTTAATGCTTACTTTTAAAGAAAAGTGTATTATGTAGTTCTGTCACTGGAAAAAAAAATAGTATCCCAGGAATGTAAATGCAGTTAAATATGCAAATTTAACTTTACAGTGGACTCAGTCCTGATGTACCTAATGGCACAGACTTCATATTAGTGTACTAACACTTCTTTTTAAAAAAAAAATGACATGAAAAAATTTAGAAAAAGACCTGATATTCAAGTGATCTAAATTCATAATTTAGTGTTTCTGATTCTTGGAGCAGAAGTTATAAAGTTCTATGTTTCTTACACAATGTGTGCAGAATTTAGGCACCTAGTAATTGCATACGCAGCAGTCATCAATATGACAAAAAATACCTCAAACATTTTAAAAAAGCAGGTTGGATGTCCCTTTGAAATTCCTCCACAGCCACTGACTCTGCAGACATCAGACTGTACAAGAAACTTAAGCCCTTGCTGTGGATTAAGGTCCAGTGTTTGGGTTTAAGAGGACAGGACCACAACACAGAAACCTTGTATAGCCCTCTCTGAATCCGGTTCTCCAGTGAAAAAAATAACACCAAGGGACCTAATTCATCTATTTGGGACTAATGAATTTGCTATTTCTTATTTAAATGAATCACTAATAGTAGCAATATGAACAACATTCAGAGCACTCATCATACTTCCAGTCCTTACATCTATATTTATTATATATTCTTCTTTATGTTCCTTACCCCTTACTGTAACTACAGAATGAAGGATTCTTCCCATTGAAGAGCAGTTAGTGAAGAACAGAAATTATACAGACCCCCATAACTGTGAATTAAGGAAGAACTGTTCCTACAAAATTCACAAAATGGAGCCCACCTAATTAAGCTACTAGTAGAGGGGTCATAGAACTTTTTCATAGAATACCATTGATTCCATATATGGACAGAGGGACAAAAACATGAATGGGTTCAAAGTGGAACTAGACAAACATGGCAGAAGAGTTCACCAGTGACTATTAAGTACAATGATTTGGATACAAGTCCAATCTCCTGATGATAAAAATCCAGAAAACTACATTAAGAATAGATACCCTACTCATTTATAGAAACTTACTCTAAGCAACTGCTCCCGGATGGTATCGAAGACAGAGCTATGCGGATATTTGTCTTATTTGTCCTTGCATTTCTTATGCTCTTAGTCCCCTGAGGCCACTGACAAAGGTGGATGTGGAAGGAAGGAGTTTATATCATAGTCATACTACTGCATGAACAAATGATTTAGGAAGGTTCCTTGCGTTACCTCTTCTATGCACTCTTTTAACAGCTTCTTGCACCCTACATACCTCCCTGATAACCTACAGAACTTTAAACTCACTCTTAGGAAAGGGAAAATCTTCAAAGTGCAGAGGTGCATCCAAGACACCTCTTAGCAAAACTCTGGATTATAGTTCTAGACTCCTTCCATAAGAATTCAGACATAGGCAAATAGGAACTATTTCGCTCACTGTTCATCTGCTTGCTGATCCTGGGTTCTGGGAGAGATGTGAAAAGTTGAACCTCACATTTCATCCTTGAGTAGGATAGCGAACGCCAAGCTTTGAGGGAAATTGTGTGTGGGCTTTTGGGAAAGATTGCTTTTTAATGAACATGTAAAACTTCATCTAGTGCCAAATATGCTACAATCACAGAAGAGCAAATTAAAATTTCTGAGAGAAAACAGTACGAAATTTCTAACAAGTGGAATTAAAATGATCAAAAAGTCCTGTGAGAATTTCCTGGGGGAATGTAGAGACATTGATTCTGTGGAAGAAATGTTACTAACAGTCATTGATGATAGAAGCAGTTGATTACAGTACTAGACTGAAGGTACAGTTATATTTAGTGCTTGGCTAACTACAGGCAGTATGCTCTGTCTATCCATACACTTTCCTGCCTTCATTCCCTGACACTATATTGATTGAATACAGCTGACAAAAAAGGTGGTTTGATAGAAATACTGTGTTTAATTATTTTCTCTGACCTTTGTATTTCTTATACATTCATATTCTTAATGTTGTTTGAATATATATTTTTAAAATGTATTTCCTTTTCTTATAAAAACTGTTGATAGGAAACATGTTTTTCCTAGCTTTATGTGAAATGAAGAAAAAATGGGAGAAAAGGCTTCATTATATATTATACTGAACATATACGTAAGCTCTGAAAAGCTTAAAACTTTCATTTATAGTGAATACCACCGGCACCCTAATCCAGTCACATGTTTTAAAGTGAGATCATGTTTATGGAATTGTAAAGCCAATAATAAGTAACCAATGGTAAAATAAATTAAAACATTTAAGCAAATGAATAGGCACAAATGCATCAGAGCTGAGCAGTCTTGCTGTACATCAGTTATGGAGACAAGGATGGAGCTCAAGAGTTTGTTCTTCACTTTCCCCCACGGGGGCCCTTCACAGCTACTCCTTCATCCAGTTGTTGGAGGTGGCACATGGAGACATCACCCATAGTGAATTTCTCTGATGTCAACAAAAATCACAGCATAATGTAAATTATACCTTATCTGTGCTACTAATTAAGGGCCAAATTGAGACCTGAGAGATAGAGAACGAATTGGGAAATAAGGGACAGTTCCATGACAGCAAGAGTGGCAGAATTTGGACCTTGGAGCAAGATTCCTCAAGTGAAGACCTGGAGGCCAAATGCAGCTTGTGATGCCCAGCCAAAGCTCCTGACAAATGAGCCTGCCTGAGGAGTGGCCTCAAATCCAGATGGGGTGAGTGATAAGAGCCCTGGGATCTTACTCACGCATATGCATGAGGCAGGGAGAAGTAGCTGCAAGCAGCAGCTACAAGCACAAAAGCACATCCCTCTTCTCCCATTCACATGTGCTTCTGAGAGTATTCCTACTCAGCTTTTGATCTGTCTACTCTTCTTTGTTATTTGTCTCCTTTCAAAAAGGAACATACATTTCTCTTTTTTTGTTCCCAGTTACTCAGTTCTCAGTGGAATGTTAAAAGCAAATTCCTTGAAGATGTTTCAACAGTCCTTCACCTCATTTTTTTAAAAAAGAACCCAAAATTTGGGGTCTAAAGTGCACAAATGAAGTTAATTCTCCATGCATCTGGTATTTCTGCTTCCTTTTTTCTTAAGCTGCCTCATCCAAAGAAATGCTTTGGCTTGAATTCTAAAAATACCATAAAATTTTGCACATAAATAAATTCTTCAAACATAGTTCCATGTTTGTCAGTTGGTGAATATGCTTTAATGATTGTTATAAAAAATAGAAACACAGGACTAGAACCATCGATAGGGTAAGTGTACATGATACATTTACATAATACCTTTTAATATCTAGAATAGGATTATCTGCAATGCCTGACATAAGTCACAATGGGTACAGTTACACAGGCAATCTGCTAGTGAACTTATTCACCAGATTCTTTATGGTCACACTGCTTGAATCTTAGCTCATTCCTTGGCCCTGTCCTTAAGAATGTCCCTCCGCGCAGTCTCCGGGATGAGCCTGCTGTAAAAAGGACTGGCACTGTGCAGCGTTGATGCAATCCAGCCAGCGTCACTTGGCGTCCAGGTGAGGGGATGGTCCCTGCCTTTCTTTTAGACAGCCTCATTTCATACACACGCACAGATGCTTACACATGAGATTAACACACTCTTATTTTTACCTGGCATTACACGCATCTTTATTTCAACCTGGTAATTATGGCATTAGGTTGATAGGAAGACAGATGGGGTGTCAGCATAGCAATCAAATGTTGTGTGCCTTTCCCTGAAGTTGTCCCGTAAGTGTTGAGACACAAGAAGCATAAAGGATAAAGAAACTTGACCACCTGCCAACATCTGCTGGATTAACCTGTGGAGTATTATTTGACACTTACCATTAATATAGAAGATGCAGTGAAAAAAATGAAGTTATATAGCTTAATATGTCCCTTGATACGTCCCTTAGAACTCACAGGGCAGAGGAAATCCTCTCCCTATTGAGTTCCCCTGGAGAACGTCTTGAGTGATGGGACTCCTAACTTCACCACCTCAGTTCAGAGAATAAAATCGTGAATGAAGGCCAAAACCCTACTGCTGTCCTTGCAATCAAAGCCTGTCCTGCATAATATACTATCCAACATTATTCCAGCAACATGTTTATGTTGCATATACTTGTAAGACCCACAGCTTTATTATTCTAGCTGTCATCTTTTTAAAAAAATATAGATCTTCTAGTATATTTTTTATGCTACAGTTTCATGATTCATTCCATCTTGGCTTCGGCACAACATTTTTCCACCCACATTGAAAAGCATGCCAAGCCTCCGAGGTTTTGCAATATTCTTTTGTAGTATTACTTTTATCAGGCAATCAAGTAAATATTAATATAACTTTTTTTTTAAGGAAAAGCAACTTTTGCTGCCAACTGCACAACTTTCCGTGTGATAATATGAAGTATCAACATGTATCTTCTTTGAAAAATTCAACTTATATATTCCTAAACATTTGTAGCTTTAAACTGCTCATGGGTATGAACTTAATATCACAAGTATTTTTACTTTTTTTTTTCCACATAGATTGTGTGCATTGATCAGGACTCAAAGTCTGTTCGTTTTATTCATGTGAGCATTCCCATTTGTGTAGGTAAAACCCAGCAGCTTTATGAGCACAGTTATGTGCTCTGGTGCAAATACAGTTATGCTGGCACATAAGTTTTAATGCTATTATAGCTTATTCTGCATCCTGAATGGGCATAACCTGCAGCAGTTTCAGTACTTCCAAAGCTGTGATAGCGTGTTTAGACTGACGTCTTTTACCAGATGAACAATATAATTAAACCAGACAAACTTTCAGGTCTAAATCTGATGTCAGAGTGTAAGAATCTGCCTCATATACCCTTCAAATAATGGGTTTTGGATGATTATTTTGGAGACGGGTGAACACATAGATACATAAGAGATACTGCCCCGTTTCACAATCTTTTTGCATGATGAATCACTTTTGCTCACTCACGCAGGTGAATAAGTATTGTGGCACTTCAAGTGAACGCAATCCAAAGTAAAAGTTGCAGAGTAGAACACATAAAATATGTAATATAGCAGATAAGCTATCCAGTCATGCTGTGAAATAAGATTGTTTATTATTTCCTGTCATATCGCTGCATGGTAATTTTCAGTTCATGATCCCGTGGTTCCTGCCCAGCATCCTTTCCAAACTTTTTAATCCATAGCTACAGGAATATAGCTACCATGATTAACCTATGGCTACAGGCTACAAATAAATCTAGTTCCTGGTCATTAACAAACCAGATGAGACACATGTTCCTTGTATTAGTTAACACCACGCCCCCCCNTTTCAGTTCAGCCACCAAACCCCCAAATCCATTATTTGCACAGTTCTATTTCCAGAACATGTAAATATGCCATTCCTGTTCACTAATAGTACCACTGCCTACCTCTGTCCTTTCTTCCCTGTGAATAGGGCTATTCTTTACACTGCCAGCACTTGTTTACCACTTCCATTACATTCATTATGAGATATTGGGTAGAATTCAGCTTGCCTGAATTTGAGCTATGCAACACAGGTGTTTACATCTGAGCTTGTCCAAGTTCCCATTAGAGACAAGGGAAAGCTCAGATCCAATTCAATTTCCTAAACTTAGATGTCTTATTGATGCGTTAGATGCTGTGTGTTGTCACCCTTAGGCTGCTCCAGAAGAGCATGGGTCACCCCTAGGTCTTGTATCTTATCTGCAGGCTTCGTGCAGATATCTCATACTCTTGATGGCATCTCAAATGGCACTAGAAGACTGTGCTTAGGCAACCTTCAAACTCTCCATTAACTTTAATAGGAGCTTAACATCTAATTAAGGTGCAGATATCTACACTGCAGACACCGTAACTCAGTCTGAGCTGAATCCTGCGCACTCAGACTTGAGTGGAACAGCCACTCATCTGTTTTGGGGCTTGTGGAGACTTCTCTAACTAACCTATCGTGACTTATTTAGGATTATTCTGAATTCAGACACCCTCCTCATGAGATGCTTTTTTTTTGCAATGATACTTAAGATCCTTATACATAGACTGAAGAATCCCCCATCATTTGTAGACAGAAAGTGAAAGTAATTTACATCTTTTGTACAGCCACTTACACCAATGTAATCCATTATTATCTGGCATAATATACCAATCAATAAAACACAAAGTCAAGAGGATCTGCACACACTGCTCACTCTGCCCCAAGGAAATTAACTAATGCTCAAGTGTCCGTAGAAATTTTCTCTAAAAGGAAACCTATGTTTTTCAGGACCCTTCAATACTCTTCCTGTGTTTTTAATGCTGAACACCAGCAAGAGCAAAGTAAACCAAGACATGGAAAAAAAAAAAAACCAAAAAAAGACCAAAACCGAAAAGGGTATTAGGTGCTATGGAGAAAACCAAAATCAGTACCATCTGTAGCCTAATTACATTCAACAGTTCATTGGAGAATATTGACCCACAAGTGACCAAAATAAATGGACATTCCTAAAGGCTCTCAGGGCTCTAACAGCAACACATCTTTCTAAGACAGAGGACAAAAGTTTAAAGGGCACTGTCCCACTCTTATCGCAGTCAAATGGAATAGCTGTAAATTGCAATGAGGTGGTTCTGGACCATTTATGGACTTCACGCAAAGCTCTGCAGTGAGCCTCTCAAAACCTGAGGTGTGTAAGGCTATATCTACATTAGCAAATACAGAGCAATGGGAATAGGTGTTGAGGAATGATACGTACACTGAACGCATTTCAGGGGTTTGATGTCAGACTAGTTCTAGTTTGGTCCTGTTGACTGAATTTCCATTAGCAATTCAAGGGTATTAAGTAGTCTTCTGGAGCACATTATCTAGTTAGTGTCATCCAAAATGAATCCAGTTCGTATGCTTTGAGAGGCTCCATGATACAAACCAAAGCTTCACTGGCCAGCAGGTCAAGGGAGGTGATTCTGCCCCTCTGCACTGCTCTCGTGAGACCCCACCTGGAGTACTGTGCCCAGAACAGGAAAGACGTGGACCTGTAAGAGTGGGTCCAGAGGAGGGCCACAAAAAAGATCAGAGGAATGGAACACCTCTGCTATGAAGAAAAGCTGAGACAGTTGGTTTTTGCAGCCTGGAGAAAAGAAAGCTCCAGGGAGACCTTCTTGTGGCCTTTCAGTACTTAAAGCAGGCTTACAAGAAGGATGGGGACAAACATTTTAGCAGGGCCTGCTGCAATAGGATAAGGGGTAATGGTTTTACACTAAAAGAGAGTAGATTCAGACTAGATATGAGGAAGAAATTTTTTACAATGAGGGTGGTGAAACACCGGCACAGGTTGCCCAGAGAGGTGGTAGATGCTCCATCCCTGGAAACGTTCAAGGTCAGGTTGGATGGGGCTCTGAGCAACCTGATCTAGTTGAAGATATCCCTGCTCATTGCAGGGGGTTTTGACTAGTTGACCTTTAAAGGTGCCTTCCGACCCAGACCAGTCTATGATTCCACACTTGGTATGGGTGGTCAGGAGTTTCCCCTCAAAATAGCATTTCCAACCCAAACTAAACACTAATAAAGTTCTGTCCTTATACAGCTCCTTCTCCTATCATGATTTTGGTAGCATTTTCTGCCTGTGGTTCCTGGGACACCTTTGTACACTGTATACATCCATTAATCTCCAGAGGTATTTCTATCCTCTAACAGGAGTATTCATTGGTATAGAAAAAAATTCGAGGTCTGGGTCAGTGCAGCTATCAGTGACTTTATATGATATGACTGTAGTTGCCCACGTCAATTTCCCAAATTACAGATGTACATCAAAGAAGTTATCGTAATTAACATTCTTCATGAGAAGTTCAGCACAGTCTCCAGAAAATTAATTGTCAGCGATGTAATACATTAAACAAACAACGTTATGGTGAGATTTTTGCACTGCACTTGTTCTATGACTGTACTAATGGCTTCTCATGCCAGGTTTGATTTCTTGCCACCTTTTGCCAGTTCTCTGTATAAAGGACTCTATACGTAATTTACCTATTTCATACTCACTGTCCTCTCGGCACACTTCATTCATAGCTTCTTTGCATCTTTACATTCAGTGATGCAGTAAATGGAGCACAAAGGGTTAACCAGATTCCAAAGGATGGTGTTTAACAATGGTTGGCCTTCTGAATCATGGATTAGCAAATAATCATTTGTTCTGATGATGTAATATTTGTAACTTACAGTAATATTACTAAAGGGAGGAGTTCTGTGAAAATTGGTTTGGACTGGTCTCTCTGGTATATGATCCTTCCTGTTCCCCTGCTCATGCACTGACTTAATCTTACTCAGTAAACACATTTGTTTCCTAATTCACCTTCAGACCCTAATTTGCAAACAGCTCAGAGGAATCCTGCTTTCAACCCCAAAAGCATCAGACAAAAAAAAAAAAAGTCTTAGCACTGAAAAGCAAAATAAAGTATCTTATCACCGGAAAATTATTTACTTCCAGTCATTGGATTCTAACTCAGCATAAAATTAGCTCCCTGGAGACTGCTGATAAATACATTCATCTTTCTAAGCTTTCATTTGGCTAAGAATCTGGAGTATATCAAGGGTTTCTTTTTAAGGCAGTTCCTGCAAGGCAATACTAAATGTCACTTATTGTTATAAGAGGTAAAAAAAAATAAAATAATTAGATTATATTAATACATTTGCTACCAGAAGCATATAATATTTAAAGCACTTTTGCCCATTCGGGAGAAATTTTTTCTGTAGGTGCTAAAAATTGTTATTTCATCAGGGCTGGAGACTTTCTCAGGAATACCTTGAATACTTACTGATAAATCCTGAAATGGAATTCTGTTTTTTTTCCCTATTTCCATCCCTTTTCTACTACAGACAAGTGAGTAGGAGTAAGGATTACCTCATAACCTTGTACTTATTCACCCCAACAGTGACCATTGTTGAAAAATCAACAATCGTCATCCATTGTCACACAACAATGTATACCATAACATGTAAAACAAATGGTTACTTTCAAGTATCATGTGTTAATACAGGGAGTATTTCTGTTAATGAAGACTAATAAATATTTACTTTCTAATGATACCATAGTGTGTCTCTGATTGTGTACCATAAAATAAAACATGTGTGAAAGACTGGATGCATTCAAGATGAAAAATCATGCTTAGACCGTGGAGCGAACAGGAAGAAGGAAGCCATTATTCTGCATGATGGACTGTGATTGTGGATTTGACAGTTGCAGGATGGAGATTCCTGCCAAATGCCAAGCCACCTCCTCTGCGTGCGGCTGCAATGTTTCTCAGCTTACAAACCGCCTTGATTACATAGTCCTGAGCACAGTCCACTGCTGACTCGAATCTGTTATCTGTAATAGAACCACCATATCTCCACATCACATGAGAGATTTCTTGCTGTTCACATAAAGTGGACTTTTACAAGAAATTCAGTGGTATCACTAACAGCCCCTTGCCAACAAGAAGCAGCAGAGATGCTTTTTTACTGAGAATCACTGTTTATAAATTGTTTTTGTGGCTGAACACCGGAGATTACGTGTACTATTCAATAGAAGGGCAAGTTAACTCAAAAACCAAATGCAGTGAGCATACATATAGGATTATGTGAGAATGTTCCCAAACTGTGAAATAACTCAAATAGATTGGCATGCACTGATGCATAGGTCAATCAAGTCACAGCATGCTTTTGTTTAGTTTAACAGTAGATACTCTGCAAACAATCATAACATTTTTAGTTGCACAGTGCATAGTCAAACAATATCATAAATGGATTTTTTTTGCGTGTGTTCTTCAGCTCATATTCTATTCAAAACAATGTAAGTATTTTCTTTTTTGATTTTTTTTTAAGGTTGAATAAGTTTCTAGTGACTTTCTTACTATTGTTAGAAAACGCTTTGGTAAACAGCCATACTTATTATCCATGTAGAATATGTTGACCTAGAACTTTTCTAAAGAGTATTCATCATATTCTTAAACACTTAGCTTACTTCTGCATCTTAAAGACAAATGATTTGGGTAGTATCCAGCAGTTTAGTGGTAATGCAGTCCACGGACTCACTACGAACAAAGACCACTGGAATTTCTTATTACTTTCCAACCCTCCACTCAGTCTTAAAGATGAGAATTGATGGCTGAATGGCTCTCTTGCTGCTGGGACAGAAAGGCTGGTTAAAACTGTGAACATAGTTTGTGTTAAATATCATTTCAAAATTTGTTTTGGTGCTGAGTCACAACTAAACCAAACAATTTAAAAATTGCAACAGAATAAAAATTCTTACAATTTTATTTTAAAAATTTACTTGGAGGGGAATTCTGATGTCAATCCAACTCAAAATTTCTCATTGTTAGTAATATCATTTATATAACTAGAGTTACAGATATTTACTTAATTTTATGGCTTGATTGTGGAAGTCCCTAATAAAACACATGCCATAACATATTAGTTGAAACAGGATTGCAGGATAATGGAAAGATACAGTAAACAGCTGGCTTCTCTAATTAGTATGTCGAATGTTTACGTGCTCCTCTTGTTAAGTACCAAACTGTTTCATCAGAACAAAAACATGAGATACTTTGATCTGGAAAATAAGGTAAGATGTTTCAATGATACACTGCAGCCACAATTCATCCTACCTAACGTTAATCACCTACATGAGGCATGTAAATTAGAGGGTTAGTCACCTTAGACTCCCTCTAATGTCGCAGAAGGAAGACAGGCACTTTCTCAGGGTGGCAGGGAGACTTGGTGGCTCCACAAGAGCAGAGGGAGTCGCAGTGGCTGGGCTATAAAACCAGCACCTCAGCGGTGTAGCTGAAGCTGACGGGACCAAGTGCAGGCTCAGGCACTACGTCATATCTCCTGGTTTCCAAAACAAATCAACAAAATAGTGTAATTGTTCCTACTTTGTCATTTGGTTTGGAAAGGGGTTTTGTTTTGGTAGGAAACATAAGAAAAATCTTTCTGATCCTTCAAAATCTTCTGTGTCATTAGAGGGGAAAGGCCATTTGTTCTGAATCATCCCACCTGCTTCAGCTGCGATCACTGCAAAGGAGCTGTATTACCAATTAGGAATACAGGAAAAAGTGTGCTTTTATTCTTCAGCAAAATGCATTTATGACTTCAGAAATAGCCTTTAATAGGATCTGGAAAGAAGCCAAGTCAACTTGCCCTTTGGCCTACAGGCAAGGTCAAGTGATGATTTTGAGGGACAAAATGGGGAGATTAGGTGGACACCTAAACTACAAGATTAATTCAGCAAGCGACATATAAATCCCTTGCGTGGTCTTTCTTGTATTCTCTGAATTATATTGTTTTCTGTTATAGAATACATTATTGCAAGCCTATGGAAACATCATCATTATGGGATAACGCAGACACACGTATCTGTCATCTTGAGCAAAAATAAAGGGAAATGGAACGAGGCTGGTGTAGTGTAAGGTGTCAAAGTTAAGGATGCCTCTATGACTAAAAGCTTTCTAGATTCCTAGAACCAGAGCCCATGGGAAACCCTGTGGGAGGGGAGGTCTGGAGGTCACCTACAGCAACTCCCAGCTCAAAGTGGAACTATCACAAATACTGAATCAGCAGAGCCAGGGCTTTTTCCAGCTGAGCGTTGGAGTCCTCCACGGATGGAGTTGCCACAACTGCTCTAGTTTTTGTACTGGAACAAATCACACAGGGACGTAAAAGATTACCCACATGATCACTACCTTCAAACAGCTCTGTCCTTTCAAAATCCTACAAATTTGTCCTTTCAAATTCCTACATCCTGCTGATGCAGGGTGTAGGAAGGGGTTGTTGTCCTTTGTATGCATTGCTGCTCCCACGCAGGAATTCTGAGGACCCTGGAGGTGGAAGCAGTAAGGAGAGGAAGATGAGAGACTGTCTCCATTCCCCTAGTTCCACTCAGGCTGATGTCAGAGCCTCTTTTCCTGCAAAGTATTCAGCTTCTAGTCACTGTATTTCCTCAGAGGCCTCCACCAACTCTTAATACATCTGGTGTCCTTTCCTGAGGTGAAATTTCCTCCCTTGGCACAATTCTCAGATCTTACACTTTACCCACTTAAGTGTCAACTATGTCCTGACTTCTCCTAACCCTCCCTCCACTCTTTCACAGAAAAAAACCCTCCCACTTGAATTTCCCACATACCCTTTTTCATCCTTCCAGACTAATCCCCAAATTCCCAGCAACTCAAAGCCCCAGTTTTTCTTGTCCATCCAACTCGACCTCTTACCCATTGTCTCTCACCTGAACTCCTTTGCTCCAAGCTTCCCAGCTCCTGCAAACCCTTCCTTTCCCTGCACGAATGTGACCTCCCTGTGCAGTTGCCATATTCTGCTGTCACCATCACTTCAGAGGCAGAGCTTCCACTGGATAACAAAACCCAGGGCGTTCTCTGCCTAACCCTTCCTGCTTCCTGCATTTCCCTAGGGTTTCCTCTGCTTTGGCAGGGATCTAAAGACCTCACACTCCCCACAAAGAAGCTTAGAAGAAAAAAGAAGTACATCCATGAAAAAGAGAAAAGGCAGAAACCATAGACATGGTAGAACAGAACCTTCTTGCCATTGTGAATGATTTGAAACAGATCAAATACAACTGAGGTTACATGAGAAATATAGGGGTCCAGAAAGACAAGTGGACCTAGAAAGAGCAAAATTATATCACTAAATGAAAGAACTACTGGGCTGTTGGTTAACATGAAAAGGAACTCGAATTGGCATTATTAAGTCTTATCAAGGATAAAAAACCTAAGGACAGTTGTAGCCCATGTGACTGGCCATTCAAGTGGAAACAAGAATCCATGTATGAGGCTTTATGTACGCAGCATAGTGAAGGTTAGGTGCCCCAAGACAGGATTAAAATCTATGTTTTCACCATACTCAACATTCAGGCACTTTCAGATACTTTACAGCAAATACAAAGGTCAAGGCATGTCTTACTTCGCGTTCACAGACCAGAACCTGTATGTAGGTGCCTATATCTCCTCTTTCCAAAAGCACACTTCTGAAGTGTGCTGGTGATGGAAAAGTTGCTGCCTATTTAATACAAGTAAAGCTTGTGAGAACAAAGTGGGAGATCAGGATTTAATTTCTTCCAGTCTTTCAAGTGTCAAATCTCCTACTTGTCTTAGTTGGAATGGTGTTGACCAGAAAGCATATAAACGGGCCTCGAAGGAGGGAGGTCTGCCCAAACCTACTTTGTGCAGGCTATAGAATAATGTATCTCTGTGGAGGTGTCTGTCCAGCGACTTTTGAATTTTCTGCTACACAGTAAAACAACTTCAAGAGGAAGAGTAGAGACTACGCATGAAATCCCATCTCTTCCCCTCTAAACAACGTCACCCGTGGAGAGGACATTTTCCTTGGAGAAAAGCTGGTTTCAACCTCTTCAGACAGAGCAAAGTGTTGAATCTGAGTCTAACTTCCTAAGTGAATGGCTTAACCACAGAGTATTGTATGAACGGTGGGTGGCAGATCCTCCTCCACTGTCTGTTCTAAAAAAGCACCCACAAAGCATTTTCCAAGGAGCCTTCTGGGTGTGCGTTTGGTGTTTTTTGAGAATGTCTGCAGGTCTGAGCCCCCCCAGGAGACCTCAGCAGAAGAATGCCTAACTGCTTAGGTGGGAGATAGCTATCAGGCTGCTTAAACTGTTCTGGTCATGTGCCAAAGCAGAGCTCTGGACACCCAGAAGAGCTGAAGCTCAGACAGGCAGGTGCCTTCAGCAAGATTCAAATAAAGCACCTAAGCACTTATAGTGCAACCAAGGAGGATTTCATCAAAGTAAGAGAAAAGTGATTTTCCCAATAACGTTTGCCCCACTGAAGTACTCAAAATTTCCATTACA
Organism: Ibidorhyncha struthersii; assembly: GCA_013398815.1. Taxonomy (NCBI): domain Eukaryota; kingdom Metazoa; phylum Chordata; class Aves; order Charadriiformes; family Charadriidae; genus Ibidorhyncha; species Ibidorhyncha struthersii. The sequence goes on from VZSZ01006618.1 coordinate 418,765, forward strand.
AAATTTACTTTGATGGTTAAAATTACACCACTGACACCTTGACTGAACTAAATATGTAGACTGCTGTTTCCCCGAGTGCATTTGGATTTACAAAGTAGGTATTCCATTGCCTAAGGCCCCCAAGGATCCCAATCTTCTAGGCATGCTTAGATCATGTCTAATGCATATCAACAGCACTGGGTTCAGCACAGGGCAGAGCTGCCAGGGTCACTTTAATTCAAAAACAATGGTGTAGGAGAAGCAGTGGTGGTGGTGGTATCCACTTTTTGCACACCAGCCTACAGGATCAACAGCCTACACAGCCATGGATGACCCACGTTCATTGAATTCTGGCATCAAACTACAAGCACGAGAGCAGATAAATCCTTCCCGATGAAACCATGGTGTTATCTGGCAGGACTTTTATAATAAGGTAATTATTGTTTTTTTTCATGTTATTCCTAATGTATATTTTGAAGAACTTATGGAAGTTTTTCCTGTCCCAGCTGATATCCTGTATGGACCAGTTTGGTCCAAAGTTAGGTTAATTAACCTTTTCTATTCAATAAGCTTCTCTGCTCTGTAAAAGAATAACTCAGCCTAATGTTTCATATTCCAAATGGATGGGGACTGCACCACAGCCACCTACTCACGTCTGTGACTAGGATGAATTTAGCCCACTTCCACTGAAAAGGGCAAACAGTGACAGCAACTGTCTGTTGGGACAAGATGATAACGAAGTGTGAATAACAAGACTCCCTTTCACGTAGATATTATGCAGATTATTCTTATTTGGTAACACCCGGAGTTACTGAGAAACTTAAACACATGCTGTTTGGTTAAGTAAACTATGAAAGAATATGAGAACCAAAAGGCACCATAAAAAAAAAAAAAGCCCAACCTCATTACCAGATTGCATTCAAAATTCTGCAAAGCCGGTGAATGTAGGCTGGAGAAAACAAAAGCCAGCAATGCTATCTATGACACAAGAAGAAAAATAGGAAACTCAGCACAGGGTTTAAAGATGTCTGTGGAGGTGGGTGAGTCACTGTTGCTCACACTTTGAAGTGAGTGAGACAAGCCTGTGCGTCATATATTATTTCCTCTTAATCTGCAGAGAACAGGCCATCCCAAGCCATTGATGGAAGCCAAACACTTTGAGCACAAACGAAACGTGACTGGACATGGGTTTCTCTTAGTCAAGTATCCTGGGAGCCTAGAACCACAAGTCAGACTCTGTCAGCAGTTGAAATGCCTTTGGTTTACAGGTTAAGAACCTGATGATAAAAATGAACTGTGGCTGAAACTAAGCCTACGTGGGCCTAACGTAATTAGGAGCCAAGTTTCATACCGCTATAGGGCTGATACTACACCCACTGAAGTCAATGATAATCTTTCCATGAATAACAGAGCCACGTCCTTTCATCTCTCAATGCCTGTACTTATAAAACGGGGATAACGGTACTTTCTTTCTCCTATGTTTGCAACCTCATAAACATTTTGCAGCAAGGACTGTCTCTTTCTAGGCACTCCGTGTGGCATTTAACACCTCTGGATTCCTCTCTTGTTTGGAATTTGAAGCTAGAAAAAAACATTAGGACTGGCATGACATTTTCAGCAGACATGATGTTTGTGGTATACTGAGTACCACAGATGTGTAGATCTGAAGACGTAAGTCTATGGCTACCACTAGAAACTCTGTAAGTGTGTGTGTCTGGCAGTTTTTGAAACCCCTGCCTAAAAGCTCTGGGATTTTTATTTATTCTTCTTTGAAGTGCTACAGTAGTATAAAGCTTTGAAGGCAGCATAGCTGTTGAATACCTAAGAATTTCATAGGAGTCTACAGGCACAAGGCTGACTCTGCCACTGAAGATAACTGCTAAGTTCAATATGTTAGATTTTTATGTATCTTTATGTATCTTTTACTTATACAGTGCTGCTTAAATGTGTAGCTCAACATATTACATCAAGAACAGTCTCTAGCACATACAGGTCATATGGCAAAAGAAAGCTTTCCATGATCTATACTGTATTGATCTGTAATGATAATTCAGATGGACCCTTCATTTCATCTTTAAGATACTTATAGGAACATATGCTTGGTTTGGTTTTTTTTCCCCTTTCTGGGAAGCAACTATACTTTGCATGAACTGTTATTATTCACTGGTTTGGAAGAGATGCTGAAAGACTTGTTAGTTTACATCCTCTGTAGGTCTCGGGTCTTCTTTTTTCTTTTTTTTTTCTTTTCAAGTAAGTATATATTTACTTGAACATGACTTGCTGGAAAAGCATTTTGTTACAGTTTTTTTACCAAAGTCCTACACCATCAAATACCATGCAAACATATACACTACATGAAAGGATATTAATCTTTATTTGGGCTGAAGTAGACAGAGTAAAGCCCTTTCTCGGGTCTAAGCCCCTTATTAATGAATATGATCAAGTAAAACGGTGGTAACACTCAAGAGGAATCTTTCCTCCAGCGTCCTCAGTTAGATCTCCAGATCCTGTCAAAATGCTGCCGTGTCACAGCATACCTAAAAGGTCAAAATTTCAGGAGAAAAGCCAGTGGTAACAGCCGGCAAGTCCTTCGTAGTTTGCAGAGTCCCTTCCATCTTGAAAAGCTGGTGTCTGCCCCCGTGGAACTGCCTATTTTAAGGCTAGAAAAATCTCTCAAAATTATAGACTCTTTCAAAGCTTTTGTAAGCCAAATACTTTGTTGGTGCTCTTGGAAGAAAACAAATCCTTGGGCAACTGAGCATAGAAAATAGGGCTGAACAACCTGTTTAGAAATCCCAACCTGCCTAAACACAGCAAGTTTCAGCTTGATGAAGACTGATTGTGCTGAAGATGGCCTGAAGCCCACATAATGGAGCTAACTTCCGTGTCAGTTAGTTGGGAGCTTCAGTGAAGTGGGGGAGACACTTTCATTTAAAGACAAGGCTCCGCTCAGCTATTGGAATTGGATTTAGTTTTGCTCACAAAATCTAAACAAGAAAAAGAAAAAAAATATGTATTGAAATAACCTGGGTGGCATTTTTTCAGTATTATAGACATCATAATCTCTGAGATGCTTGTCAGGGTTTTATGGATGTCAGTATCTTCCACTGCTTCTTCAGAAAGCTCTCAGATGTGGAAAATTTCCTTGAATGTCTCATAGTGACAGTGGAAAAATGTAGAAGAAAGGAGCAAAGGGGACTGATTGACTACAGTGGTTTATTCCAAAACAACACATGGATGTAATGCTGCTGGAATCAATTGAGTCATATGAACATAAAATTGGGTCAAAGAGGTAGCAGATTTGGTTCAAAACATCTATTAGTGTTTTGAAGAAGGGGACACTGCCTCCTACTACTTCAAAATAGCGTGAAAAGTTTTTTATGTAAAACAGTAGTGGCTGCCAATAATTCACCAGGCTGGTTGAAAACACTTTCACATGACTGCAGGTAACCATATGTTATAAACTAGCTGAGACCTGGGAAAACACTCTAGGCAGTGGTAGGCAGACAGGTAAACTTAGCCTCATGCTTTTCTTTTAGAAGTTCCAGTACGTACTGCCGCAACCAGTTTTTGTTTTGTTTTTTTCCCCAGAGAGCCAGTCTGTAACCACAGACAAATGTTTTTCTCTGTTGAAACTCATCCTTATGGCACGGCAGCCTGGCTAATTCTTGGTTATACTGCGTACGTAATAAGAATGCTTAAACATAAAAAGGATGAAAGACCAAAGTGGGAGAATTTTTCCCTCAATTTTATTTTCCAGAAAAGCAAAATCTGGCATACCCAGATCTTTTTGTTTGTTCCCAGTGCTCAAACAGTGGAAGTGAACAGCAGCCACTGATGCCAGTTAGGTTTCTATATTTATTTAAGAAATCTTTCTCTTAGGCTTCTCCTTTGTAATTTTATTCCTACATATTATTTCTCTCCTACTCTGGATTGAACTAGTTCTGTTCAATAGACCACGACATACAGACCCTGTTTTCTAGTTTCTGTTGTCTAGAATCTGTCATCTAGTTTCTGTTTTGTTCACCTTTTGTGACTAACTTTGTAAATAATTCCTTATCTCACTTGTGTAATTGTGCCAATAAAAATTTCAATAAAATGACGTTAAGAAGCCTTAAGTTCATGTCCTATGACTGCATCAAAACACTCTAATTAACAATTTAAGGTGAAAAAAAATTTAGTTCTTTGTTGCTTGCCCTAAAAATTAATCCTTGACATCTGAAAGTCAAACTGCTCTTTCTCCATACATTTAAACAGCTATAAAAATTTAGCTATGGAAATCTGGGTCCCAGTTCAGTAAAGGACAACTATTTGCTTAATAATGGATGAGATGAGGCTGATCCAGCTCACTTTTCCATGTATGGGCTGCACAAGGCCAGACAGAGCTAGGGAAGTAAGAACATTATTTTCATAAGCACCACAGGTGGGCACAACCAAAGAAAAATATATTCACTTCATATTTATGTGTATTTGTGCTCCCACTTTCCATTTGATCAGGGATCCTCTGCCCTACACAGGTGCTCACCACATCCCAGAGCAGGGTTGGAGCTGCCATTATGGACTGAGTTGGGTATCACCAACAGGATCACGCTCACACAGAACTGTTGTTCAGCTACACAGCTGCACCGAAGGAGCTAATACTCTCTTATTTAGTCGTACTCCAACTGTCTTTACTCACAGTGAGTAATTCTTTTGAAGTCAGTGTGTCTACGCAAGTGAGTAATGGCCTCAGGATCCGGCCCTTCAACAGTCTATGACGTGTTATGTATCAAATGCTTCTGCGCTGTTGTTTTTAATACTGCATTGCAATTTACCTTCTGGAATTATCTTCTGAATAGCTTCTTTCCATGGATTCCATTATGTATATTCTTTTATTTATTACGTTTTCACTTTGATCTGCATGCCAATCAAGATAAGCTCAATAAAGATAGAATTTTAATGAACAGAAGGAACTATGTGTAGCTGCAACAGCCAGTTTTACTAGTTTTATGGGTGTGTGCATTTATTTTTACTTGTGTAATATCCACATTGCAAGGTTGCAGTGTGTGAAGCACTTCATATTCATTTGGTTGCTGTGAAGAATGAGATATCTCTATTATTTTCATGACTATATCATAAGTGTCTAATTTTATCTGTGTGATATTTTTTGTTGAATTATACAGAAATAAAGGACACTATTAAGAAAACCAAATACTAAATAAAATCATGACAAAGATGAACATCTTCCAGAGAGGGCAGCTAGAAGTCTTTAAGAACAGGGACAGCTAATAGTGAAATGTCTACCACCTGGCTCCAGATAGGTTATAGATGGATGTTTCTAAGGTCAGGATCAAAGAAACTTAAACCTGTTAAAACCCTTTGCCTGGAGAAGAAAGGGTGGGAGACAAGCAGCAGTTGCTGGTTATCTTTTTCTTCTAGTAGGAAAGAAGTGGGACAGGACTGAGGGGAATGTGCAGAAAACACACAAGGAAGGACTAAGGCTTAGATGGAGACATGAAAGCTTTCCGACATCTTTATTTACTGTTACATATTTTTTGACAAGTAATACATGGGTTACCTAAATAAAGCATTTAGCACAAGCTCATGGTTTCTGTACAAGTGTCAAACCCAGTTAGGTTATGATCAGGAGATAGATAGCCTTCCACAGTCCAAGGTCCAGCCATACGTTTGTTAGGGGGACAGTTTCTATCACAATAGACAGGAGGCAGGAAAAAAGCAAGTTCCAACTGTGAGAGAGGGTTTAAAAAAAAAAGGGGGAAAGAGGAGAGGTCTGTGGTAGAAAAGGTCTTGCAAGAAGATCCAAAACACAGCTTGTCCTGCAAAAACGGAAGGTGCTTTAACAGATAACCACCACCAGAGCTGTGTAGGTATGTGAAATTAGTAAAAACGTAAGGATTAAACTTCATTGTCTGTAATGTAACAGCATTAAAGAAAGCGATCATTGCTTCATAATCAAAGTGGTTGTTACCGGAGCGATGATGTTTTGACTACAGTCAAGCATGCACTTTGTTTTAATTTTTCTGGCAGCATTAAATTATCCCACTGTTGAAGTCATTTGTGGGTATTTGGACTGTGGCACAACATGGACAGCATATTGGACTTATTTCACAACATGTCGATTCCGGGAATGAAGTTGATACCAGCTGCATGTCCAAGGTGCACACTGCAATGCAGTAGATTTCTGTACAGCTTTGCCATTACTAACAGAATTGTGCACTTCCATAGAGTGTGAACTGCTGAAGGACACAAGGAAGTCATCTCTTCCCCCTTTTGGAGGTACCTTGCACCACTGTTGGTGGAGTACTCTGGATGGACCCCCAGGGACTGGCTTCAGCCTCCATTCATGGGGTGCACTCAAGCGTGCGCTGCACGATTCCAAGAACAGACATAAGGTAAATTTGCACCTAGACAATCACTTCTCAAGAGCACTAAGTTGCTAACATAGATGCACTGATTGAGCACCAACCTACCCCTCTGAGTGAAACCAGGTATGAACCAAACTCATTCCCTTTCCAAATTACAGTGACAAATGCCTCTATTGCCTCTATTGCCTCTATATATGCTCTTCTTTAGCAGGTATTTACTATGGTTTAGCAACTGGCAACAAAGAAGAATCAGCATCATGTGTTCACCCAACCCTCAGTGAAACACCGGTGGGGTATGAAGAATCACATCACACTCACCATCATAATTATTTGCTGTATATTAAAAGAGTTACGATAAACAAGGTCAGATGCAGCTCTTATCCAAATGAAGAAAGCAAAAGGCAGATTCTCGTCCCTAAATTTACCCTCATCTTCCAGTACTGTCTCAGAAGCATGAGGTACCATAGTTCATAGAATCATAGAATCATAGACTAGTTTGGGTCAGAAGGGACCTTTAAAGGCCATCTACTCCAACCCCCCCTGCAATGAGCAGGGATATCTTCAACTAGATCAGGTTGCTCAGAGCCCTGTCCAACCTGACCTTGAATGTTTCCAGGGTTGGGATATCTACCACTGCTCTGGGCAACCTGTGCCGGTGTTTCGCCACCCTCATTGTAAAAAATTTCTTCCTTATATCTAGTCTGAATCTACTCTCTTTTAGTTTAAAACCATTTACTCCTTGTCCTATTGCAGCAGGCCCTGCTAAAATGTTTGTCCCCATCTTTCCTGTAGGACCGCTTTAAGTACTGAAAGGTCACGAGAAGGTCTCCCTGGACCCTTCTCTTCTTCAGGCTGAACAACCCAAACTCTCTCAGTCTGTCCTCATAGGCGGGGTGTTCCACCCCTCTGGTTGTTTTTGTGGCCCTCCTCTGGACCCACTAAAACAGGTCCATGTTTTTCCTGTGCTGAGGCCTCCAAAGCTGGGATCTCGTGAGAGCAGAGTAGAGGGGCAGAATCACCTCCCTCAACCTGCTGGCCACACTGCTTTTGATGCAGCCCAGGAAACGGTTGGCTTTCTGGGCTACAAGCGCACATTGCCAGCTCATGTCCAGCAGTACCCCAAAGTCCTTCTCGGCAGGGCTGTTCTCAATCACTTCATCCCCCAGCCTCTATTGATACTGGGGGTTGCACTTGTCCTTGTTGAACCTCATGAGGTTCCCATGGGCCCACTTCTCCAGCTTGTCCAGGTCCCTCTGGATGACATCCCGTCCCTCAGGCATATCAGCTGCACCACCCAGCTTGGTGTTGTCTGAAAACTTGCTGAGGGTGCACTCAATCCCACTATGTCATTAATGAAGATATTAAACAGTACTGGTCCCAATATGGACTCCTAAGGGACACCACTTGTCACTGAACTCCATCTGGATATTGAGCCATTGACCACTACCGTCTGCATGCGACCATCCAACCAGTTCCTCATCCTCTGAACAGTCCACGCATCAAATCCGTAGCTCTCCAATTTTGAGAGAAGGATGTTGTGGGGGACCATGTCAAAGGCCTTACAGAAGTCCAGATAGACAACATCTGTAGCTCTTCCCTTGTCCACTGATGTAGTCACTCCATCACAGAATGCCATTGTGTTGGTAAGGCAGGACTTGCCCTTGGTGAAGCCATGCTGGCTATCTCAAATCACCTCCCTGTCCTCCATGTGTCTTAGGATCCGTTCCATGCTCTTCGCAGGCACAAAGGTGAGGCGGACAGGTCGGTAGTTCCCAGGGTCCTCCTTTCTAGCCTTTTTAAAAATTAGTGCAGTGTTTCCCTTTTTCCACTCACCAGGGGCTTCACCTGACTGCCATGACTTTTCAAATATCATGGAGAGTGGCTTGGCAACTATGTCAGCCAATTCCCTCAGGACTCTGGGATGCATCTTGTCAGTTCAAAGATCACTAAATTTTAACCAGTTTCAAGAGTTCATCTGACCATTTTCTTGATAACATAACTAAAGTGCTTGTCAAGAAACTGACAGAAAGACTCCAGCAACATAGGCAGAGGTTGTAGCAGCTCAAGCTATTAGTGCCACAGAGATAATAATAATGTTCAGTGTCCATGAAAAAGGGGAAGTGTGGGAAACACATGGCTCTGCATGAAGCATCAGGAAAAGGAGGATGGAGTACACAAATGGGAATGAAGGATGAGATACAGCATGTTGTTGCCATAGTGGGAAAAGTATATTATATACATCAACCAAGGAGCAAGAAGGTATGCCTGCCTCTGAATGAAGCAAGATGTTTGACTGTTCATGCTTTGTCAGTGCTTCATCACAGAAACCGTTTATACTCCACTCCGAATGCATGTATGAGAGCTTTCAGTCCTTGCCTTAATCTTTTGCTTTAACACCCCATCTTCCCTGTAAAGCTCATTCTCTGTTTTTCAGAGTAGGACTTTTCCTCAACGTGTCCTCAGTGCAACATTGGACTTACGTGGACAGCCAGGGCTTGGCCTGTGCTCTGCATTTCTGCTGGGACAGCTCTGACACTGTATGTGGGATTTCCAGGTTTTGGCAAAAATGGACATGCCAGCAAGAGGTCTGTCTATACTGGCCGTAGCCCTGTAAGAAGACCACTCTTACACCTGCCAAGTATTCCAGTGTAGACAGCTTCAAGCGCAGCATACATATCTCTCTGTATTTTGATTAGACATGACTATGGTCTTCTGCTTTGTTTGAGGGAAAGTATTACTTTGTTTTGAAGGCAGTGGAAGGATCTCTGTTAATTTTCAAGCAGAAACAATAAAGTAGAAATAATTTCTTTCCCTTTACTCAGGTCTCTGGTATAGCAAGGTTCAACTTTAAATCATTAGCAAAAATGTATTGCTAAAATTTTTGGATGAACAACTGGACAAAAAGTCCGTGCAATAAAAAAAAAAGAGGTCTCTTGCTGACTTAAGAAGTGAGTTAATGCCTTATTTGGTCCTGACGCATCCTTTGGTATAACCTGCACAGTTAAAGCACAACACGGTATGAATATGGGTTGGATCCCAACCTCTGCACTTTCAAGATCCAGTCCTGCTTCATTGACTTCAAAGAAACCTGAAGAATGAGACCGGAATATGGTGCCCTACAGGCTGGGTAAGTACATAGAGAAGCTGTGTAGTGTTGCAGGTTCCATCAGGGAAAGACAACAGCAAGAAAAAGGTGTTCGCACATTACTACGAGGAAAATGAATGGTATATACCAGGCAAACAATTTCACCTCCCTCACCTCAAAGGGAAAATAACCACAGGAGGTGCATCTTTGGTGTACACACACCTTCCCAGGTGAGCGGGCTGGAATAATGAGCAGCTCACCTGAGATCCCCGCAGGTGTGTGAAACTGTGCTTGAACTCTTCTCAAGAAAGAGTCAAGTTTGGGTTGGTGGAGCGGGAATTTAAGTGGAACCCCTGGTAAAACCTCGATGGCCAGAAGAAGCATCCCATGCAGGTCTGCTGACAGCGTGAAACCAAAAGGCAAGGCAGCGCACATATGTAATCTATCAGTTGTTTTAACATGTGTGGGGTGGCTTCACTGAGGTCACTTCATGCCTCAGAGATCTGCTGAGCCGCGCTGCCAGGCAGCCTTCCTTGCTCATTGCCCAGGGCTGCAACATTTTCTTTGCTGCCACCGTCCCTCCAGGAGAAAGCCTCCTTTTTGGCTCGGGCTGGTGATCTGTGGCCCATGGGCTGGGCTGGGTCTGGAGCTGTGTTGCAGAGGACCTGCAGCCACCCTGGCAGGAAGAAGGCAAACACAGGGGTCTCGCTACTGCAGGGAAGGTGAACACTAATTGTGTTTCTACTTATCATAGGAGAAGCCTATTGTCTGTGTTGATGTGTAGCCCAAAGACAATGCCCCAAAATCCCAGCTAAACCCTAAATTAAAACAAAAAATGATCCCATCCTGTGACTGCAGAACCTCCTCTGTCCATGAATCTGCAACAAATGACACAACAAAGTCACATCAGGAGCAGCAACATCTGATCCTTCATGTGCCATAAAGCAGACAGTTTATCACCTAACTCACCACACAACATAGCCTGCATTATTATTATGAAGAGCGTAACCTTGCACTTTGTCAGGGTTTTATTTATGTGTGTCTCTTCTGCTAACAAACGGATTTTGTAGTGAGTGCTAATGACGGGACACAACTACTTTTGCTGAAAGAAATGTGGATTTAAATCGAAACATTTTTTAAAATTAGTGTCACATTCGCAACTTTTTTCTAAAGCAAAACTGTCTCTCCATTTCCTTTGCCGCAAAAATAACTGAAGCATTTTGGTTTCCTTTTAAGTAGAACGCTAAATTAAATTTGAAAACTACACCGTACATTTTATTTTCAGTTAATCCAAGATGACTTCTTAAATGACAACAAAATGTTATCAAGATAACAAGAAAGTCCATTATTCTTACAGTCTTGTCTCATTGACTATACTGAGGGCAGCATCCAGACATCATTACTTGTAGGTAAGTATATTTTTAAAGTGAAAGTGATCTGAAACAAAAAACATTGCAAAGTGATGCAAATGAACCTCCGTAACGCCAGTGAAAAAAATGTTTTGAGATATGGCTTGGAAACTGAAGGAATTGGATAAATAAAAAGTTTTCAGAATCATGTATTTTACAACTAAATATCAGTATGTACATTAAATACAAATGTTACAATTTCAGAGAGATTAAAACTTTACCAACTGTGATTAAATATCGTTGAGGAAACAGATGAAAGACATATTTGCCATCTAACGAACACCTATAGCATTGTACCAAAACCCTTTGAAACATAATTCTGATTTAGAAGAGGCATCCTAAAGCTTCAGTGTGAATATTCATGAAAATCATCAAGTACTGAGAAAACACTGACATCAGAATTACAAAATTATCTGTCTGTGGAAAAAAATGGTAGGGTGCCATGCTAAAAATATGGCACCCAAAAAGGTCTCCTAATACTCTATTTAAAAATAGATGTTTGATTTCAGATGTAGTTTTATGCGGTGGGTCAATGAATCAAAGCAATATAAGGCTGGAAATTACCTTAACGGTTGATGAGGAGTAAGGATTCCCAGATCATTCCTACAGGCGTTTTTCTAGCCCATCCTTAAAAGCCTCCAAAAAAGGACATTTTCAATTCCCTCAAGTGAATCTATCTTTTTATGGTAATCTTCTTAATGTAGTAAACTTTTACATTACCACCTCAGCCTTCCCCTTTTAGACCAAGCAATTCTCTCTCTATGGCTCTTCTTTTGTATGTTATGATTTCTAAACCTCTTACTCTGCTTGTTACCTTCACCTACATCCTTGTTCAAGTGCACCGCCTGAAAATGGGCAGAGTCTTCCAGCCCAGGTTTCACCAATGCCAAGCAGAGCTCAAAGTGGCCCCCGTTCCTTACTGATGATGTTCTCGATCACATCATGCTGAATTTGTCTCGCTTACAACAGCCACAGATTGTTGACTTGGTTTGTGCTTCACAGTAGTCTCCAAGTTCTTTCCTGTTGTGCTGCTGTATCTCTCATTATTTTCCATTTTATTTGTGTGTTGGATTTTTCTCTCTGAACTGCAGTTCTCTGTGCTTCCCCCTGCTTAGTTTCATTCTGTGGGTTTTGGACCATCCCTCCACTTTACCTGTTTGATTTCTGAAGCTCTCCTCTGAAGTGCCTGGAGCACCATCCCATAGGTGCCATCTGCAAATCAACTGCGTGTGTATGCTCTCTGGCCTGTTGTCTGGACCCTTAATGAAGAACCAGATTAGTGCTGGGACCAGGGCGAAAGCCTGCAAGGACCCCACTTGAAAGGACCTCACAATTTTGCAGTGAATCTCATGCTTGCTCTTTAAGAGAGATGTTTCAGGCTGTCCTGCTTCCCAATTATTTCCTATAGACGGTGTTTCCTTACCTTGTTCATGACATCATGAGAAACAGAGTCAGAAAAGTCTCACCAAAATATTTATCTGCTGTTCCTCCACCCTTCAGCAGGTTAGTTATGCATTCAAAGAAGGAAAAGGGCACATTAAGGCAATACTTTCACATTGAATCATGCAACAACCCTTATGTTCTAAGCAAAATTCTAAGGTAAAGCTATTTCTAAAACAAATGCCCGAACTTTCCTATCGGTGATTCAATAGACCTCCTATGTTTAAAAAAAAAAATAGAAAAAAGAAAAGGACATTCATACTACAGGTATGTATAAATACTTCTGATCAGACAGCAAATGAATAAAACTTACGCTTCACTTACAAACAGTTTGCTTTGGCATTTGACATATAATGTGTCTGTACAAAGAGAAGGCTAGTCATGCAACATAATTATTTTCCCACCTATTCTTGTCACAGAGTGTCCTGAAAGTGCAGTTTCTTTCTTCACTCCCTGTGCGTAACCTCAAAATAGTATCTCATGGTCACAAAACTCTTATGTTGTGTAAATATCTTTTAGGGCATTTGATCTTTTCCCTCTTCTTTCCTCCTCTTCCATTAGCAGTTTTTATTGCAGCTGCTTGAATGCAAGGTAATGAAAGCTCATGTTTCTGTTTACACTAGGTCCGTATTGGTACACAGAACAAGAGAGGAAACAAAAAAGTCTGGGCATCGTTATAGAGATTCTCATCAAACAACCACTATTTTCTAGTTTGTACTTTAATCAGTGTCTGGAATGACACTGCGGGACCTGGCAGTCAACACATTAAAGGGACTTTATCAGAGATTCTTTGCAAAATACTATTTTATTTCTGTGCACAGTGAAAGGCAGCATATTTTAACCTGGTAAACAATTTAAATTAGATAACTTATGCTTGTGTATGATGCATGGTCAATGAGTGATATGTGCTTGTGTAACAATTTCTGGTTTTCAGACAGGGTATGCGGTTCCGCTCAGCGTTACACAGGGACAGGAGGTGAATCAGACTGTTGTTACTTGCATACCCTAAGGAGTCCTTTGGACTGTTCCAGGAGAGCAATGGAAAGTCTCCAACAGCGGGAATGGATGTTATATCACACGAGGGACAAGGATGACAAGAAAAGCCAGGCGGAGAGTGCATCCCTCTTGCAGCTGCGAGGAGCTGCCTCTTTCTACCTTACTGTAGTGGGGCACATGGCAACAGAAGAAAATCGCCCGACAGAAGCTCTCCCTTAAGCCCTCCATTTCTTGATGAGTTCCCTCTGCACAGTGGCACAGGAGGTACTAAAGTTCAGTGGTCATTTCATCCACTGGTCCTGTAAGCTCCACAGGCATTTTTACTGTCACTCTGCGTGCCAGAGAAGAAGGATTTCTCTTCTCCTTCACTTCATCTGACCCATTAAACCAACTCCTGTTTTCCTCTCCAGGGGATGGTCTAGGGGAGACAGGGAATCTCTGAGATTCAGGCCTAAAATATATGTTCTCTGGTTTTGTTATTATTCTTATTAAACACACTACAGCTCATTTGAAAACAAATCATCTTGTGTCACTGATCCTTTGAACCAGTGTATTTGCAGCAGCAATATGATCATCTTTTGATATATTTATTGCAATCAACACTATTAATATCAACATTTCTAGAAGACAGTACTCTTACTTCTAAAAATAGTGGTTTAATCATCCAAGCCGCCAGAGCCAGCCCCTCAGTTCTGGGCTGGTACTTGCTTACCAAACTAGCTCTCCTTGCTCATCGATTAACCTCCAGCCTACCGACAGCTCTTTCTTAGGGGACAGTGGATGATATGATGGCAGCTTTCACAGGCAGGACAGAGCTAACTGTAAATTACCCAAATCAAGCTAGAGCAATGTCAGCATGAAGTTCAGTACAAGCCGCATGTATATCTCAATCACCTAAATATTTGTGCCCAAGCCGAGCTCTATACTGCTGCAGTTAGACTATTGGCTAATCTACAGCTAGTGTGGTGATATTAACACCAGTAGCAATGATACCCTTGATTGAAGTATAGATACATGCTAAAAAGGAAGAGGTATACTAGGCTCATTAATTTCAATAACAGCCAACAAAGACTGTCGACCTTTTATTTGTTCTTCTAACTCAGTACATTTTGCAATGTTCAGTAAAAAGAGCAAACACCCCAGTAGCAACACCTAAAGGCCTTCGAATGTCCACACAAGAACTGAATTGGTCTCTTATTCAAAACATGTAAATCCAGCTAAAAACTGGATACAGTAAAAATACACAGGAGTTTAGAAAACTGGAAAACTTACCTATTTGCAAGGAAAAAAGAGTCATACTGAACTGCAGTTTCAGTTGTGTCAAACTTGAAGGATGAAACTGGCTATCAGTGTATTATTGATATCCAAACTGATCAATGAGAAAAATGCGCAGAACAAAAACTTTTATTTAGAGAATGCCGGTAATATCCATTGAGAATTTAATATGGCAAGGTTAAGATACATAGATAGATAGGTAGATAGATAGATACATACACACATAGAGGGACAGATCTGGAATGAGGAACTGTCTACCCTGTACAAAGATAAGTGGTAGGGGAAATGTTCTCTTTGTATTCGATTAGTACACAAATATTACAGTTTCCATGGTGTTGGTATTTGTCAAACTACTTTCTAAGGAGAAGTTCAAATACTGAATAGTTAAATGACTAAGAATGTCATTTGAATGTTAGTTACTTCAAAAACTTAGTATGTAACAATATCCACCCAAAGCATTTACAAATTCCAAACCACCACAATTATTTTTGAAATTATAACCCCTCCCATGAAATATGTATAAACAGAACTCTCCCTAGTGAGTGCTTGAAAATCTGGCCCTTTGGCCCCAATCTTTGGTTCCTTGGTTAGTTAATTAATAGGCTTTTCCCAGAAAATAAATTTCATACAAACCCGAACAATGGACAAATTCATGGAAAACGTGAACAACTCATAGGCAAATTGTGAAGAGAAGCAGCAGTTTGAGCTCTTCAAACAACTTGATAGATCGTAAGACCTCTTATTTTGCGTAGTACCAGAAAGAGTGGGGTCCTAGTACATCTGAGAGGCAGTGTGGTAATAAACCTGTAGACAGTTAATGTAATTCTAGAGAGGAAATGACAGTCAAGTACAGCAATCATTTAGTCTCTCTCTATTCCTGGCATTCCTCTTAAATTTAACTTGTTTTTCCTAATTCCCCATACTACAGAAACTGCCGTTTGTTGAAATATATTACTGGACAAGTGGGCTCCGCAATGGCTATTCTCTAATTACTACATGGAGTACTAAAGAAATCATTACAGAGGGAGTGAGGAACATGTTTAAGCAGCTTTAAAAATCCCATTGCACCACATCTATATTTTTAGACACCTAAGTACTTACGAAAAACTGGTTCTTTGCAGACACCTAATTTCAAGCCCACTGATAGCTCATCGCACTCAGAGCTCATCGCATTCACACACTTGAAGTTACACATGTTCCTGAGTGCTTTGCAGAATAAGGGTCTACTTTATCTGTCAAATGGAAGCACAAACAGCTGGAAACTGTTTATTAAGCAGCCGGAAGGGAGGGAAATAAAATGAGAATTTAATAAATCATTAAAATGTTCCGATGACTGGCTTTGCGTGAAAAATTCAAGCAAACTCCAAACATCTTTGCATGGAGGTCTCAAAGGCACACCAATGTATTCTGAGTAGTGAAAACCCACCCTGGCGCTCACATGTTTCGTTTACCCACTTGCTGGCTTCATCCTACACTTCTGAATAAGACAAACTCTCATTAAGACTAATGGCAGTTTTGCCTGAACATGCACCTGCAGGATCGGGCTTCAATTGCTGAAACTCACATTTACTCCCTGAAACTACCAGCAGATCAGCATGTTGATAAGTACTGAATACATTACCGCAGGAGAACATACAAAGCTGCGTTTGAACAGGTGACATTTCCTTTTCAAGGCAGACCTGTTCAGAAGTTTAGCATTAATCATTTCCAAGCAGGCAAAACAGAATTATCTACTATATCTGTCAACTTTCTGCTTCTTATAAATGTAAACTTCTTCAGCCTGTAGAAAGCTATGTCAAAAACAATAAAATAGAGCCACTGATTAACTACTCGGTGCAATTGAACGGCAGCATCAGAAATTGCTTCATCAACAGTTGCTACATGTCAGCAATATATATGTGTATATATGTATACATACCTATATACCGCTTGAACTAAGAGACAATATTTGGTTTGGTTACCTCAGGCTCAGTTCTGCAGAGCACTGTGGTCACAATTGACTTTTCACAGGTGAGTGAACACACTGAACACACCGGACTGGATCAGCAATCGATATCCATGTACGCTACCAGAGGGTGCAGCGAATGCACCTGCGTCCCATTTTGGAGGGCCTCCATGGGCTTTGTTTCAAGTGCCTGAACTGCTGCAACACATTGTTTGCAACAAACAAAAGGGCAAAGCACTTGCATACTTCCGACAGTACCTGTAGCACTCCAGAAGCACCTACTAGCAGCCACGGGGTTACCCATGCAGCTGGGAAAGAGGACTGTCCCTGACCCCCTCCCCAGTTCCTGTTTGCCGGTGGGCTGTGCGGTGCATAGCAGGACTGTGAATCGAGAGGGAGTCCCTTGGACTCTGCAAAGTGGCTTTCAGCCACAGCTGGGGCTGCGCTTGCAGATTTTACCATTTGCACAGCCCAGCTGCACTTACACTAATGAATGACACTTGCATGGGACTGTTCTCCAGCACCGAAACTGGCCAACTCACAGCGTACCCTGCCATTAGTATTAAACTCTCGTACTCTCCAAAACAGGGTGGCCATGATCACACGGCCACCTGGGAACAGTCCTTGGCCTCTGCTGAGTCCCCAGTCATGCCAGAGAATTGTTTCGGGGAGTGCTTGATGGCCCAGGCCAAAAGCATGTCAGCGACCGCTCTGATGATTTCCGCTGCAGTGCCCCGGCACCTTTTAATCTACTAGTGGAGAGGCGGACTCAGTGCATGTGGTCTTGGGAGCAGCCTCAGGGAGCATCTCAGAATGAATGTAGAAATATCCCTCAAGGCTATTGATGAGACAAATAACTCCTTGATCTGAGCAAGATTATCAACATCTGGCCTGTAATTAACACCACTGCCCAAGCTGGCAATACACTGATACAATAATACTTAGCATTGTTGTAGCTTTCTCTGTTTTGATTAATGAGTGTGCATTTAACTAAACAGTATACATTAACTATTATTAACAGCACATTAATTGTTAACCACACATTATCTAAACACTCTATTAGATAATTACTTCTCTGTTAATCCATTAATCAATATGCCTATAGATGAACTCATTTGAAAAAATCCTCATTTGTATATCAGAAATACATTTATGAAATTTTTACTCTGTGACGATACTGATCAAAGAATTCTGAGCATTTTAATTCCTTTCCTACTGGGATATTTTTACTAATCTGGCTGTGGAAATATCACTCTACTTGTATGATCACCAAACAGTTACCACATTCCTATAACCTCAGATTTTATCAACATCGCTACAACCTTTACAGCACCAATTATCAAAGTTTGCTCATCAAGAATCTCCCATTCCACAATAAAAATGAATTTCAGTGCCAGAGTACTACCTCAATAACCCCAAATCTAAGAATTTTTATTTGGAATTAGACTCTTAGGTCTTCATCTCTCTTTTTCTTCAACAGGACGTTAAGCAAAACTGAGTATGTACCCAGATGCTACTGCCATAGGCACTAACTCGAAAGCCCGGGCTAGCCCATGGATGGAGAAGGCCTTGTGTCTGTTGGAGCAGTGCTCAACGTGCTCAACTCTCTGCAATGATGAGTGACTCAGGACAGGACTGGGAGAAGCCTGCAACGCGGGACTTAACCAGCACATGAGCACCTATATCCAAGACTGCTCTCCTGCAACTTCCCAGTACCACCACAGGCACCTCACTTCCACAAATGCTTGCCTTTTTGACTCAGGAAGTTCACCACACACCTAGAACTGTGCCCCAGGCATAGTTCCCCTGTGACAGAGCTGAAAATCTTGGCCTCTGCTCAAGCCTCAGCCTCACTAGGATCCATGACCTGAGGAACTTTGGTCCACTGGTCTTTCCTAAGGCGTCCTACACACTGTTTGGATCCATCTGCCTCCATACAACAGGGTGGCTCATACCGCTTTTTGTAAAACACAGCCAAAGGAAGAGCTGCCAACAACCACTTTGTATACAACAATTTAGCAGCTAAGGGGTTTGTGAAGGATCAGTGATATGGAGCCTATGGTACTTTCCCATCTAGAGACGTTCAGCTACCCATCTTCCAAGTCCCCAGGGAGTGCTCCAGCCACTGCTGTGTTGAAGTTGCCAGGCTGTATGAAAAGCAAACATAGGGACCTAGAGAGAGAGAAAGCAAGAAAGGCTGTGATTCTGCATCCATCGCCAAGGGGAAGAGTCCTAGGTGTTGGTCCTTGTTCCAAGACTTGTTTGTATATTTTCTCTAATGATTATTTCATGTAAACAGTCCTCGTATGAGGGATGGGAGTCTCTGGGGCCGATCCAAAGCCCATTGAAGTCAATGGAAATCAAAGCCAACTGAAGTCAATAGAAAGTTTTCCACAGATTTCAGTAGGCTTTGGATCACTTTGGGAATACTTCTTGGGTGGTAAAGGCTCCGTGCCAATGCACTGAAGGCATGCACCGATTGCATACTAACACACACGTTGTTGTGGCTTATTGCTATATTGGAACCAGCCTTTGAAAACTATCATAATATCCTGAGGCAAACTAGAGAGTCAATTATTCAAAATGTTGGTCTTGAATGTTTAAAGGCCCAGTCATGGGCTCCTTAGGCTAAGTTCCCACTGCCTGCAGTGAGAACTCTCTCTGAGGAGGACAGGCAGAATCAAGCTCTGAGACTCGCATTTGCAGGGCATTTTGATGCCCTTGGCACAGCCACAACTGCAGTTCAATGCAGAGATAGCCAACCTGACTTGAAACTATGTAATGTGGGTAGCGAACACAATTTAGCTGTATTAGCATAGCACTTCTTACTGGTTAATTAGCCCTGCCAAGAGGCAGAGTTCATTAGCCTGAGGAGAAAGCTGCATGAAGATGGACTACTTCCGACTCATTTAGAGGTAGCTTCACAAAGCAGTGCTTTGTGCCATGTAGACATGCTATCCTCCTATTCCAAACATTACACAACTTCCGATTCTGCAGCAGCTATGGCAATTGTGCTGTAACTGTGGACCCATCTGCCCTCTCCATGTCATGCAGCTTGGTATTTGAGTTACCAGAGCGCACGCACTGAGGCTTCCCTCTGACCAGGCAAATCAGTTCCAGGTTAATGTTTGGCATGCCAAATTCTAGCCAAGAAATTTTCATTGCTTTCTTTTTCAAAAAAAAAAAAAAAAACAACCCACACACCACAATCAGTGCTCTTAGTGATTTCAGCAGTGCAAGGCCCAGACTCCTGGAGACAACTTCCAGCACAAACCAGCATAGTCTCATCACTAAGCGTTCACCATCTCCCTCATTCCTGCCTGCAGTGACCTTTTCTCTAAGGTTTGATGGGTAGGTTTTTCACACCCAAGGGTTCCGGTTCAGATTCCCTTTTCTAAAGACACACCTTCCATTAAAACTGTTTTCCTGGCAACTCTGCAAGTCTAATTTGCCCAATGCAATCTTAAGCTTTGTTTATTAATTTGCACAGTGTTCCAGTTAACATACAAGCCACATCAGTATCCTGACTGTAGTAACACCTAAATCTTTACTCCAGGAATAAATTCAGGTACAGTACGTGATTCTGCAATTGACTTTAAGGACTATTTATACTTTGGTGTCTTGATGAATATTGTGCTGGATCTGTCCACGTCTTTGGCTCAGGATCTTTTCCTCATGGCAAGTTTCGTGTTTCATGCTCTCAGTCCCAGAAGATGTGTAATCTGGGAGAGACCTCCATGAGGACCGAAGTTGCTCAACTGAGAACCCCACAGGATTTTACCCATAAATGAAGATAAGATCTTTGCCCCATAGTGCTAAAGAGATAAATTAAACACAAACAGACAGATAGACCAGACACCTGCTGTGTTTCTCAAGTGAGTTGCCACACTGCGGGCATCCATATTACCAACTGGTGAGGTCTAAGAAAAGGGAAGAGCAGGGTTTGATTTGGTGTGACCCACCTTGGTCCTAGGAGCACCTTACAGCAATCAGTTTCAGACTAATTGTCTGTCCTAGGCATGTGACACCACACATCTTTACCCAGTAGGCAGTGCAAAGTGTATTTCTGTACAGCTGCTCCAGGCTCCTTTGAGGTTGCTGGCAGAATCTTGTGCTTGTGCAGAGTGCAGACTGCTGGAGGACATAGAGAAGATGTGCTTTCCCCCTTTTGGAGGTACCTTGCACCCACACTGCCAGTGGGGTACTCTCACATATGTGCTGCATGATTGCAATTACAGACGCAAGGCAGATTTGAACCTCAACAACTTCTGCAGAGCACTAAGTAGCTAAAGTAGATAGACCCACAGAGTGCAGCAAGCGCCTCCTTACGTAGACCACCAGAAGCTACCAAGGAGGCAAGCCCCTTGCAGCTTCTGGGTGTAAATTTGATTTCATGTCATGGTAATGAAAGAGTCATCTCGTGCTACGGTGAGATCCCAACGCAAAGTCAGTTCTTGGCTACTCCTGCTGAAAGTTATGTTTCAAAATCCACTTAGCCAGTTGCACTTAGAAAGATAACTTCTCAAAACAACTAAGTGTTGTTTAAACTTAGAGAGAGGGTGAAGAATGGAGTGATCCTCATAACATAGATGTAGCTCTGCACTCAGGAGGGAACTGTGCATTAGTTTTTGTGAAAAATCTGGATATTTAGGACTGTGAAATCAAATGAGAGTTTCAGCCAGCATTTACAGCGCTTGGGATTTTTATCATTTAAAACTTTACAAGAGTCCTCAATGGGCGAACACACTGTGTGCTTGTTGTACATTCATATGCCCAATAGGCTGAATAACTTCAAAGAAATTTACTCTGTTGCTTGCTAAAAAGCCTTTTTAACATTATACACCTTCAGAAATGTTATGGTATCTGGTGCCAAGAGTCTGTATTTCTAAAATTCCCTGCTTCGGCCTGAGTTCTGAACCCATTAAATTCAGTAAGAGTTTTGACATTGACTTAAAAGAATGAAAGATCAAACAGTTATCTGACAGACTATAACAAGACTCAGAAATAATTAGGGAGTTTTGAAGCCTATCCATAGAGGGTTTTTTTCTTTTCTTTTAAATATGAAATGTATTCACAAATGTATTTTGGAAATATTAGTTTAAATTTAGAAGTGAGAATATTTAGCATTAAGACAGATGTTTGACTCAAGTTTTGGGGTTTTTTTTTCATATATTTTCCGTATTTTTGACATCTCTTCTTATCTAAATAAGATTAGGGAAAGCCGGGGTGACAGTTAGATTGGAACTAATGTAATGTTTTATGTTTTTGTTAGTCAGGGATGTCATCTCACATAGAAGTACACTTTAATTATCCCTTTCAAGTCCTTTCTTCTTGCCCCAAAAATTCATCCTGATTTGCAGAAGACATCATGAGAACATCATTTCACTGACTGTGTGGGCTGAAGTAAGACTTTATGTATCTCTGCAGTTACAGTTTGAGAGCTCTTCGGTGAGCGAGCAATTGCAAATTGTTTCCAAAACTGAATTTATCAAATGAAAAATATGTGGATGCATACATGAGTCTGAAGTCATGGATTTCTAATGAGACATATTGCCAAACACAGTGTTTATTAATAGTGCAACCTGCAGCTGTGTACAACAAAGAAACTATTTCTGTTATTCTCAGGCCATCAGAAAATTTGTGGAAAAGAGCGGCCCCAACCTGGCCCAAACCATTATTCTAGAAAAGGCCGTCTGTTATTAGATTCAACTGCTGATATGCCTACTGTACTTTCATCAGTCTCCTAGAGCTGAGTAGTTGCTGGTCCCAGTTGTGGATATGTCCGTGCCTTAGCCTCCTGAGCAACCAGCTGCCTAGACACGGTCTTTCCCACGTCATACAGATGTGGGAGACTGGGTTTCTCTGTCCCTTGGGAACAATATGACCAGAAAGTACAGAAACATGTGTCAGTGAGAGAATTTTGTGTCTGTGCAGGTATACACACATGCACATTTTACTCTTAAATGAGAGGATGTTGGCATCTCTTTAAAAAAATCAAGAAACTCTTGGACGCTCCTTGGTCATCTCCTGTATTCTTCATGTGGCCTAAAACTTTTAAAAGCATCAGTAGCTCTCCCAACAACACAGAATGCCTGAGCTCTTCTAAAATGTGCTGTTATTCTTGTCAAGTCTACATATAAGTCCTATCTTTTTTACGTTTAATTTGTTTAGTACCTAGATAACAACACAAGCCCTTTTCCTACCACTATGTGCAGCCACAAAGGCTAGAATAAATAATAAGATAGCAGGAAAATGTTGTATTGTGTTCCATGGTTTGTAAAAGACCATCTGACGCTTGTTATTGTAACAAGGCAACCAAATTTATAATTTGTAGATATTTCCAGGAGGCCATCACCACCCTGCTGTATAAAAGCTACTCCTAGCGCTTAAAAGTGAAATTAAAACATGGATTGGGTCAAGGTGCACATTTCACATACTTATTTCTGGAAAAGGTTCAGACACATCTGCATCAAGCATATAGTTGTAAAAGACTACACATGTCAGTTTTCCAGTGTTTGAAGTCATAGGAAAACTTGGCATTCAACAGGCCCCCAAAATTTGTGCCCTGTGGATGTACTGTTTAGCAGAATCGTGTCAATAAACTGCATTTTAACTTTCGGTAAATTAACTGGTCAGTTTTTTGTTTCAGTTTTGACTGGGACTCATAGTCTGATGGCTAACCTTGATGGCACCTCTTCGGTGACTACCTAAAGGCATCCAGGAGAAGGTCCCAAGCAAACCTGACCCTATGCAAAGCTTAAACACGAAGCAGTTTGGAAATTCAGATGACAGAGACATAACATTCGTGGATAAGCCCACAAGAAATGAATGAGCTGAAAGGCTCCTTTTGGTTCCTTTTGTCATGACTGAGTTGGCAAAGTAAGAAGAAAACAAAGATGTCTACATTGTCTACATAAAGTAATGACATGGGTTCGAAGCTTTCCTTTTCTTTTTTTTCCCCCAAGGATAAACTTTATAATTTTTGTTAACTAAATAAAAAAATCTATTAACTGCATTGCCTCCTGCATAGGAGGACTGACTTTTGGCAAGGGGAAAAGCGCCAATGAGTAAGGCCCAAGATTCTGCAGCCAAAAGTTAAAGCCTTTTTTATTATTATTATTTGATTCCAGACCAATTCATTACGGGGTAACCCCGACTATTTCCTTTCATATAAGGAAAGGGACCAGTAAGAAGACATGGTTTTGTGTCCCACAGAGAACTTGGACAAGTAGCAGGGAAGCAGAAGATGAGGACTTTGACATTTCTTTCCCTCCCCAGTAAATCAGTGCTACTCTTCAGGAGTGAGAACTTGAGCTGCATGCTGTGGTGAGCCAGGTGGAGGGGAACAAGGGGATGAGACTCGATCTGCTGTGCAGGCCACTGGGCAGGGCCCACAATTGCAAGTCCTACAGTAGGGTCCCTACTATGAGGAATTAGGTTTTACTGAAACCAGTAGATGGAAATACTTTCTTCAGGTGCCGTTCACATTCCACAAAAACATTAAATTAATGGTTCAGTTTCAGCTCATTAAAAACCAAAAATTGCCTCAGGTTTATCTCAGTTCCCTGCATAGAAAATTGTAGATAATTCCTTGCTTGTTTTGCAATATTCAGTGTAATCCCAGGTAGTTCATTTAAAACTCTGTATAACCACTCATCTATAAAAACTGGAATATACAGTCAGTTCAGCGGGGTCCAGAAAGCTATTCAGCTTCTAGCAAGAACAATCTATCTACCACATAGGAAGACCTACTACATATCTCTCTGGATCCCACTAACTGGGTTGGCTAAAACTCCACTGACCATGCTGGTTTCTCAGATCCTTGGCTCCCATGTTGTGCCTGCAGTGACACCTGAGTTTAGGCATCTACAACCTGGAGCTAAATCCCACCCCTTCAAACTGTCATTCAGGGCTCAGTTCATTTGCCTGGACTCTGGTCTCCAGGGATTTCGAAGGTTCTGTGAGGTATCTCACGTGGCCTCCAAAACATCCCATCACTCCTGTGCCCTATCAGCCAACCCCAAGCAATTGCCCTGGCTGCCCTGAGGAGTCCAATGGCACCACACACCCAGTGCTCATCAAACAGCACTAGACACCTAAGCTCAGGCACCTGACTCAAGCCCTTAGTTTGCATAGACACAGCCTACATCAATGAGGCCCTTGTCTTAGCTGGAGGAGTTGTCTGAAAGGGGAAATATCCAGCCAGATTGCATAGTCTCACTTGTTAACTGATATTCTCTCAGCTTTGTGGCCCTTGCTCAGACAATGACTTCAGGACCACCCATATTTTTTTCCATAAAAATCCATCAAAAAATGTTAGTTAAACTGTAGTTTGATTTCTTAAATTGTCTAAGGGGGGGCACTCCACTTCTTCAACCACATGGAACCAGAAGGTCTCCATGTGCCAGCCATGTGCCTCCCCAGCAGCACTGGTCTGGGCTCCACGGCATCCCTCCCCAGGCTCCCACACTCAGGTCTCTGATGAGGAACTCACCGACCCGGGTGGAAATGATAGGAAGGGGATTTCTCTCTCCTTCTCACTCCATGCCTTCTTAGATTGAATTGCAGCCTGGTGATGGCAATGGGATGAGAGGGAAAAACGAACAAAAGCAGCAGATGGTATCCAACACACAGTTCAGACACTGAGGATTCCTGTCCTAAATTGCAGGGTTTTGTTTCCCCTGAGTTGTCAGTGGCTCTTTAAGTAACCCAATCTGTTCTCGCTGCTGTTGAGATGGCTACATCAAAACAAAAGGCTTTGTCAGATATAATCCTTCCAGTTTAAAATAGAGACAAGTTCAACGAGTTCTATATTTTGCTTCTTTAATCCATTTCCTTATGACCAGCATTTATGGGAAAGCTTTAAACTTTAAACTTGCAACTCATATGATTTCAAACATCACGGGTGCTCGGCTGTTACATTGAAAGAAGAACTGTTACTCCGCAGCCATTGCTGGAACCACAAACAACCTCTTACTGCCGTCTCAAGAAAAAAAAAAACATCATTTTTATTGTCAGAATAATGCAGTATTCTGCATTATGCCACTCACAATCTTAGAAGCAGTCAAGGACCAGAAGTTTATTTACTTGAGGGGAAACCAATTTTTTAGAATTCTATTACTGGGGACCTGAGTGGCTTTCTATGAATACTGGTAAGTTTACTCAGCAAGTTTTCTAAAGGTCTCATTATTTAAAGCAAATGGTTTATATTTACGAGTGTCCTCAGTGGCATATTGATAATTTCCCACTTAATTTACTTATAGGTCTCATTAAGTTTATGAAACAAAAAACAAGTGTACAGTGATACACTTGGGTTTAAATCACACACACATACATGCACTCCCACAAGTGAGATCTAAGCAATAACTTGGAAAATTCATCTAAAAATCTGGTTTGATCCCTTTGAATGAACACATTTGCACTAACCACTTTGTTCAGTGAATATACACACCTTTTATTTCTTTTAGCTATCAGAGTAATGAATAAGTGGAACAATCTACTAAGGGATCAAGATCCCTTAGTAGATCAAGATCCACCTGAGACCCCTAAATAAAAACTGGATGGCTCTTTGAAGACACATCCCAGCTAAACTGACTGTAATGCGGGAGATTTGCTCATCTCTTTGTTATATTCTGTTTTCTTTAATCAACTCCTGAGGAAGCTACTACTGCTGTATTCCTATGTTGTGTTCAGATTAAGAGAGATGAGTCAAAATAGATCAAAGTAAAGTGACTGATGGATAAGTAGTCACAGCATCTCATTTAGAACATCTTTTTTCCTTAAACAAAATTGATTCAGATCTTGTGTGTTAAATAAAGCGAGTTCCACGCAATCTGCTGTCCCGGAAAGGGGTTTATTTTCAGAATGACTCCATGGTATTTGAAGTCCTGCCTCCTCCCCCTAGACATCAGTGAATCTCATCCTTTCTGTGGTCTTTAACCAAATTGTCCTCTAGAATGCTCCTTTGTAGTTCCTTCTCTGCTGACTGGTTTTTCCTTTTGAATACCGAAATACGCCAAACAGCCAACACCCTTGCTGTGTTTAACAGTGTTGGCTGCTGGGAGGTGTTAGACATACAGAAGTTGTGAGTGCCCACTGCTTTGCAGAATCAGGCCAAACCTTCTATGCTACTTTGTGATGGACTGGGCACTCTTCTTTTCAGGGGGAAAAGGCTGATGTGAATTAACCATGTAAGACCCCCGAGAGCTGTCAAGTGCTGTCTTGTCACTCCTTTCATGACTGAATGAACAAGGTTAGAAGAAGTAACCAATCGACAGAGCAAATATGCTGTGGTTTCTTGCCAACACAGGGATTTCTATCAGCAATTTAATTCCACTTGGAGCATTCGTACTGTGAGAAGAGGATGAGGGAGCCAGGCTTGTTCAGCCTGGAGAAGAAACAGCTGCTGAGGCACTCAGCAGCAGCCCCCAGTACCTATGGGGAGGCCAGCAAGGAGATGGAGAGGGAGCACTGGAACAGGCTGCCCAGAGAGGTTGTGGAGTCTCCCACTCTGGAGACATTCAAAACCCGCCTGGATGCTGTCCTGTGCAACCTGTTGTAGGTGACCCTGCTCTGGCAGGGGGGTTGGACTAGATGATCTCCAGAGGTCCCTTCCAACCCTGACCATTCTGTGATTCTGTGTGTGAGGTCCTCCACAGTGATGCGTAGCAGGAAAACAAGAGGTGGTGTCCTTACGTTGAAAAAAAGGGGAGGTTCAGAGTGGCTATAAGGAAAAATAAATAAATAAATCACTGTGAAGATAACTACCCCTTGGAAGTTTTCAAGACCAGACCAGAGAAAGCCCCAACAACCTGGTCTGTGTTCGTGTCTCACCCTGCCTTGAGCAGGAGGTAGGAAAAGACCTCCTAAGGTCTCTTCCCACCTAAGTGATTCTGTACCATTTAAGAGCACATTTCCAGGCTGTATGCACATATGAGTACAGTACATAAGCTACAGACATATTTACCTTTGTTTGAAATCACTGCACTGATTATCACAGGGCATAGAGGAAGACCTTGTATTTTTGTATAGGCAACATGAGGACGGAATAAAGCCATATTCACGTCATCTCCATTTACTATTTTAGATGTGGAGCACAGGTGCAATTTAAAATACCTAAAGTGAGGGGCTTGTGATCTTTATATAATCTTGGCAAAGATAGGTGCCTCCAGAAGGTGATAAGAGCATCTATTTTGGATTCATAAAGCTAGGCTCAATGTCTCCTCAGTCTTCAGGTTGTGGATGCTATTGATTTGGATGTCTATATGGATATAGATATAGTTCTCTTACTTTTTTCACACAACTAGTAGCTATATATGGACACTGTTATTTTGATCAGCAACTGGTGTTGAGACGTAATATGTTCCTGTTGGCTGTTATATTTTCAGCTGTATCAGAGAGACGTGAGTAATATGTTTATTTTGTATGTCAGTAATTTGTAGTTTGCCTTCCACAGTACTTTCTGCACGTTATTAGATTTCCTTTTTTTACCCTGGATGCTTTATAGAGTGGCCTGTTGAGAACACAACTTTAGGATGAAGATACTTTTTTAAAGTAAGAAAAAAAACTTTACGTGCACAGATAGCTTTAGAAAGTAACTGGTATGTGCATACATTTGTTTAACCCCATAATGTAAATACATACATTCTGAAATGTATTTTAGTCCTCTAAGAAGCTAAGAGCAGCTCTCAAGATCACATGACAAGCAAAACATTTGTTAATCAGAAAAATTACAGCCTATTCATACTTACTGTTTGATTATTTCCACTCTGACCTCAAAGATCCCATTGTTGATTGAACTAGTTATAGTAACTTCTATTTATTTTTACAACTAGCTATTATGAGTGCAAACTATCCTTATCTCCAAGTGATTGATAGGCACATTAAGAAGCTGTTCAACAGGTTGCTAGGTTTGAAGAAATGCTTAAATCATGATTAGTTATTCCTTATCAGCCAAGACTGGGAGCTAAGCTCAGATAAATACATGGTGACGAAAATTAAATTTTCAACGTCAAGTGCTCTCTCGCTGTTTTCTGTTTGCTATCGTTAAGCAGAGGTGCTACAGCTTCCTTTCAGTTTTATTTAAGGAGCGTTTGGGCTTTCTTAGCAAACTCGGTTGTCATGTTAGTGTGCTTAGGAGAGCTAAAAATCTTGTTCAATGATAACTTTTATCAGGGACTCTATATAGTGAGTGGAGAACTGTGAGTTATATAAATACATACTCATACGTTCTTCTTTTAAAAATTTGAAACAAATAAATGGGTGAACATTTTTAAGTGTGGAGATGTTAGACTCATTAAAATTCTCTCACAAGATTTATAGCTGTATTTGTGCTATTCAGAATAACATTTCTATCAGCTCAAGCTAGCTGTGCAACCTGCAGACAAAAAAGTGGAAGGGCAACTATAGGAGGTATAACTCCCTGCAATTTTACCAATATAGTGAAGTCTCCTATATTAATAGTCTGCAGATAACTCGCACATTTCAGGTACATTTCTACCTTTATCCTCCAACCCTGGTTACTCCAGGTAACATACAGTGAGCTTTGATACAATTTGTGAGGTCAGTATACAGGCAGAAGCACAGCTTAAATGACCAGAAAATAAAAAGGAACTCAGCTCATAAGTTCCTGGTTTTGGAAAAGAGAGCTGGAAAATTCAAAGTCAGCTGCCTCAAAGGAGGGCAGTTTTAACATATTTGTCAAAATGCGCTCTACTCAGTTTCTACTCCTTGAACTGTATTTGTAAATAAAGTCATAAAGCATGAACTGACAGCCATGTTGCAGGAGATTTCTGCATGCAAGGTTTGCCAAAGCAGAATATTTTCTTCTCCAGTTTTAAACCACAACTACTCCAAACAAACCTTTGACACAATTAAAGGGCAGATGAGAGCAGGGATGGAGAACTAAAGTGAAGCTATCAATCTAAAAGCTAAAAAGGTTTCTGTTTTTTCTAGCAGCATCCTACAAAGGGTGAAAGGGCTGAGCTTTCACTCCAGTTTACACTCAGAGTATGTGAAAGGGGGAAGGGAGGGAAAGACAGTTTTCAGGTGGCTCTGGAGCTATGAGATGCTCCATCAAGCCCTCAAATGCTTTCCATTAAAAAAAAAAAAAAAAAAAAAAGGAAAGGAACAAGAGAGACAAAGGATTAATAAAAAAAAAGATTTAAGACAGGCTGAGAGAGTTGGGGTTGTTCAGCCTGCAGAAGAGAAGGCTCCAGGGATACCTTACAGTGGCCTTCCAGTATCTGAAGGGCGCTTACAAGAAAGATGGGGAGGGACTTTTTACAAGGGCATGTAGTGATAGGACGAGGGGGAATGGCTTCAAACTGGAAGAGGGTACATTCAGATTAGGTATCAGGAAGAAATTTTTTACTACGAGGGTGGTGAGGCACTGGAACCGGTTGCCCAGGGAAGTTGTTGAGGCCCCATCCATAGAAATGTTCAAGGCCAAGCTGGATGGGGCTTTGAGCAACATGGTCTAGTGGAAGATGTCCCTGCCCATGGCAAGGGGGTTGGAACTAGATCATGTTTAAGGTCCCTTCCAATCTCAATCATTCTATGATTCTATGAAAACCTGAAGGTAACGTGTTTGCATGATGAGGGTGATAAGGGCCTTTGCAGCTCAGCAGCAAAGCCTTCACAGGATGCGCACACACCAGCCATAGCTCTCTACTTTAGCTGCAGGGCTCAGGGCGCACAGAGCAGGTAAGACAACGAACACCAGGCCTGGCTGAGACAGGACATGGTAGCAAATTCTTTTGTACTCAGTACCTCACAGTTAAAGCACTTGCTCAAGATTTGAGAGACTACTTCCATCCCTTCATGTGCCCAAGATGGAGGGAAGACACACATCTCACAGCTTCTCCAGGACATCCCTGCCATCAGCCAGGTGTACCCGAGGTATGCAGACAGGCTGCCTGAACCCTCTCTCAGAAACGGTCCCCTGTTGAACAGAATAAATAAATATTCATTAAGCCAGAGAGAGATAGATAAACAGAAACAGAAGAAAACATGGTGCTACTGCAAGCAAGGGCTGCTGGGCAGGAGAAAGAGACCTGAATGCCCCAAAAGATCCTGCATCAGCAAATCTGTCAAAAAAAGCAGTGACAAACTCATTAGAGGTTATGATCACCTTCAGTTATCGCAGAACCACAGTGCCCAGGGGTCCCATATTTCCCCATGAAGACATGTAGCAACGGTATGTAGAAACCCTTGCTGCAAGTCAAGCACTGTTCACTAGGTCACCAGAGAGATGCTGCACTGCAAAACTAACATTTACACTGAGGATGGAGATGTCTCTGTGTGTGGCTGGCCTGTGAGGCTCACATGATGCTGGTATTTTGGTAGGCAGCTCCCCATCTCCAACTTTCCAGCCCAAATGGCTGAGTGTCCATACAGAGGTGGCCGACTGTAAGTGACTCTTAACTGCAGTTTGCACCCAGGCTTGCACTCACATCTCCGTCCCCTCGGCAAGATGCCTCGACCATTCTGTCGTTTAACCGGTAAAAAACAAATTATGTTAACAAACTTCCAAGTTATCATCTCCTTAGTGTTGTGTGCTTATCTTATCCTTCTCCTTGTTTACAAATGTCGAGTCAAGCACATGTGGGATTACAGGATCAAGGCAATGCTGGATTCTCTCACTGTGTCCTCAGTTTGCAATTGCTTTCAGCGTTAGCACAGGGTGAATTAATGCTCTCTGTCACATGGTTTGTGCACTTTCCATCCCTCCATGTGGCAGAAGAAAAATATTTGACTCCTGGATTGTAAAAGCCTTTTCTGTGCTGTCAGTCTGCCCACCTTAGAGGCATACTACCTTAAAGGACGGAAGCTTCTTAGGGAAATCACAGATGCAAAATCTGCCTTAAGGAAATAAGTGGGTGGCAGCACATAATTAATAGAAGAAACCCTCCAGAAAATACTTGCTACAGAGAATCAGTCTTTGCAGGAGACAGCCGTGACAAAATCCAAACCATAATCTAATTTTTGTGGTATGCGCATCTGAAAATAAATAAACAAAAGCAGTCTTAAGAATACCTCTCCCATTCAAGTCCGACTAGAACCCGATACAGCCGTGAAACAAAAAGACTGCGAATTGCTTGATTTTGATATGACAGATCTAGCTGAAAGTCCCAGCTCTTCTCGGCCATACTAGCCAAAGGAGTATGAAGGATTGGGGATTGTTAGGTTTAGGCTGACTTGGATGTGGTATGTGACCTGGGCTGTTTCATGGTGTTTTGTGTTGGTCAGCTGGTAGATTTCAATAGCTCCACCGACTGTCATACACACATCAAATGAGTCAAGGAATCACCAAGAGATCCTGAGGTCTCTGCCCTCGAGCTGCCCCTTAAAGGCCACAACCAGGTGAGATCAATGTTTAAAGAACTCTTTTAAATATATCCTAGCAATACGGGGAAGCTGAGTGCTTCTCATGAGCACCCTGTCCCCTGTGCTAAGAGGCAAAGCCTTCATGCCCTCCTAAGTTCACAAAAATACCCAGCAGCAGGCAGTTTTGTCTTTGAGTGCAGCCTGAACCTGGCTGATCAAAGTATAGGCAGTGGTGGTTCTTGGATTAACAGCAGGAGTGGTGCAGCCACAGATCCAGTGGGCAGCTCAGAAATAAGCCTAGTGGCGAGGGCACACGGGCTTCCTTCTCCAGCTTCTTCCAGGAGGACACAGTGTAAGGCTGGTGACTGAAGATGTGTGGTCCTTGGGTCCGTCCCTGCAACAGCAAAAGGTCAGAGCACAGAATGGTACAAGTCCCACAGAGCACTGCCCTTTTGAAATCCCTGGGCACCACTCTATCCACCCTGCTCTTTGCCTTCTGTCTTCTCCTCCCACCCACTTAGAGCCCCTTCAGAGCACAAACGTGCTGAGTTAGGACTGTTTATAATCAAACAAAATGTAACAATACAGCCTGAAATTTTACAGGTGTCTATCTATCTCCTGCAGGGTTTTCTTTTCATTCCCCTGCTATTTCTGAAACGATTTGGGGTCTTTTTTGGCATGTAAAGCAATTCTTGAGCTTTTTTGTTAAACAGCTATGGATTCCCATGTTTTCTAGCCAGTCCTCAGAAGTCCAGCGACGATGGCCAACCTAGTTCTGTGCCTTTTCCCGCCCCTATGAAAATCTACCCAAACTCAGGAAATTTAAAAATTTAAAAATATGAGGTCTACACCTGCTCAGAGATTTGTCTGAGCAGGTGTCAGACTAAACTCCTGCAGCACGAGGAGCCTGAGTTTCTTACAAGTTCCTATGTGTGACTGTGCTGCACAAACGTGGTCCAAGGCACAGCATGTGGGTCTGGGCAGGTATCTGCTTCTACATCACCTGTGCAGGGCTCCGATCTCACTGTGTATGTAAGACCAAGTTTTTTTCTCACACTCTGGTCAACACTGCGTCCAAAGTATTTGGCATTAGACCTTTAGTGACCAGGCTATAGGATCCTTTTCAGACCAAAGTTGGAAAATTGGCCCCTGTAGACCCAAGCACTGAGTGTCCCCACAAAGCAACTAAACCAAGGGAAAGCAGACTTACTTTGTGACTTAGTGGCTGGTAGCAATAGTTAGGAGTGGAAAGGGATCATGTGCAAGAACCAAGAGGAAGAAACTTGTCTATCCTGCATCCTCTGGGAGGTCACTCCTTGTACCAAGGCAGTGGGAAGACAAAGGAGAGATATGGTTTGAAGGGTGAGACAATAAAAGTCAGATCAGAAGGTCAGAATGGGATCCACTGGGAGGAGAAGTTTTGTGAGAAGGTCCCAAAACAGGGAACAGAAACCTAGGCTGGCTGGGTGTGGAGACTGGGACCGATGACTGAGTATGGAAAATTGGACTGGGACCTGGGACTAGAGAGCCAGCTAGCTGAGAAACAGCAGCTGCATCTGTACTTACTTGCTCTACAGCATATCTTAGGGACCTCATTTCCTGGTCATCTGAATTGTTGGGCCTGTCAGAACACGCTGCAGCTCCCATCCAGCACAATTGTCCAGGTTTACCATCCCAGCATGGACCTGGGGGATGACTAAACACACGTCAAGACATGGGAACTAGGAAGCACCCTTGTGTCCAATGGTGTAAACACAGACAGCAAGTCTAGATAAGGGGCTTGAGAAAGAGGAAGACAATGACTACACGACAACGGTTTGCTAATGGATACGAGCAGTTTGGGCATGAGGGCAGACAGGGCAGGATACGAAAAGACAATGAGACGGAGTGTTGGAGCTGGAGGACTCTTGAAGCAAAACCTTGGGAATGGGAAGTAGGTCTGGGGGGATTGTAGGGGAAGAGCGGACACAGGGTAGTGGCATGGAAAGACCACGGGCTGGACATCAGGGCAGACCACCTGACAAGGCCAAGAGATTGGAGCAGTGTGACCGGGCTGGGCCGTAGCAAGTCCTGGCAAAGGGATGGATGCAACCAGTGCCTACTTCTGACCTTTTCCACTGCCCGTTTAATCCTGTTGTTTAATTCTTGCCTGACTTGTGACACACAACCAGACATTCCGATGCACCCTGTCCAGTAAAAAGGTACTTGACGTGCGTGATGATCTGCCTGGTTGTGGTACTTGCACATAGAACTTCCTTGCTAAATTAATGTATGCTTTTGCATCCATCTTAATTATTAGTTGGGCCAGGGAGCCTGTTTTATTTCTAGTCCTAACCTGAAATACTAAATACAGATTCTCTCACTTCTTTTTTACATATCAAAAACACAGGTCAAGCCTCTACAGATTTCTATTTGTCTAAAGCCAGTCTCTTGCACCTTTCTTAGATTGCTTTCCTGATGCTCACACTATTCTTTAAAACACTTATCTTTATTATAACACTTTAAGGCTCATTATCCTGACCACTTAAACCAAAATCCTACTAGTCCTAAGAGCTTCTTTTAACACTGATAATAGAAACTGGAAATAGCCTTTCCCAGAAACATTATGCTGAAAGCCTCAGCTCCTCAGCTCACATCCTTATATACGGCAGTCACACCGCATATTTTGTCTCAGACAGTCTTTTCAATAAAATTGCAATGTAAATAACCTACCTCTGGACTTTATTCCACTGTATTTTTTCCCCAGGTGCTCTAGAGGGTCTATCTGTTTCACAAGTCTCACTCAAGCTAGCATCCAGTTTGCAATTTTTATATTTGTAACTGAAAAAGAAATACTGTTTCCCAGCAAGATACTTGCCAGGCCCCTTTTAGCAGTGGCAGTAAGTAGTTTATAATCAGTTTCAACTAGCAAAGATTCCAATAAAGCTTTTTTGCACCTCATGGCCTGAGACCAAGTCTTCCTTCTCTATTTGAGTCCTGTGACATTTCATTTCTATAAGTACCCATGACACATGATCCACTGTATTGCTACTTGGCTGGTCTCCAGCCAGCCAGGCCAGTTTTGCTGTGGATTGTTAGCTGCTGGTGGAAAAATTTAATCCTGGGTTTTCCTTATGTGAGGGGATTGGGATACCAGTGTGGCAGAAGAGAGCACAGGGAATGCAATGGGCCTGATGTGGCAAGGAAGAAGAGGTTGCGTCTCTCTCTTGCTGTTGTGGAAGAGGAAATGACCTTCCTGGTAGCAGGTTGGTAACCTTCGGTTAGGGTGGTCATCCCACCATGCCACCAGCCAGATTGTGCCTAGGGTCGTTGTGACCACAGCACTGACTGGAAGGAGAAAGGAAGGAGGAAAAGGCAGGCCATGAATGATCGGGATAATCTGGTGCCAGGACTGGGAGATAATGGGGGAAGATGAGGGAAAGAGAGTGATTCAGAGCAAGGGAGATGAGGTGATTGGGGTTTAGGTGGCTGCAGAGGTGAAGAGAGATCCATCAGGATAAAGACATCTTGGTCAAAGGTGCAGGAGACCTGTAGTTCTGGGTCACTTCAGTGCTGAAGGGTGGATGGCTTTGACAGAGTCTAACTTTCAGCTAGGGAAACAGGCTTGCACCTCTAGATTGCTAATTTGTTTCGCAGTTTGGGTTGGTTTTGTTTTGCTTTTTTTTATTTCAAAGACTGCAACCTTATCTGCAAGTTTAATCACGCTGTTGGAAGAGGTCTGAGCCAGTCCTGTCACAAAGATGTCTGCAGACAACTTAATTTTGCATTTAAAATCATAACATCTAGATTTTGGATGTCTACTTTACTTCTATTCACCATAACAGTCATCGGCTTCTGAATTAGTTAGCTGACACAAAACCATTTTTCCCTTCATACAGTCTTCCTTTCCAAGGAGTCCTTGGACCTTTCCTTGTCTACCTGGGCAAGGCTACTAGGGATGCCACGCTGGTGGTGACCTCAACAGCAGGCTAATATAAAATGTCTTTTGGACCTCTGAGTCCTTGCAAAAGCAGTCCTCCCACAAACCTTTTATGCAAAAGGTGGCTATCACCATCATTGTTCCAAATAAGCAAAAGGACTACTGGTTGATTATAGAGGTACCTTTAGAAGTAGGGTAGTACTAGCAAGCTGGTCATCTTGACCATTGTCCAGGATTAGACACCTAAGTCCATTGAAATCCCAATTTTAAATCTTAATCTAGAACTAGGAAATTATTTACAGACAATTACAAGGGTTAGTATTTGTCTCAGAGTCCAGACCTGCAGGTTCTGCTCTCAACCGGGCCACAGCCATTCCATGTGTTTCAATCAAGGTAGCTCTTGATGCTTTTGTTTCCTCAGCTAGGATACTGCAGAAGTTACTTCACTAACTTTGGAATGTGCAGATCAACAGTTTTACAGCTGATCCCACCTGAATACTGTTGAAATGCTGTTGTTGTGTTCTCTTAAAACAATAGGCCTCTCAATCTAATGCAAATATTAGCAAAATGATTCTGATCATTTACAAGTGCAGCTGAAGGCAAGCATATTCTCACAGATGCCTGTGAAGATGCCATGCAAGCAGCCTGGGATGCCAAAGATCTGTGTGGCAATTGCTTGTTTAAAAGGGCCACCAAAAGCACTTCTTGGGGGCAGGCAGACAGACTGAGAAAGAGCAGAAAAGACTGAAAGGGAAGGCGGGAAGCCACAGGCAGACCTGCCTTTTGGGGAAGAGTTTCAAAGGATGGAAAGCAGAAGGTTGAAACAGAGAAGGAACCAAGGCAGTAGAAGGGGTGACCAATTTGGCAGCCCCATCAAGAACAAAGGAAAACCCATCAGATGATGAGGCGTTGAACTCCTCTGGCTCGAGCAGAGCCAACCAGCAGATTGAGAAGGAAGGACAAAGGTTGGGAAAACACAATCCCCAGCATCCTCTGAGGGATGTGTCCTGTCAAAATCAGCCTGGCTCGGTGCTAGTCAATGGAAAGGTATTACTACGGCCACACTCAGGTATTAGAAATATGCTCTCATTCCTAAAGGAGCCAGGTTGGTTTTTTTCAGCTCTCACCTGTCCAATGTTTATGGATTCCCAAGGTCAGGAGCAATAAAATATTAACATCTAATCTGTCTTACCACCAATGAAAACTATAATCTGGCCCATGACCTCACGTGAGTACCAGGTTGTTAACTAAAGAAAGGAATCAGATCTTCCTCTAATAAATACTCCAGACTGTGACAGGTAAAATTCAGGTCATACGTCTCCTTTGAAGTTTTAATGGCCACTCCAATTTTATGATAAAGCCACTCACCTTATGTTTGTAGTAATTTTGCAAAGCCTGAAGCGGCTCTAGTCATCTTTGCCACACAACTCCCAAGGACAAAGCTCTCATAAAACTGCAAGCTTCAAAGGGATTAGACCTCTTCTTTTCTCTCCTTCTCTCTCTTTTTTTTTGTTAAAAAAAAAAAGGAACATTTCCGAACATTTCCTCCCCTGTTTTCTACATAGCTCCCTGAGGAGCCTCCCACTTGAGCCCCCCATCTAGACTTCTTCCTCAAGCTCTGTCACTCACTGAAATAAAATAAAATAAAATGAAATGAAATAAAATAAAATAAAATAAAATGCCTTTTCCCTTTTCTTAATAGTAAGGCAATTTTCTGGGTCATTTCTGCTTTTTGTCTTTATTCTATTGTCAGTGCGGAGTAATTTGAAGCAAATCAATAGAGCCTGTGTATTTGCATATTTCTCAGGCTCTAAGAAGGACCACATGCAGCAGAACTGCTCCCCTGAATGCCATTTTTTTGTTTGTTTGTTTCCCTCCTTTTAAAGTCGGGGGGAAGCCGAGCTGAATCTGCCAAAGCTTCAACTCCAAAGCTAACGTCCATCTTGGTAAATGAAACAGTGCCGGGGAACGTTCCCAGGCAGTGGAAGGCAATTGTCTGTGCAGTTTAATTGTTACCACAGTGCCTGGCACAGCAGAGCCGGGGCCAACTTTCCCAAACAATTCCCAAGCGCCGGCCAACAGCTGGCATGGGCCGGGACCGCGCTCAACAGGCGGTTTGTGCGCAGGGCACAGAGTGGAGGACAGTTGTATGGATGCGGCCATTTCCATGTCCGTCAGCCTTAACACCCGACCATGCTTAATTTACTTGTGCAGACACAGCCGTGGTTGCTCCAACTTAATGCTTGTACAACTACGCCAATGCGAGGAGAAAGCTGCTTATCCAACTGTCTGGCCTAAACATATATATTTGCTTGTAGACTGATTTTACGTATTGCCTTGGCTGTAAGATTGATTTGCTTCCATTAATTGCTAAGGGTGGTTTTTTTCAGATGTTTATGCTTAAATGCCGAGGATGAGACACTTGTGGGAAAAAAACCCAAACATTTCCCCATTTTGCTAATTCTCCAGTGGCATTAAGAAGTAAAAGTCTGAGAGGGAGCAGGTGGGAACTTCCTGCACTTACACTGAGTGCTGGAAAATGATTCAAATCAGGTGTCTGTCCAGGCATGGGCCAAACCATGCCGAACCACAGTTGTGCAAATAGCATACAGTTCAAGTTTATCCGATTTTATCAGCACATGCACCAGCCCCAGATGTTTCTCCAGACACGGTAAGGTGCACCGACACATGCACCTTATGGCAGTGGTGGCTGGCGGTATTTGCACAAAAAGAACATGTGATTGGAAACGAGTTGAAGACTGGTCAGATGGTCATCCTCCCCCCTTCAGCCACCAGAGCTCAGCTACCACCCTGTTCCCCACAGCAGAGACAAAGTGAGTAAGGCTGAGAAGAAGCAGCAGGAGGTGCCTCTAAGGGACCATTACAAAACAGCAATGCCAGCCACAAGCAAATGAAGGAACATCTACCAGCCACTATATGCAAGCTAAATAACATAAATACACAAAATAATCTCACAAAGATGATAAAAGAGAAACATGCGGGTCCCCTGAGCTTAATTTTTCTGCAGATGGTACATGTCAGAAATAGCTGGTATTCAGAACTGTCTTTTCAGGGCATGCTTCTTTAAGGTTACTGAAAAGTTCCTTTATTCAAGAAATTAGCTTAAATGTCCTAAGGCACAGTATGTACTCTGAAAATACTCACATTTCATTTGATTGCTGTTGTTAATGTTTCAGAAATGAAGTAAGTTTTCCCCTGGGGACATTTAGCCTGGCTTACCCATTTGTCTGAGCTTCTTCAAAGGAGGAATGATTCTCAGTTCTAGCCTGATAACAGCACAGGAGAAAAACCAAATGCAGTGTTAGGAAAACAGCGATTTATTAATTTTTTGGGTGGAGGGGAAGCCACAGGTAAATTTAGTAATAGAATACAAATATTTGTATAAGAAAACTGCTGCTCTCTCATTATTTAGCTGAGAACACTGAGAACAAAAAAAACAAGCCAAGCCAATTTCAACTTCAAGCGTATCTGAACACACTACTATTGCTTTTTTGTACCAACGCTTTGTGAATCCCAGTGTTCGTTTCAGGGATTCATCAGAGACGGGCTGAGAGGAAAGGTTTGGACCATGTAAGGTTCTTACCAATAATGGGCAACAGAGGAAATGGTGTTAATCTGGCAAGAATTCTGCCATCTTCCACAGCAGAAATCTTACAAATTTTGCCCTTGGGAAATCACTGTATTTGAACAAAACTGGAAAATAAACCTCTTCTTAAGGCTCAGATCTGGACCTGGCCCCACAAGAGACTGCAGATTAAAAGACTGGAATCCAGAAATTTGTCATGAAAACTCCCAAGAGCAATACACTCAGACTTCAGGTCTTCTTTTGTGTCATACTTAAATCCAGCAGTTTTTCAAATTAAATCCTATTTCACTATAACATTTCAGTCAGCGATGGAGGTTCCTGGTCCAGCCTGAAGTGTACAAGGTGCCCATAGTCACCTACAAGGTGGTGGCAAGGCTCACCTGGCGCCAGCTCTGCACCATCACCACCACGGGAGAAGGCTGCTCCTACAGACGGAGACCTCAAGTACGGCTCTGGTGCCAATGCAGCCCGCAGAAACAGATTTCTTAAGCCTTCTCCAGTCACGTGAGCTACTGAAGCTGCACATTGCTTCTTCTTACTGAAGCAAAACATCGAGTCTGATCCACCTAAAAGGGGTTTAGCACCTAAGGTGGGGTGTAATGTAAGCGTGTAATCCAGAAAACCTGCTAGTTCTGCTAATGTTTAACCCTACAGGTTAAACTCTGCACGCTGATAAATTTATGAGTTTAAAATTCCTTATTGTCCTGGAGCTGTGCTTGTGCAGATATGCAGCAGAGCCTCAGGCTTCATGCTGTTAGGGACTCAGGTCACACTCATCCCTGGTCAGGATCCAGAAAGGAGGTACTGCCCTGCCTAAATCCT
>VZSZ01006618.1:458996-480830 GCA_013398815.1 Ibidorhyncha struthersii
GCAGTCTTAACGTCAAAGGCACTCTTCTGGTTCACTTTCTGCACATGTACAGGATGAGGCTTCTCACAAGCTGCTGTTGCTTTTCTTTGCGAAGCCACTGCCTTGAAGGGGTTTGGTGATGGTGCCCCTCTTTGATAGACTAACGTAGGAAGCAGGAAAATGTTCTGGTGGCCAGGAGATGTGGTACCTCCTGGGTCTGAGAAAGCCGAAGGCCAACGTCACCGACTTCCCAGGAGATGCACCAGGCCATGGGCTGTTCAGAGGCACAGAGAGGGCTCGCTGTGTTTACTCTTGTCCTTCTCGAGGCCAGGCCAGCGAGCAGCCGAGAGTGTCGGATTCGTGGGACTGGAAAAAGAGAGCCACAAGTCCGCAGCCTCGCAGCGCGGGTACTGACCTGGGAGAGTGGGACTCTGGTCCCTCTGAGGGTGCCTACGTCCTTTTTTTGGTCTAGTGATCCACCCCAATGGGTTGGAAATAATGACAAACCACAATAACAATAGCCAGCTAAACAAAACAAGTATAAACAGAAACAACAACTGAGGCTGGGAAGAGAAATGGCCTTTGGGGATATTATTTAGAAGAGACTTCAGACTTTGATTTCCCAGGCCAAGGAGATGGCAAATCAGCCAATGTGACTCCTCGGTTCTTGAGAAAGAGGCAAACCACATTTTCCTAAAGCTTCCTGTAGCCGAAGCCGTTGAACTGACTCTGCTACATTAAAAAAAAGAGTAAGGCAGGAAAAGGGGGAGGTTGGCACAAAAAGCAAGGTTGGAAACCCCGTGACTCCACGCTGAACAGCTAAACGTTTCTGAGTTGCTGCCGCAGAAGTGTGAGAATCCCCCTTGGCATCACATGCCGTTGCCCAGTCCCATGGGAAGGGAGAAGGCTCTAATCAGTTTCCCGAGCCCCGCAAGTAAAAAAGATCACACTGGGTGCAAAAGTCGTTACGCACGTAGTAACAGCGTGTCCTATGTATTGACACAAGCACTGTACATAAAATAAAATAAAAAAAAAAAAAAAAAAAAAAAAAGAAAAAAGGAAGTTAGCCCCGGTTATACAACACAACGCAGGGAGACTGGGAGAAAGTAAACAAGCCGCCCTGTTATTCTTTATGCCACAAATTCAAGCCCGAGTCAGGTGAGACGTGTGTAGCGCAGCGGCAGGGCGCGTGCGGGCAGGGACAGCACTAGCCCAAGCCCGTCACCGGCAGCCAGCTGGTGGGGGGGGAAGGAGCAGCAGCAGCAGCAGCTGGAGCTGTGGGGGGCAATAGGAAATACGAATTAAGCCTGAGACTGATGGGCAGCACAAACAGGGCCGGGCAGAAGGAAAAGTGAAGCGAGTCCTCTTTGAGAAGCTACAGCTAAGACCTCATTTCAGGATGCTGTCTGCTGCCACCTGCACAGGTCCTCCTGCAGAAATAACTCGCGTTTTTGACTTGCCGAGCTGAAGAGTTACTCTCTTTTTCAGTGTGAATTCGCTTGGTTTCTGCAATATAACTGCCCTTCCCTCTCCCCACAGCTCGCTCGCTCTCAGATTCAGAAGACTTCAAAATAAAGAAATAACCTACTCCCTGGAAACAGAAATGCATTGTTGCGTTTCTCCCTCAGTACAGTACGCATAGCGGGGAAAACAGACCTTTACATTTCCCCAGTTGTTTGGAAATCTGGTGTGGAGACACAGGAGCGTCCATTTTCTCCTCCCCTGTCTGCTCCTCAGCTAAGCTGTGGAGCTCGCTGCCATGACACGTCGTCAAAGGCAAGTATTTGCCGGGATGCAGAATTGAACTGAATACGCAAATGAACACACACACGCGCGTGCGTGCACGTACGCCAATATATATTTGCATAAATATTTATATATAAACAGTAGCTATTTTTAAAAAGCACAGTAACAACATCAAAGGAATCTCAGGAGCCACGGCACTCTTTGTTTGCCGTGAATGGGCCTTTGTTCACCGTAGACAGACCAGACCCTGCCTGGTCTCCGTAGGCTTCTCCGGTGGCCCGTGTCAGCTCAAATCCCAAACCCCAGAGAAGCAGCACTGGTGAGGGTGCTAGAAACACAGCAGATGACAACAACCACCTCGTGGTTAGTGGTGGAGGAGAAGAGGAAGAAATAAACACAAGCAAGGCATGCGAGTGGCTTTATTAAAAGCATACCCATCGGGCTGCTTCTGCTACTTACAGTGGCCCATAAATTCCCTCTGTCCTGATACACTGGAAGTGCCAGGATGCATTATTCAGCACATGAGTAATCCACCACATTCTTTCAGCTAATAGTCAGTTGTTGAGCCGGACTCTTTTTCATGAAGGTCAATAGCAACACCACTACTGCAGTTGCAGAGAGTACGATGGAGCCTCCTGGCACCGTACCGACCAGATCAAAACAAGGATCCATGCAAGGATCCCATGTAACGAAGGCCACAAGGTTCCCATGTGGGCATGGAGGCGCTTCTGGGGAGGATCAGGCCCTAAACTCACAGTGAAAACCACAGGAAGGAACTCGACACCCCATCAACAGGAGGACTGGGTGTTCACGTGGCCACCAGAAAAGCCAGTTGGTCAACTGGAGTTTCCCTCTTCGTGTGGAATGATAATTCGGGTGCTGAAGAATAATGGGAGAGTTGAATTTGAAGGGTAGCCTCAGTACCTTGGGGGACTGCACACCAACTGCTTGAAACGAGCTGAGCTGGGGCTACGGTGACACTGCTTTTTCTCACAGGGTTTGAGATCTGCCACGCTGTTGAACTACTGTACTAATTCCGTGCGCTGTGGACGTAGCGCTTGCCAGTGAAGACAGCTCCTCTACATTTGCTTTTGTAATGTATTCTGGTGCACGGGTCTGCTGTGCCTGTCTCTGTTTGCATTTGCTGAAGTAGATGGGCCTAATTATGGCCTTTCATTCAAGATTAATATGAAGCCATTAAGCTGGTTTATGCAACCAGGTAGCTGAGCAACAGAAACATCTAAAACAGGTATGAGGCAATGTCGGAGGCTGAAACCACGCAATCAGCAGGCTTTCGTTGTGAAAAGGCATGGGAAAGGCAGAAGCGAGCAGACTGGAGACAAAGCACAGGATGAGAGAAGATTCACAGCAAAAGATGAAAAGGATCTCCCAAACCCACCACCCATCCCACCCCAAACCGGCGGGCTGAGCTAACCAGGGAGGCTGGTGGCTCCGAGCACCCCGTGATGCCGCTGTTACCCACGTCACCCCGTGCTGAGCAAAACAAGCCCCGGTAGCTCTCTTTCTGCAGAGAGATGGTTGCCCGATTCATTGCCAGCCTCCCCTCCCAGCAGAAACGCTCCGAAGAAACCCGGGTGTTTTTCCTCACAGCTGGATCAGAAAAGGGCAGCGACGCTTCTGGGAGTTCTCTCGCCCCGTTCCCCAAAACATCGCTCTCGCGTTTGTGGTTGTGCAGAGTCAGGTGAGACACAGGCAGATTTTCTTGGTAATTAACCAGGTCTTCATTGACTCTGTTAATGCTGTCCTAGGTATTTTTTAAAAGGAGGGATTAGCTGACATGTGGGAGAGGCTAATTAAGAGAGAAATATCAATTAAAGAAAAATCAAAGTTAGGTTGTAAGGAAAGAACAGAGAAGTCCGAGAAAGGATTTAGGAGCCAGTTTACAAGGCAACAGAATTTTGAATGGATTATTATAATTTGGTAGTAAATTGTATTTAAATTGACTCTTTCATTGGTTTGAAGATAAGTTTCTTTTAAAAACCTCAGTCTCCTTTCTCTAAGCTCAGACGAAAGGATGAGAAGACACATGTGACCCCCAGATCTGAACACACACATCCACTCGAATTTTTCAATTGAACCGTACTTTCCAGGGAAACACACTGAAAAGGAGACAAAAGGGGTCACTCCATTGCACGGCTATGGCACCTTCCTGTCTTTTTA
Source organism: Ibidorhyncha struthersii (assembly GCA_013398815.1). Lineage (NCBI taxonomy): Eukaryota > Metazoa > Chordata > Aves > Charadriiformes > Charadriidae > Ibidorhyncha > Ibidorhyncha struthersii. The sequence continues at coordinate 462,903 of VZSZ01006618.1, forward strand.
GGGCATAAAAGGAACTTTTGGGGGAGAAACTCCTTTTGGGCAATGCTGTAGATGAGCGAGAATAGGTTTTACCCACCTTGAGAGTGGGAGAGAATTTGTATACTTCTTCTATGCACCCAACAGGTGCCTTTAATTTACAACCACGCTACTGGGGAAGGACTTTTGCCACCATTTTCAGGCTACCGTACTCTTCCTTTAAAGTTCCGATGGCAGAAAAGCACCATCCTTTATCCCTTCATGTTTATTATCTTCATCAGGGCAGGATGCAGAAGTGCCAGGTACTTTCCAAAGAGACAATCCCAGCTATGAAGAACAGACATTCTTAGCTTAACATTGCTATCATTTCCAGCTTCCAGCGCAAAAACACAGAACTTTCATTGTCAGGAGCTACAGAGAGCACACGCACGCAGACACACACATTAGGCACTTTGTTTTATTTTGCAAAAAAAAAAAAAAAAAAGAGTCTTTATATATAAACCATTTCATTCTCTCTCAAAACATTCTACAACTATACAGCTGTTTGCTCCATCGTTTGCATAGGAAATACCACAATACAAAAATAAGGTAGGGGGGTGGCAAAAGAAGCAAAACAGCAACCAATTTATGCATGTGTTTCCACGTATAAACATTTGAAGCCTTACAAAATTATTTACATCGTTTGTCAACTATTTACATTGAGAGAAACATTTCTAACTATAACAAACAAAACTATAATTTATCAAGTGTATGTAAAATTGTCTTAAAAAAAAAAAAGAGTCTATCGTATACCACAAATAAATAAAGACAAACAACAGTTTTAACAAAGTTAGGTTTCCTGCAAGACCCTTTTTTGGTATTTTGATTGTCTATTCTAGCCTTTGGTTGACAGCTTAATATTACAGCTTGTGAAGTCCAGACACTTCCTAGGTTTGTTTGGTTTTCTCCTGTTGTCTGGCCAAATCCTACACGGTCTAACCTCATCTTTGGCCCTTCATCTACTATTTCAAGGCTGAACACGGTGGATCAAAGTCATTGTTAGAATAAAAGGGCACCACTTCATTGACTTCAGTGGAGTTTCAGCTACTTTTGTCAGCAGTAAATTTTCTCCTGCGTGTGTCACTCTGAACAGTGGATCAACTAAACTGCACTGTAATTTTAAACAAAATTACTGTATCCTTTACCTTCTAGTAAATTACAAGCAATATCCACATGAAACCAGATCATACTGGTGCTGAACCAGCTTAACATGTCTGTATATGAAAATTGCATCGTAAATCCTTCTTTTTAAAGTGATAGTATGTTTAGCTTATAGTAAGAGGTTTAACATTCTGTGTTCATCGTAACTATCCCCGATATTTAAGCTTCCAACATTGACTTTACAGTTCGTTCTACGTGTTTTTGCCTTTTAAACAATTTGAAAACAAAATCCTGCTCTGAATATTCAGTGCATGCCGTTTGAGTTAACAGGTACAAAACATCTGAATGCTTAGCTCAATTCTCTTAAGAAAAATGAAGCTAAGTTGGTACTGTTTTGAGAGGTATTTAAATCACTTTTTTTGTAAATGTGCCGTGTTATCAAATGTAAAACAACTGCTTTTTTCAGAAGATTCTTAGAAAACTTTTGTATTAAACCTAAAAAGCTGATTTGCATATTTACAAAATCTTTGTCATAGCAAACATGCAACATAAAGAACAAAATGTTTTGTTCTATGGCCGTTTATGAATTTTTCTAGGTATGTACTTTATCTCCACAGAACGACTTAACATTAAAAAAAAAACCCACAAGTACTAAATATGTCCAGTAAAAACCTGACAGATTACAATTCATGGCTTTTCCACTGCGTTCATTCATCTGCAGCCTCTCATTAATTCGTTTACTAAACATCGTCACAGTAATGACAGTGCTTTGGTCAAAACACCGCAAGAGAAAAAAATAATGTATAAAGCTGCAACGTGTCAAGACATAATACTTGTAAAGAGATGAAACCTGCTGACTAAAGCCATATACATCATGAGAGCAAACAAACGACCAAACACTCTGGTATTGTGATACAGTGTCTTCCCTTTTCCTGCATAAATATACAAAATATACATTTCCAGTTTCTTTTGAGATTTCTTTTTAAATGGATAACCCATACTCAAAAATTAAACTAATTTTAGTTGTAGGTCGAGAGTCAATAGGAAATTGCATAGATACAGAACCGCCTCAACGACAAGTCCAGCTTTTAGTTCTGATGCCTCTTCATGTGGAGAGCCAGGTGATCGGAGCGGGAGAAGCTCCGATTGCAGACAGCGCACTGGAAGGGCTTTGCCCCCGTGTGCTTCCTGTAGTGGCGCGTTAATTCATCCGAGCGAGCGAATCTCCAGTCGCAGCCTTCCCACGTGCACTTGTATGGTTTCTCACCTGAAAGAGAGCACAGAGAAATGAGACTGTCAGCTGTCACCCTTCAGGAGAAAATTGATACAAGATCACATTGAATGGCATTGCTCTTCAATTTAAAGAAGAAATAAATGACAAAACAGCAGCTGGCGTTTCCTAATTATTCACAGCTTGATTCAGTAGGCCCCAAACTAACAGCCCCTTTGGTTTTCAGTGAATTTTGCTCTTAATCTATGATTTAATACCTCGGTAAAGCACAAGAAACTTTCCAACATACCAACTGGAGACAACTATGGTACAGAAATACACAGAGGCAAAAAAACTGCATGAGACTGAAATATACTCCCTTACACTCATCTCAGTATGAGAGGGAGTAGGAAAAAAAAGCAGTCTCTCATGACAATCCAGCCTAGTTTATAACTTAGGCTTGCACCTTTTAAAAATGGATAAATTAAGTTATACAGAGCTTTTTTTAAGAGGTCTGAAATGGGAAGGAAGATTTCTATAAAGAGCCTTTGTAGTGTGCAGATCTATTCAAGAGCTTCTGATGTGTGAAGAAAGGGGCACAGTGTGTTGCAAACACAACGGGGATAGTATGTTCTAAAATGTCAGGGGCAATGAAAACTTGTGGTATCCTGGTTTGTGCTAGCTATATATAGGAGAAAGCACCTAAAAGATCAAAGCTCCCGTCTTCAGAAATAAATGTCTACAATCAGGTGCTCAAATAACCATATTTTAGAGGCGGCAAGTGCTTGCCGTCTCCATCAGCCTCTACTGATGTAGAGGGAGCACGGTGCCTCTGAAAACTTGCTGTGTTACAGTAGCTCTAAATACAACTTCGAAGTATCCAGCTAGTCTTGAATACACCAGCCGAAGCACCTAAAATATTTGCATTCGTCCATTTTAGAACTATAAATGGGGTATTTTAAGCATGCCTGTAATTTATAGGTGTTTGTTGAAATGGGAGAAATATGAAGCCACAAAGCCCAGATGACTTCTGTGTGAAACCAGAACTTTACGCGTGTACATACACCTGCTCGGGAGCTGGTATGGACATGATGTCACCATACAAGCAAGCTTCATATAAATAAAGTGGCTAAGATTGCCTATTTATAGGCTATTGCTTGACGTTGGTTGACAAAAACACCTTTCAGTTGGGAGAGTGGATTGCTATCTGCATCCTTTATATTAATTTGACCCATCTGGCAAGAAGAAAAAGAAAGCAGTCGACAGTAGCTTCATCTGGAGCAGAATCAGACCAAGGCTGAGCTTTTCAAAAAGTCCTTTCCAACACATCTTACAGATCTTCTCCCTCTCCATTGGTCTCAGACCTTTACCCTCACAGTCTCAATCCTACAGCATGGTGGAGTGACTCCTACTTTTCCCTGTTTTACCATCACACAAGCACACGCAAGAAAGACAGAAGCCAGTATCCTGCAATGTGACTGTTTGTTCTGCATCAGTTATGCAGAGAACACCATTTGAGAAACTCCAAAACATTACTTCAGAGACGCTAATTTATCATTCAGAAGAAATTATGAAACTGGTTTTGTCTGGGAGTTTCTACTGCTTCTTCTGATCAACTAACCAGTAACTTTCCATCTACTACTAAGAGCAGAACCAGCCCTTTGATCACAATGGGGACATGACTTCATGTTGGCAGCACCATCACAACCAGAACAAGACCTCTACGAGAAAAACTAACCATCCAACCAAACAGCCACCTCTTTGCATAAACAGCGACCGGGACTTACTGAAATCACAGTGGAAACATATCAGCCCTTAAGAAAAACAAACTTGGAGCCTGGCATCATCTCTCACAGAGTTCAAAATTATTTGGTGGATGGCAAATCAGAACACAAATCATTACAAATTTCTACCATGTCTGAATTTACTCTGTCTGATGCTGACTGAAGACCATAATGATCTATCATACAGGACTCTTTTTTGCTCCATGCAACATATACTGCAGGTTAAAATACAGATTTCATTCAAAGCCAGTGTGTAAAGCTTTTCTAGCATCAGAGAAGCCAGTTGAGATAACGTACTACGTTTGGTCTTCACGGCAGAATGACAGGAAAGGTCTCTATTCAGTGAGGGATCTTTTGCACGATATACATGTATTTAAACTGAGTTATTAATGCAGTCTGTAAAAGACTGCACTGCTGGATCCATAGGCATAGCACCAGGGAGATCTTCATGAACACTTTGTGTTAAAACACACGTGCACACACAGAGGTTGCACAAAACCATTACTGCTGCATTTGAAGCACCTTCACTAAAAGCCAGTGCATTTCGTTCTTATTCTCCTTTCTTTCTCCTTTTTCTCCCATACTGGCTTCAAACTTCTACTGGTTTGAGTTAAAACAGGACTTCTTTAAAAGCCTTCACTTAAAACTGTCATATTATAATCGATGCTAAACTCCCAGTCTTGTGATCCCCCCCATCCTAACTGCCCAGAGGGAGCATATACATCGTCAGGCCTCTATATACTCCAAATGGTTGCTTATCCACTTTGCAGAATTACATGAAGAATGAGAGAAATGTTAAAAGAGGGCAGGAAAATAGCCCTAGTTAAACAAAAGCATAGGAATATCCAGATTGGACCACGTGTGGGACCAGGAGATTAAAATCACAGTTTCCAAGCCTGGCATCAAGGTGGTATGAAGTATGTGCAACTTCACCAAGGGCTGGACTACACTGCACTGAAAAAGCAGTCTCAAAGTTGTCCCGTGTAGGTGGTACCTGACCCTGTCTGAGTCCAAACGAAACTGCTGTCCGCCATTAAAACTTTTTTTAACCTGCGAGCAGCATCAGCAGGTGATATGAAGGCTGCTGGCATACAAACCGCCAGCAGTCGGGGCAGAGGTGAACCCTGTGCCTTGCTGGGCACCACAGCTTCTATGTTGATACTGAACGCAATGGCCAGACCCCCATCAAACTCCAGGGGACCCAACTTCTCAGAGACACTATCTAGAAACTTACCCCACTGTCACGGTCATTTCACCGCCTGCCACAGCTACGAATACCCCCGGAGAAAGGCATTGCTCAGGGGAAAAGCCAGGCAGTGCCACGCAGAACAGCACCGCTCCTCCTCGCCGTCCGCCTTCTGCAGACCTGAGCTAAACCGAGCAGCGCTCAGGGGATGCACGGAGGGGAAGAAGCCGGTGCCTTACACAGATTGTTTTAACAGTGTTACTTTTATGTACTGGAAATTAAAGCCAGAATGCTGCTTTTAACCCCTGCTTTGGCCAACAGTGAGAACTGGAAAATGTATTTTTAGCGCCAATGTAGAGGCCAGGATTATTTTGAATAAATCCTAGGGGTAAAATACTGAATATCTATGTTTGTAATGCTAGTTTCCGTTGGAAAGTTCTATTTAAGAACTGAATCAATTTCAAATGTTTTCCTTTTGGGCAAGGAGGAAGGGGGGCAAGAAAAAGAAGGTGGAGATTATTTTCACTCCTTTAAAGAAAGCAGAAGAACAACTAGCTGGTAGTATTTTCTCTCTCTCAACCTATACACATGCTTTTTGTCATCTAGTAGAAGTAAGAATTGGGTTTAAGTTCCTGCGGCAGGGGAAAAAGAGCCTCACGTTACATATTTTCTGAAGTGATCCTACTTCGTCAGCTATGCTGACTTTAAAGCACTGAGAAATATGGGGTTGAAGATTTATTTTTAAAAAAGGTATACACAACAAGGGACACTGAACCCTTTATCCGCTGTTTGCATTGGCTACAAAGTAATGTAAGATTTGTTTACTTTAATGATTGTGCAAAATACAGTAGCTGTAAAGTTTCAGAAATATTTGGTTTTCCTCCAGCAATTTAGGGCTTCTATAGAGTGTTAAACCAAGAATGCCACTGGTCATCAAATACGAAGGCAGTACGGCTTGGTTACTGGAACACGATCGCGGTATCAAACAGATATTTCACTGTAAAAGCAAGAAAACAGCTAACTCCTCCACTTCAGGGGAGCTTCCACGGGATTTGTTAGAATGTCAACACTGTTCAACTAAAACACCATGGAGGAAGCTGGTACCGATTTCCAGCCAAATAGCACACTCCAACCCTTTCTTCCCAAGCCAGAAATATTATACACAGCACTTCTGGGAAACAGAACTGCTTTCCTTTAAATTATACTTCAACAGGATAGGGATTTCATAAGTTTAATTGGATTTCTGCATAACCTCCTTCCAGTATCACTGATTTAAAATATTTTGCTAGGCTTATACATCACAAAATATATTTTTAAGTTCTTGAGCTGTTAATATGTATCCATTCTTCATTTAAAAAAAAAAAAAATTGTGGAGCATGAGAAAGAGGCTTGTATTTGAGCACAGAAATTTTAAGCCCTAATGTTTAGTTTGGAAGCTCTTATGCAGAAAGCACCTAGCAAGAGATAAGGGAGTTTAACCTGAAAGGAGACTATTTTGCTTGCAATGTGCCTGTCTGTAAAAAAAAAAAAAAAAAGAAAGAAAAAAACTTATAATGCTGTGAGATTGTAAGGTTGTCAAAAAGATGTCTGGATAGCTAACACGCTAACCCAACCAGCCTCTTCAAAAGATGAACTATCCCAAGGTAGATCCCAAGGTTCAGGATTCTTGTCGATACCACAAGAGAATGGTCAGGATCAGTGAGGCACACCATGTTGGCTCTTCTCCCTTTAATTTGTCTTCTTGGGATTTAGTTGTGTCAAAATGCACGAATTGCTTTCCTAACATTAAGTCTAGCTACTGGCAGTGACCGTCATGGCCATGTTTATTTGGGTAAGGTACACTGCCACCAGTAGGGAGGTGACGGTCATTTTGAAGACACCCTCCATCTTCAACATGCAGCCTCTGTTCAAGAAAGTGTTTCTGTTTAAAATGCTGTTTGGAAAGAAATGGTCACTGAAAACCTCCATTAGTGATGAATTTCCCCATTAACAAGAAAATCAGAGTTGTGTGACTTCATTTCTGCAATTCACTGCTAGGATGACTTTCTTTAAATATAAAGCTGCAAACAGCAAGGGCCGGATTTTCAAACCTAAAGTTAGGTAACTCTATTGGTATGCAGAAATAGAAATACAGGTATTACACCAGCCAATGCCTGCAACTTCTCTTATTTCCTATCGGAAACTTCTGTCAGAGCGGTGAGTTTGGAGCTTTCTTGAGGAAGAAAAAGCAGCACGTTTTTCAAAGACTCCAAAAAGACAACACCTGATTACAGCTTATAAGGGTACAAAAGTATAAAGACACTCACCACCACCACCATTCTTTCCATCATTTTAATATTACTTGTGTTTATTATGGAATTATTTCTACCGGCAAGTGTTCAGCCTTAAAAAATATTCAACTAGGTGTGATAAAAAGGTGGTAGGCAAAGCAGAAGTTTCTGCACCACAATTGCACCAGTTATGTACATAACCTATATTATGTCCCATTTTAAAATAGGTTATTATAAAGATTTATGTTGTCTCAAAGTTTTCTGGTGTGTTTGTTTTCGAATTTTTCACATCTTAACGTCAGTTGTCTTAGTTTCCTGACATGCTACAGCCTCAAATTTTTTGAAAAAATAAGAGCAAATGAAATGGGGATTTGTCCTTTTTTAAGACAGAGAGGTTTCTTTTTTAGAGAAAGAGCAGAAAGCTGAAATTTCAAAATAAAAAAAAATCCCGTGGGTGTTTAAAAGCTCTTTAGTGCACTGAAATTCTCAGTTGTCCAAGACGGAGATGGATCAGAGGGCTGACAGCAGCAAGGTACAACCAGCTTATTTTGTAAGTGACGAAATAAATTTAGTCTTCGAAACATCCAGCCCACAAGTGATACGAATGCATAACATATGCTGCACATTTTTAAACGTGATAAAGCCTCTGCCTAGTATAGTAATGGCTAGAGGGTGACCATTAAGTACTACTTCACAACGAAAACAGCATTTTAAGGAATCCTGTAACAGAGAGCTGTTGCACTTTTTAAGTCTGATCATTGAAAAATCAAGCAGTATTTGATCTCTCTCTAACAAAAGCATGAACAGGAAAAAAGGTAACTGCGTGGTAAGCAAAGAAGATGGTCAAGAGAGTTGTGCGTCATTCACTTTCTGACTACAGAGGCGCAGAAGGCTTTATCTTCTCAGAGCCCGCACCAGTGCTTGAAACACTCTTATTTTGCTAAGTGTTGTCTTACGCAGTTCAAGGATTACTGGGGAATCTTGACTGGCCTGTGCAATGGTTTATTTTCTTTCTGGCATAACGTTCTGTCTTAACAGAGGTGGTCTCTCTTCAAGGAGATATGCAAACAAAGAAGAAAGGAATTTTCTTTTTTTTAAGTAGGTTTGTAAGAAATCCGTGCCATCTGGGGTGCATGGCTGTGTCTACATGTCCTGTGCCGAAGAACACATTTCCTCATCTATGCCTGTGGTGCAAGAACAGCTCTTTAGCTCTCACACCAATAACACTGGCTCTTGTACAGTCAGATAAGAGGTGCTCTTAAAATGGAATTTATTAAACACATACTGTAGACTTCCAGATTTCCATCTACTGTATGCACACACACCAAAAAAAATAAATTGAAAGCAATACATTAAAGCTATTTTAACTCAAAGCAAAGCACTGTACACTTGCCAAAATCAAAGGTTTTAATATGTCCTTAATCAGAGTTGTTAGAGATCCCTGAATATAAATAATGCAGCCTGACAGGACAGGAATGCTGCTACCAAGATACTCAGACTAAACTAGGACATTACTTAAATGTTTCTAATCTTTCACCAACGGGAGGTGCAGGTCATCTAACAAACAACAAACAACACACTACCCTGGAACCAGGAGTCAATCATCCCAGTCAAGCTCAGAAATTAATTACAATAAGGAATGTCTAATCAAATAATGGAAAGTTTTAATCACTGGCAATTGCTGTGAATCTTGGGACTATATTAGCCTATGTAGGGCGGTCTCAAAATGAACTATATTTAAAGCCGGTCTCTTAGGTCAACAGTTTCCTTATCAGGAATCAAATATCCTGGAACTGAAGTTTAATCCTCTCAGGGAGCAATTGACAGAAACAACAGTTTTTTAAGCTTTCATGCTTAGAGGGACTTTCTAGGCTTTTAATCAAAAAGAAAATATTAGGCTTTTCTTTTCAGTATCTAACAGGAGCACCCCTCACCTGACACCTTGGAATTTAATTCCTGCTTCATAAAAATTGCGTGCTGGACACTGACGTGAATGACCAGTAGTATTTAATTAAAATTTACGTTTATGTTGCTAAGATTTCACCCTCTTTTGAGCAACACATTCAAACATGTCATTTTGGTTATGACTACAGATACAGAACCGGATCAATTAATCCCAAGGTCTGCAATCATTCACAAAGTGTTTGAAGAAAAATGTGTTATTTTCCCTTAAACTGCAACTTGCACGGGAGAATAATGTACTTCCATTTCTCACACAGGCAACTAATGGATTTAGCAGAATTCATAAATAAAAGATACCAACATATTCTCCAGCAGTGTCTAGCAACTCTGCACTTTAATGCACTTTGTCAACAGTTTTATTTAACTCTCCTCCATTTTTCCTTATTGTCTCTATCAATGACGGTATTTACTGACACCTCCTTCAAGTATCATCTGTGCAACTGACTCATCTAAGACATTAAAGAAGCAGAATCTGCACAGAAATATTACTTAATAGGTATTTTCATGATGCAAAGATTTTTCCAGGATGAGTTTTGCTACGTACCCAGGAGGCTGCAACCATGAGCAAGGCAGAGTCTTTTGGGGCCTCCGTTCACCACGCGTACACCATGAGTGAAACCCCTCACCTAAGTCTCAGCATGATTTAAGTCAATATGTGTTTTTGCAAGATGCTTTTATTTCCAGCAGAAGTCCAACTACCATTTGTCTTCCCTTCTGAACAACGGGCATCCTGAACTCCCGGGTAATTCTATGTATTACCACCTTTAGCAAGCATCTATATACAGCTATGGTAAATTCGGAGCGCAAAGTCCTATGTACTGCTGAAGACTATTGCACACAACTGGTTCTAATTCTGATGTACCATCAGAGCCTAACTCTGGACCTATTGAGGCAGAGATAAAGTAAAACGTTTAACACCTTGAGGAACTGCACAAGTCAGCAGCTGTCCCATGCCTACATAAACATTTGAAATAACTAGGGACGGTGGAAGTATTTTGAGTGCATCTCATTTAGAGAAATGCCATTTCTCTTGAGTTATCTCAGCTTCCACTTCCCATCACCAAATACAAACTAGATCTATAGATAGAGATGAAATAGTTCTGCAGTTAATGCAAGAAACTATTAATGGCAAGCCCACCATGTGACCAGAGAACATGCCTGTACAAAGACTCTGTATACGGAAAACCAACATGCAGCTGGAAAATGTCCTCAATGTGCGTGCCTTGATGTGTTCAAAACAATGACAGATTTTCCTCTTAAAACCATACACAATTCTAAAGCGTGCAGCTGTTCACAGAAATAATAAAAAAAACCCACCACCCTGGAGCCAGCAGCTCTTCTACAGCATTACAGGTAGGGTACTCCAGGTGCCTGCACATCAAAGACTCAACTCCCACAGTCCAAATCTTTAACACATAAAGAAATCTAACAGGATAAGTTATAGGACCTCTGTTTCTAAAGGACTACTTGATATAGATGTATATACTCGGATGCCAGAAAAGGAAACAAATAAGGTTTATCTACAACACACAAGTAACTGCTTTTCACTGACATTTGGCACGACTTTCAAGTTGGACTTATAGCTGTTATGCCAGAGCCTTAAGGTGGTTTTACTGCTGGACAGCCCGCAATAACTGCATGACCGTCTCCCCCATTATACACCATAGTTGCACAATGCCGGTTATGAAACGAAACTTGTTCCATGACTAACAGGTAAAATTATTTTAAAAGCAAACCCCTGCTTCAAAAGGTCAAAAAATCCTATCTGTTTTGAGAGTTGTTCCAACGGGTACTTTAGCATAAGTGAATACCATTTTATCTTTTTCAGGAACAACTAATATCGAGTTCAGATACCATACTCAAGTGTTTTAAGCTATTAAAATGTACCAGACGGCTGCTCCAGAACTCCATGGAGATGGCTACAAACCGTCCTGTATCTTTGCAACATTCAAATCTTTGTTCCTTTTTGGGCTTATTGGTTCTGTTCTACCTCAAACCAGGACATTAGTTTACCAATAAGTAAAATTTACTTCGTAACTGACAAATGCTAAAGCATTACCTAGAGAAAGAAAAACATGTGCCTGCTTCAGCGACTGGTACAAATACATTAACCTTGCTTAGCTCTGTACGTGAACACTGGGTTCCTAATGAACAGCAAAAGTCCAGTGTAATTACATTAAATCAAAATAACTACACCAGCTTATACCACCTGACTTGGAGTAAAGTAAACACCTTGGGAACACCTAAGAAGAAAAATGTAAGGGATTTTCCTCTTGCCCATTTCCTATAGTTTTATTTAAATGTAATTCATAAAGTCTGACAGTGTGTTCATACCTGAATTGGAACAAAGGCTGCAGCCTACATTCCACCTATCAAAAATAACATTTCCCTGAGGTTTGGTCTCAAAGAACGTCTACTAAACCCAGTGAAAGCCTTTCAGAACAGAAAGGCAGCTAAATAAATACTGAAAAAGCTGAGATTTTCCAATACAAAAGGAAAACCATAAGGTCTGTCTTGACTTTTAATGGCAGACAAACTTTGCTGCAGGCTCTTTTATTTTAAGATGACAGATTGCTGAGAAGGGTGTGGACTGGTTGGGATGAGAGACTGCAGCCAATTTTAAAAGGTATTGTTAAGAAACTAAGAATAAGGAGAAAACAACTTTAGTGGTCCATGATTACTAAAGAACGAGTTTAGCCAGATAAACAGGTCTGCTATCCCTGAAGGGATTTGAAAGAATATCACACACAACTTTATTAAAATGGATTACGTGACATTTACTTTAGACTTTGAAGGTAAAAGCTTCACAAAAGTCCTTTTTTTTATTAAAAAAAAAAAAAAAACATTTAAAAAATAAAAACCCCAAAGCTTAATAGTGCTGTATGAATTCATAGTTCTGGGGGATGGGATGCACAGAGGCACACACCTAAATTCAGCCCTCGGCATCAAGCCCTTCTCCTTGGGCATCAATAGCAAGATTCTCCTGCACTCCTGGGGGAGCTGAGCAACTTCACAGGTGTCCCTGAGTTTGCACCCATTTTCTTTAACATTTATTTAATCGATTTACGGTACTGGGTAAGTCAGAGATCTTGCTTGTAACACACATTTCAACCATGTGTTAAGGCAGAGATCAGAATCGGTGCTGGAAATCTTCAAGTATTAAGTGAATATTCAAGAGAGTTAAACTAATGCAAACTCTGAAATAATGCAGGTAACAGGATACGGACTCACATTCTTGCATGTAATGCACTCTTTAGACAGTTTATCCCTTCATTCACCTCCCCAGAAGACCCTTTGTATTACAGACCTGCTTAAGTTCACTAGATTTTTATCTAAAACAACATTCTTGTTTCCATGAATACATCAGCTCCTCTGACCTTTGCACATTTACCTGCATTTCTAAGGTCAAATATCTATAGGTAAAAAAGTGAAGGCAACAATAAACATTAGTGACCTTAAGTGATATGTATTAGCAATGTGGTACGTATTTCTATGCACACAAGTATTAACTTTATAAACCCTAAAGTCATTACTATTCAAGATACAAATAAGACATAAATTAATTTAAAACCAGAAAAAAATGTACATTTCAAATGCTGAGTACATAATGTTCATTTTTAGACTAAAGCTTTGCTTTTATCTCTCTTCCTAGTTATCATATAATAGCAAGCGAGATACTTAAAACCGGTATTTAGTTGCTGGCTAAAGTGCGTAAGTGGAAATCACACGCTTTTAAATTTACAGATTATTTATTAAAGAGCAATGGGATTATACTCTCTGACATTATTCAGGTTTATAGCCTCATGAAAATATTCCTTTCTTACCAAGCTTACTGCTAATGAGTGATTATATGCATCAAAAATATTTTTAAAAGTGTTCTTGTTTAGTCTATTACTAATGCAAAGCAATAATCTTTGTACAGTTGCTTTTCATTTTTTACTCTGACTGAAACACAGATAACTTTTTCATTTATCAAAACAAAATTTCCATAGTAACATTTAGTCTGGAGATACTCAATTTCTTTACGATAATCCAACAATCCATTCAAAATAGCTGCTGAACAGGCGGCCTTGTTTCCATAGAGACAGTGAAACATTTTGTTATATCATAGCTCATGCTAAGTTTTGTTTTGACTTTTTTGGTTTAAACTTAGGTGAAACCCCATTACTAGAACAGCACAGCCATAACGCTGACTGCTTCAATAAGCGAGTTGCTTGAACTGTGACTCGTGTTTTGCTCTGAATAGAGGTCCATGCATAAAAGCGGTTCATACTCGGTTTTAAAAACAGAAGTCACAGACTCCTCATTTGATTTCTTTACAGAATCAGCCAGGTGCTTTTCACTGATTTAGCACGACCAGTTCTGTACTAAGATCCCAGCAAAGACTGTCCTAAATAGTTTCAGGTGAGCTGTCGGTGAGCTACGTTTTCCTTCCTGTCTCCCTCTCTCCTCCTTCCCCTTGTCTCAGCAGGTGGACGCTCACAAAGAGCACCTACGCGGTTCCATCTCCCAACCGCTGTCCTCTGCACGCATGGCTCCTGCACCCACGCACAAGTACCACTGTGCCCAGCTCTGTCTCTGCTCCATGTGGGCCCATGAACAGAGACTGCCTCTGTAGCTGCAGGCAGAATTTGATCGAGGTATAGAAAACAAGTGTGATGCACTGACACTTATCACTTCCTCCATTTTAATGTCTTTCACCGACAAAAAAAAATGAGATTGTGTCTTCTTTTTAAAAAACAAATATATATAACCATTTGTCTTAAAAAACAAAAAAAAGCACATAATGCTAAGGATGAAGCAAATGGAGGTATCTTGGCAGTTTTCATGGTGTTAAGTAATTCTAACAGGTCAAAGAGAAAGCCCAAACCAGAAAATTCTATCTATTTAGATAAATCTTGAAAACTACAACATGTTTACTATGCTTAATTCATTATCGAAGGGGAAAAAAGTCCCTTCTTCTTTGGCGCTTTATGGCATTTTAGATTGAAAAGAAAAGTTTCTATCGGTTTTATTCTTAGCTATTTTGAGATCTGTATTATAAAAGGTTTAACAAAACTGCATTAAGAATTAAAACAATTTTTCTCCTCATTGACCAAACCTTAATTTTTTCTTAACTGAACTGCCAGCTTGAATCCACACCACTATACAGAAAACAGGGTGAAGATGGCAGATCAAACATGCTTGCTTTCTCAGAAAATGTGTAAGCCATGAAAGAACAAGAGACAGTGAGAGAGTGAGTACCTACCCGTGTGAGTTCTCAGGTGCGCTTTTAAGTGAGAAGACTTTGTATAAACTTTCGTGCAGCCTAAAACAAAACAAAACAAAAAAGCAGAGAGGTATTTCAGCAGGGAGAAAAGGAATGCTCCACATTGTGTATAAACTCCCTCAACTCAGTACTGAGGTACTATCTGGAAACATTTAGTAAAATTTGATATAGAAAGCTCCTATGTTGCTTTACATAGAAAGGAAAAAAAAGGTTTACATTTCTGGTAGACTTACTACCTTGTAATGTAGTATAGACCAACGGCTGCTACAATCTACGTACAGTAACAGCTGCTACATAAGTTAACAATTCAGAGGGGGACTTTATTTTTTAAAAATTTCCTGGAGGATTTGAGCAAGCCAGACTCGGTGTCATTGTTACCCAGGGCTCAGCATAATTCTTCCACTGAGCATTTATCATGCAGCACACCAAATGGGTGATACACCGCTGAGTGATGTTGGTAAAGGGGGAGATCAATCACGAGCAGCAATTTCTCTCTGCGCTCGGATGGGTGTGAGCGTCTTGTGTCTGTGATCACGTACTACTTGAAGGCACAGCTTATAGTCAGGTCCCTCTTCCCCTTCAGCACAGGAGAGGCTGGAAGGGAATCCATCTGTGGACAGTTTTCAGAGGTAGTTTTAACGGATTTATGCGGGCAGCTGAACCCCCTGTTTATAACAGGGAAGATACGGCTTTGGCCTTGGCTACCTGGAGCTGAAATGATTCTTTCAGCGACAGCGGATTCAAACTGAGCTGTACTGCATTGTACAAACTGAGCCTCTGCTCCATCACGGCTATTGGAAAAGTGGAGCAGGACTGCACCGTCCCACTGACTTACATTAGAGAAAGCCGTCTTTTTTTAATTTTTTTTTTCCTCGATGGGGTACAAGTTTTGTAACACGGTAAAATGAGCTTAGGCATTTAAGAGAATTACAAATGACATGAAGAAAAGGGTGTTTAAAGAATGTGAAAGTGTGCCACACAAAATAAGATAATAAAGAAGGTAAATTCTTCTTTAACAAGGAATTATTTGGTTCTCCCTAGCTGCAGACTACAGCTAAAGAAAACTACTTATACCTCATCCACCATTATTCACACTTTTTCTATTGCAAGAGTTGCGATTTTCTGGCACGGATCGCTTACCGGGATAGTCACAGTAGTGGATACGTCTTTTCTCCAAGTCTGGGTTACTTCTCCTGTTGTATCTGACTGGTTGGATGTTCTGGGGGGTTATGGGTAGAGTCGCTGGTAAATTCGGATTATGAATTGCCAGCTTGGAAGCTATAGTTGCAGCGTATGACGGAGGAGGGGTTAAATTCTGTAGCATCTCTGCTTGTCTATCTGGACTTCCAGGCTCTGAGCTTGGGGGTGAAGGGGGGAAGTAAGTGGCCTGCTGCTGCAGAAACTGGTTTGGCATGGTGTAGGTGCAGGGGGGGATGCCCTGGAACTGTTTCATTGCAGTCTGTGGAACAGCCGAGGAGAGCGTGTTAAGGCCCGCCATGGCTGATGGCATGGAGACATTGTTAAGGGAGTCCATCACGGCTGCCTGAGTAGTAGTGTTAGGCATATCTAAATCCGGTGAGCTCAAGAGCTGATATAACTGGCCTTGCTGGGGTGTGACGGAAAGATGAACATCTGGAGTAGGAAGCTCCTGCTTGATGAAAATGTTGTTCACATCGGGGGTTTGGTGGGAGCTGAAGATGCTGGTAAATTCGGGGAGGGCCTGAGTGGGGGCAGGGGCAGGGGCAGTAGTTTCGCTCTGGTGACTGAAGATGGTGACCGGCTCTGTCTTGATGTGGGTTACACAGGGTCGCTGAGATTTGTACAGGCCAGTTCTCAGGTGGCTAATGTCAGGGAGGAAGACGTTCATGTTGATGCTGTAAGGCAACCCTTCGCTGTCAGTGAAAAACTGGTCTACGACTGAGGCACTGTCTCTTCTGTATTTCTTATGTTCGGGGATGACGGGAACGGGCGGGAGCTGAGGTGCCAGGTATTTCTCCATTTCACATCTCGTCTGCAAAAACAAAACAGACCATAATCCACATGAGTTGGAAGAAGATGATGGCATGCAAGTCGCGTGACGCTTTGCAAATAAAAGGCAATACTGTTCAGCCAGCCGCAAGCTACCTACAGAGGAAGTTATAAACATTCACACTAATGAAAACCTGTCTTTTACAATCAGCGCACTAATCAACATCATCAAGGACAAGGAGATAAAGCCATGGCACAAGTTATTCATGCAGAGCAAGCATTAAGATCGGTATGATGTTTCAGCGTACAACAAATTTTTCATCTTTTATGCCTACAAGACAGTGTGAGACGCAGAGATGACAGGCGTTGTGCCTAATCTGCAGATCTCCTGCTCTGGAATTCACTGCTTGAGCAGGGTGACTGCCTATCTGTTTCACCCGCTTCTCTTTGAAATGCTAACTTTAAAAGCCACATCCTCAGCTGGCTGTTTGAATGCTAATACTTCAAACAATGTTTATATATATATATATATATTCTATACTTCGAGGATTTTTCATCCTTAGAAGACAGGTATTTGATTAGAAATACGACACCAAAGCGTAAAGTTATAAATAATACCAAATAAAAAGAAGACGGCTTGACTGCATCAGAGTACCCTTTGTGTAAAGTGTCTCCGGGACTACACTTTAAAAAAAAAAACTATACAGTGTATAACTGGCTAACAACGTGATAAACATGTCCCTATCCATGCCTCGGTCCTCGGAGAGCTCTTTAATTACTGGGAAATCATTCTCTTAGCGTAGTGGTGCGAGGGAATCCGTGGGTGGCTGCAGCCCGATACATTACTGGTACAGTCATCGGCAAAACATTTATCACGCACTCTCCAGTGGGCAAATGCTACATTCCCCCCTGCCCTGTCAAGACTGCGCTCATTCCAGACCCGTTTAGCACCCCGCAAGGAGAAAGTGGCTGACAAACAGCAACTCTGCCCGAAAAGTGTATTTTAGGACCTTTCTTCAAAGACCCCCGGTAAACACCACAAACAAACAGAGCCGCCTTCCCGTCCCTTTGATCTGGATCTGCCCCGACATGCCAGGCTACTTTTTCCCAGCTCTTGTTTACCAGCCGAGGGGCAGCTCGCTTTGAGGGCGGCAGTTATTTAC
>VZSZ01006619.1:0-16574 GCA_013398815.1 Ibidorhyncha struthersii
TCAAGCCCCTGTATACACTAACAACTACTGAACAGAAACCCTTTAAATGGACTAAAGGCCTTTGAGCTGCTAAAAAAGGCCTTGATGTCAGCTCCAGCCTTGGGACTCCCAGACGTGAGTAAACCGTTTTTCCTTTTTTCATTATGACTGTCTGGAGACCATCGAAGTAACATATTCGAGCCGTCCGGACCTGAGAGACAGTCCTATGGAAAACACGGAGAACTGGTTCACAGATGGAAGCAGCTATGTCCTAAGTGGTAAAAGGTATGCCAGATATGCCGTCACCACCAGCCAAGGAATAATAGAGTCAGGGCCTTTGCCCATGAATACCTCTGCACAGAAGGCAAAAATAATTGCTCTGACCCACGCCTTGGAATTGGCCCAAGGCAAAGCTGTGAATACCTATACAGACTCAAAATATGCCTTTGGAGTCATACATGCGCATGGAGCAATCTGGAAGGAGAGAGAATTATTGAACTCACAGGGCAAAAACATCAAGCATGCAGAGGAGATCCTGAAACTGCTGGAGGCAGTCCAACTCCCTGAGAAAGTGGCGATCATGCACATTAAGGTGCACTGGAAAGTGAACTCAGAGTTGGAAAGAGGAAATGAGCTGGCGGACAGAGAGGCAAAACAGGTAGCCAAAGCAAAGGTAAAACCAGAAGGGGCTTTGGTCCGTGATGGGCGAATTTCCCTAGAAAGTAAGCCAGAATATACCAAGGAGGATCAGAAGCTTATCACAGATCTAGTAGGGTCATATAATAAAGAGGGGTGGGGTCTCACCCCACAAGGGAAACTAATTGTTCCCTCCTATCTAACGTGGTCTCTGGTAAGAGAAGAACACAGGAAGAGGCATTGGGGGGCAGAGGCCTTATATAAACACCTAACTAGAGAAATCGTAGCTAAAATTTATACACCACTGTGAGACAAGTGACTCAGCAGTGTCAGTCTCATTCTGCACATCAGTATTCCATCCCATCTGCCTCATGCTCAGTATAAAAGCTGAGGGATCAAAGGGTCAGCCCTCTTTCTTCAATGGCCGACATCTGAGGAGGACTCTGTTCATCTGCCTTTATCCCGATCCTGAATCCAGATCTGGAATCCAGTTCCCATCCATCACTGAGTCCAGTCTGGGCCTTCTCAAGTGCCAGCTGGTGTCGTGATTGTCATCCTGGGAGCTTGATACAGTTTTGTATATATTTCATTATTTCCTTTTATTTTATTATTAATATCTCATTAAAGTTGTTTGGTTCCTTCTAAACTCATAAGTGTCTTTTTCCCTCCTCTGCCTCTCTCTTTGAAGAGGGTAGAGGGGAGCATCTGTCGGTCCCATCTGGGGTGCCCCATGTCCCCAGTGGCCGATCCGGCCTAAACCACGACACACTGGAACAAATTTCCCAGGGAAGTTGTGGCGGCCCCATTCCTGGAAGTGTTCAAGGCTAGGTTGAATGGGGCTTTGAGCAACCTGGTCTCGTGGAAGGTGTCTCTGCCCATGTCAAGGGGGTTGTAACTGGATAATTTTTAAGGTCCCTTCTGGCCTGGACCATTCTATGATTCTATCATCTTGGCACCTTTGGCAATTTAAAGTTAACAAGTGCAGAAGTCCGGATGGGTTCATAGGAGGTGTAATTTTTTCATAAAGAGCTCAGATTCATTTAGCTAGCACAGGCTTTGGAGAGAAATAGAGACCTTATTTCTCTAATACATCTTAAGAAAAGCCTCAGAAACCTCAGGACATGGAAGCTGCTAAAGCAGACTTTAAATTTACTGATCTGATTTGAATGTTGCTCATTAATTCATAAGAAAAACAGATGGGATGCTGAATTATGGCCAGGAGATCTTCTGCAGTGAGACGCTTTTGCTCAACAAGTCTCACTCCATGTCTGTAATTTCTATTAACTTCATCAGTAATGTCCAATTTAGTTTCTGGTAGGAAAGAAACCTGAGGAGTATTATGAAAGGCTCAGCCACAGCAAGTCTCTGAGCAGAGACGTTCCCGATGCACAAGGCAGCAAGCCCAGCCTATGCATCCACCTTTAGGCTGAGTTATAAGGATGATATGCAGGAAAAGCAACGCTATCATCACGATCAACACATTTATTTTTCTGCACCCCATGGCCAGCTGTAGGCATGAGTGAAGCAGGTAGCTGCCAGGGTGCAGCCTGAAAGATGGCAGCAGCATCGCAGAGGTGTGCAAGAGAGAAACTCTGTACTGCACAGCCGCTATTAGTGATATATCTGCTTTGGCAGCAGCAAAGCCAGCAGATCCTGCCTCCTGCCTTGGGGGAAGCTGGCAGACTACAACCCCACCGGGGCAGCAGGGAACCAAGACAGGGCTGGCCAAGGTCATCCTCCCTCCTTCTCCACCAGCTGAGGGGGGGGCGACGGGAGTGGGGCTGGAGCAAATCTTAATTTTACCCCCACTCCCTAGGGAAGCAGCTTTCAGCTCCTCTTGGAAACTCAGTTTCACCTGTCTGCTGATAAAATTGATCCAGGAGACTAGCCACACATGTGCCTTTTAAGTACATTTTTTTTCACAGAAAAACTGCATTTCTCAGGGTGCGTCTGAAAAGGAAATTGAATCCTTTCAAGTAACTTCTGAAAGTCTCGGCATGATATCTTTACCATGCGCTATGGCTTTTCTGCCATTGATCCTTACCCCATTTTCCCCCTGCGTCCTGAAACATAGCACGTTGCACAGATTACCTGTATCCTAGTGTACTGGGTTTACGTGGCAAGGTTTTGGTAGTGGGGGGGGCTACAGGGGTGGCTTCTGTGAGAAGCTGCTAGAAGCTTCCCCTGTGTCTGATAGAGCCAGTGCCAGCTGGCTCCAAGACAGACCCACCACTGGCCAAAGCTGAGCCAATCAGCGACGGTGGTAGCACCTCTGTGATAACATATTTAAGAAGGGGGAAAAAAACTGCTGTGAAACAGCAGCTGGGAGAGAGGAGTGAGAATATGTGAGAGCAACAACTCTGCAGCACCAAGGTCTGTGAAGAAGGAGGGGCAGGAGGTGCTCCAGGCACCGGAGCAGAGATTACCCTGCAGCCTGTGGTGAAGAGCATGGTGAGGCAGGTTGTCCCCCTGCAGCCCATGGAGGTCCATGGTGGAGCAGATATCCACCTGCAGCCTGTGGAGGACCCCATGCTGGAGCAGGTGTATGCGCCCAAAGGAGGCTGTGACCCTGTGGAGATCCCATGCTGGAGCAGGTTCCTGGCAGGACCTGTGGCCTCGTGGAATCGAGCCCCCACTGGAGCAGGTCTTCTGGCAGGACCTGTGACCTTCAGAAGGACCCATGCTGGAGCAGTTCGTGAAGAATCATAGAATGGTTTGGGGTGGAAGGGACCTTAAAGATCATCGAGTTTCAACCCCGCTGCCATGGACAGGGACACCTTCCACTAGACCAGGTTGCTTGAAGCCCCATCCAACCCGGCCTTGAACACTTCCAGGGTATGCACAACTTCTCTGGGCAACCTGTTCCAGTGTCTCACCACACTCACAGTAAAGAATTTCTTCCTAACATCTAATCTAAGTCTACCCTCTTTCAGTTTAAAACCATTACCGCTTGTCCTGTCACTACACTCCCTGATAAAGACTCCCCTCCCCATCTTTCCTGTAGGTCCCCTTTAGGTACTGGATGGCTGCTATAAGGTCTCCCCAGAGCCATCTCTTCTCTAGGCTGAACAACCCCAACTCTCTCAGCCTGTCTTCATAGGAGAGGTGCTCCAGCCCTCTGATCATCTTCGTGGCCCTCCTCTGGACCCACTCCAATGGGTCCGTGTCCTTCTTATGTTGGGGGCCCCAGAGCTGGATTCCAGGTGGGGTCTCATGAGAGCGGAGTAGAGGGGCAGAATACCGTAAATTCTTAGTGACTGGGGAAAGCCATGCCAGACACATACTTCCTTTTTAGGTTGCTCCTCGAAGACCTTCAGGTACCCCTCAACTTACTGGTGCGTTGCCCTGAATTTTGGTGGTTTGTTTAATTCTTTGCTAGAGAAGGGTCATGGAGGGCCTTGGTGCCCGCAGAGATGTGCTATTTCGCATTCAGAACAGGAGCCAGGAATGATGGATGTACATTACTCGTCTTCTGCATTGTCTTAGACAATATAACAGAAAAAAAAATATCAAGAAGTGAAAAAGGACTGAGTCTACAATTATGATTAGCTCACAACTTTAAGTGTAGGGAATTTTATAGATCATCTAGTTCCTCCTACATACTAAATCATAGGAAATTCAGAAATCAGCCTCAGAAATATTTCCAGTTTTTTATCTGTATTAGGATATCAATGTGGCAGATGCATTTTACAAGCTCCTAAATCATATTCATGTTCTGAGAGCAATGCCAGAGATTCATTGTGCAATAAAATTTATGTGCAAATGGCTGCATAGGTCACCTTTGGCAAGTAGGCTGTAATTAATCTTTGTCCCATTTGAGTGTAATTTTACATTAGGCACAGTTTTTTTCCTTTAAATATACTCTTCATAGAATTTTCTGGTTTTAGATATTAAAAAAGTATCCTGAATATCCATTGTTCTTGGCAGCTGACTGAACATTTTTTCCTCCTAGTCAAAGGATCAGTAAAGATAAGTTAATACTAATTTATGAATTGCTTAAGTAGTTATATTTTAAGTCAGTGGAACTGTTCTCATACAACCAGGCTGGTAGGACTTGCCCATTTCATATCCTGCTGATATCCTGAAGCCAAAGATTCAGGTTAGATCTTGTTTAATCCAAACCAGGATATCCATTCCTCACAAAAATGTTGTCCATGGCTATTTTTTTTGGCACCATATTTCTTCTCTCCCCACCCTGCTTTCTTGGAAATCACTGTGCTCTGGCTCTTTAATTAGAGACGGATAATTGATGCATTGCAGACTGGAAAAAACTTATCACGCTGCATTATTTGTACCATCACCAGAGCCCTATCACCACTGTGAAATCTATTTCTGCAAGTTTGAAAGAGACTTGGATAAAACACCTGGCAATACCATCTGGGACTGTTGACAGTCTGATTCAGGCAGTTTGTCACGGACCCTTGAAAATGGCATTAATGAAATGAAGGGATCTGTTTCTCCAGTGCGTATTTTGGAGTGAGGGTTTGTGCAGACAGGCTGGCGGAGGCTGTGCTGTTTTGGAGGATCACCCAGACTGTGGCTCTGCCTCTGCCTCTGCCAGGGGCTCAGGCCCAAATTTCTGCCCACTGCTGATCCCTCAGTTTATATGGAGAAAGGTGTGTGGAAGGGGGAAAGATGCCTTTTAGGCTGCAAAAAAGTGGAGGGATGAGGTAGCAATGGCAGTCCAGGGTTGCTGAAGAACATTGCCCCAGGGTACCTCCCTGGGCAAACCGTGGGAGCCCAAGGGGTGGTGGAGGTTGGCGGAGAGCCAGGACCTCAGCCCCAAATACTGCCAAAAGCTCTTGGAAAGAAAATGCCAGTGTCAAGCAAGGCAAGAGGGTTTACTGACTGACAGAAAAGTCAAAGTTAGGGAGACCCCTCTGGAGACTCGTCTGCTTCGGGTGTACCTTGTAACCATGTAATGGAGCTGCATCTGCCCCACTCTCCTCCTCTGACAGCTAGCAATAGCTTCCTCTAACCAGTGAGGAAAACACCTACAAAACACACCTTGCTGCTAGGTACCCCCGGGAACTGGTGTAACTGCAAACTACACACAGCTTGGGTGTCACGAAACAAACTGCCCAAAGCACTCACTGCACCATTGCTGTCCGCAGACCTCAATAGCAGTGAGTTGCAGGAGAAGAAAATGTTTAACCATGGAGAAGATGTTGCACAGACAGGGTTGTAAGCCCTTTTTGGGTGCACAACACTTGAATGTTGAACCATGAATCTGCATTCCCCTTGGTAGCCCATCTCTGTGGAGGCTCCATTGGGGAGGAGGGTGGTGGGTTTTGCCTGAATTCTCGTTACTGACCAAAACTCCTGCAGAAACAAAGAGCAGATCGCAGAAGCCTTCAGTGAAAATACCTCACGTGCTCCTGTGGGTTTGCAGTGGTCAGCACAGAGGTGAGAAAAGGCTTCAAAGCCATTTTCTCCCTGCAGCCATGCTGAGGTCTGAGGGCTCTGTCCATGGCTGTTGCAGCAGTGAGCCAAAGGGCAGCACCAGTGCTAGGCATTCTGCATCTGCACTGTATAGAGGAGTCTTTGTCCTTATGTTGCTGCAGGAGCAGTGGAAGTGCCAGCCAGATCGAGGGAATGGGTGGCCTGACAAGAGCAGGACTGGGAGCATGCCCAAGAAGGAACGAGCCCAGAGAGTTATGGTGGGCCAGGAACTTGGCGATGGTCAGTGTGTTGTGGTGGCATGGTGCTGGGTGGCCTTCATCCCTTGAGCTGTGGCCTGGCTCTCTCAGTATGGCTCAGTGGAGATTGCTTGTGAAATAGCAGGTGCAGATAATCTCTGTGTTCGGTATGGAGGAGTTATCGCTGCAAACAGGATTATTTCT
This sequence comes from Ibidorhyncha struthersii, assembly GCA_013398815.1. Taxonomy (NCBI): domain Eukaryota; kingdom Metazoa; phylum Chordata; class Aves; order Charadriiformes; family Charadriidae; genus Ibidorhyncha; species Ibidorhyncha struthersii. The sequence continues at coordinate 6,459 of VZSZ01006619.1, forward strand.
AAGTGAAGGAACTGTAAATGTTTAATTACAGATACAACCCTACCTGGGCCACAGAAGGCTTTTTTTTTTTTTATATTTTAATCATTTTGTTTTGTTGCCTCTTGAAAAAGTGGCCTGTAGTTTTTCATAATAACCTCTCTAATAACCCACTTTCCCAATGACAATATGAATAACATAACAATGTCACCTTTCTCACAGCAGAGTTTTTGCTTGCAAAAAAGGTAGGAAGCAGCTTTCACCTAGCAGTTATTGTATTTTAGCTGATATCTCATTAGCTGACATAATGTGGGATTTGAGTAGCAGCAGTGCATGTCTTATACCTACTTCTGCACCGATATTTAATAAGAAACCACCCCTGCAACACGTGCAGGAGAACTGATAATAAAATCATGATTTTGAGAAAGTAACAATCATTTCCGAAATCCAAAAAGCATCTATCCCCTAGCTCTGGTGGTGCCAATTTGGCATAATCATAAAAGGGCAAAGTAAACTTTCTCAAGGTAAAATTGAAAGTGTAATTAGTAATAGAATCCATTACATGATACCCGATATATGCAGGTAAAGTCATTATCCAGTGTATTATATTGTAGATCTGCATCAAACACCACAGCAGAATAGCACGTTTAAACTGTTGTCTTGTAGTTAGAATCTTGGCATTAAAGTTGTTAGCATTTGTGGAGGAATTCCTGAAAGGGAAAAGGTCATGATTTGATTCTGGTGAGCAACCCAGGATTTGAGCTGGGCGAAGAGGCCTGCACATGCTGTCCTTGATCTCTCTGTGACCGGCTGATAAGGAGGAAGAAAGAGGGCCTTGCTTATCATAAAGGTGGGACTGAGTCTGGGAACGAGACCACGGAGGGGAGGAGAACCAGCGTGTGCTATGCGCGTGGACAGAGGGCCTTAACGAATCGAGTTGGGGGGCGTTGTGTGTGAATAAGGGGTTTGGACCAATCACTATGTTGTTGACTACGCATGCTTCTGCTGTGAGTCTATATATACTCTGCTAAAACACCTAATAAAGGAGAACGATCATACTCATATTGAGACTGCGTCGTTACTCCGGGTCCGATCCCACTCTGACAAGCATTAAAGTTAGTTAGGCCTGTTAACTATTGGCATTAGCTGAACTTCTGATACAGGGTCTTGCGTACGACCATTTTCTTATGTACTTGGCCAGATGGTCAGCCTTGGGAATGTTTCTTCACAAGTGTCTGAGCTAATTAATGGAGGAACTTTTTGAGACGTTCTCATGGATAATGAGGATTCTATCCTTGAGTCGCATGAGAAATAACACCTAATCAAGGAAAGCAAGTATTGTTGTTGTTCTTTGAAGTGAAATATCCTGGAGCATATGAGCATACGAACCTTGAGAATGCTACTAATCTACCATGTTTTGAAAGGTCTACCCAACTTGGTAGAAAAGTGAAAACTCTGGGTGTCCTAAGCTGAACTACCTTCATTATAATACTAAAAATCATGCCCATAGGCCAAGAAGACCCTTGCTCAGGTGGAGACCCTTCCATTGCAGGCGCAGTGACTGGAGGAGAATGACACAGCAAATATTATAAAAATATGTAAATTACTAACCAATCATTGTAACTGGGAGTGTGCTACCTTGTAACTTTTGTGTATAAATATGATGAGAAAACCGGCATGGGATGTGCATGATTTGTGGAAGTATTCCACCGTGCATTCTGGCCAGAATAAAGCAATGTCTCCTCCCTAAACATAGTCTCTGTGTTTCAGGAGAATCGGTACTTAAACTTCTTTTTCAGGTAACAGTTTTAGCACCCCAGAGGGAACAGACATTTTAAGATCGGACACTGCTCATCTCCTGCTACCGCTGGTGGGAATTGCTCGTCAGACTACAGCGTGTACTGCATACCTTGTCCGGGGACTCCACTGTGATTTCCCTGGTGGGTGGTGAGTGACTGGCTGTGTCTGATCATTAGACCAAGATATTGCTCATCATATTCATTAAGGGTACCTTTTTGGTTTGGCACTGCAGTTGGTTTCTCTCTTGCATTATTACGGTGACGACTGGAGCAGAGAGAGATCGGGTTTAGTTTATTTTAGTGCACTTTGGTATTTTATCATAAATGGTTATAATGGGAAATGTTGTGTTTTCTGCGGAAGGGGGGTAATTAAGGCATCTCCTTTGGGATGTATTTTAAGTCACTGGAGGAAATTTGGGGGAGACACCCTAACTCGGAAAAAAACTTATTATGTATTGTAATCAATGGTGGCCGAAGTATACTCTGGAAGATCAGGAGAAACGGCCTAAAAATTGAACTCTGAAATATAATACTATTTTACAGCTGGTATTATTCTGTAGGAGGGAAGGAAAATGGGATGAATCGCCATATGCTGATATGTTCTTTGTATTGCAAAATAATGGGAAAAGTCAGAAAGAATGTGGTTTGGTAACAAAGGATGTGAATGTGTTAGCTCTGGAAAGTCTTAAAGAGAAACCACTAAAAAGATGTTGTTCTGCTTGTAGTATAGGACAGCAATGTCGGAAATATAAGGAGGTTCCAGAAGAGATGGAAGATGTGCAATTTTTGGTTGCTCCTAGAAGAGGGCCAGGTGATAATGATCAGGGTTGTGAAAATAGGGATGAAGAAGGTGCACAAGGGGAAGGGAATGTTGAAAATAGCAGTGATGAGGAAGGAGATCGAGGAAGGGATTTCAGCCCTATAGCGGGTCGAACAAGGAGAGGGGGAGCAGGAGCGGCTCTGCAGGCACCTCTGAGGCAGGCAGTAGGACCACAAGGTGAACTGGTGTACGTTAAGGTTCCTTTCTTGATAACAGACTTAAAGGCTTGGAAAGAGATGGCAGGGACTTATAGGGAGGATCCTGGAGAGGTGGATAAAGTAATGGAAACAATAATTGAGAATCATGATCCAAATTGGAAAGATATTCATGTGGTATTAGGAAATTTGATGACATACAAGGAGCGAAGGGCAGTGTTAAGTAAGGCTAAGGAAGAAGCAGAAAGAGTATATGCTCAGGATGCACAGGCAGGCAGGATAGAAGATCGTTTCCCTTCCACCAACCCCAATTGGGATCTGAATAATCAGGCTCAGAGGTTATTGTTAACTGAATAACAAAGATTGATATTGTTTGGTGTAAAAAACACAATACCAAAACCGAAAATTTTGTCAAAATTATACCAGGTGGTGCAAGGGAAAAGTGAGGATCCATCTGCATTCTTTGACCGTTTATGTGAAGTAGCCGGAAAATATATAGAATTAGATCCCCAAAAGGACACAGATGTATTGACTTTTGTAAATTTGTTTGTGGGACAATCTAATCTGGACATTTAAAGAAAGTTGCAAAACATAGAAGGAGCGGATGCGAGGTCTCTTGATAAATTATTAGAGGTGGCTTGGAAAGCGTATAATAATAGGGAAGAAGAGGAGAAGAGGCGACAAGAAAAAGAACAGATTAAGAAAGATAATAGGAAAGCACAATTGTTGGCTGTGGCTATAGCTGAAGGTAACAGAAAAGGCAGAGGACAAGGAGGTGGATTTAGAACAGCTCGTCCCCCTCGCAGGAGAGTGTAATAAGTTCCCCTTCAGGCAGGGAATGAGTAAACCTCTAGATAGGGACAGGTGTGCATACTGTAAACAGAAAGGACACGAAAAGAGAGTGCCCCCAAAACCCAGCTCGGGGAGTTCAGGAAAATCCCCAGTTAGCAGATTTGTTAGCGTTAGACCAGGATTCAGGTTCACAGGGACTGGGGGTAAGTTCAAAAGAATCCCCAACAGAACCCCTGGTTACCATAAAGTTGGGGAACGAGAAACTAAAATTTTTGATTGATACAGGAGCCACATATTCAGTATTAAACACATGTAAAGGTGAATTGAGTAAACAAGAAATGCCTGCGATTGGAGCAACAGGGAATAAATAAATAAGACCTTTCTTTCAGCCAGTTAAGTGTGGAATTGGAAACAGGGTTTTTACTCATAAATTTCCATATATTCCTAATTGCCTGATGCCTCTGTTGGGGAGGGATTTGCTAAGTAAATTGGATGCCCAAATAACCTTTGAAAAAGGCAATATACGTATACAAATACCAGAAGAAAAAGCCCTGGAGGTGCAGGTTTTTCTGTTACAGGAAGAGGCACCCCGGACCAAAGAGATTCCAGAAGAAGTACTGAATGTGGTAACTCCTTTGGTGTGGGGTTCAGGGATTCCTGGATGATCCAAAGCTGCGGAACCAGTAACGGTTGCCTTAAAGCATGGAGCTAAACTGGTAAGACAGAAACAATATTCAATTAAGCTGGAGGCCAGAAAAGGGTTAGAACCCTTGATTGAAAACTTTATGGCTCACGGACTTTTGCAAGAATGTCAGTCAGAATATGACACTTCTATTTTGCCTGTAAAGAAACTGCATACAAATGAGTATAGGTTGGTTCAAGATTTACAAGTTGTGAATCAGATTGTGCAAGATGTCTACCCTGTGGTAGCAAACCCTTATATACTCTTCACCACAATTAAAGAAACTGACCAGCAGTTCACTGTCTTAGATTTGAAAGATGCCTTCTTTTGTATACCAATAGAAATGAAAGTCCAAAACTGTTTGCATTTGAATGGGAAAACCCTAGAACAAGAAGAAAGACGCAATTGTGCGTGCAATCCTCCCTCAGGGATTTAAAAATAGCCTGACTATTTTTGGAAACCAATTGGCAAAAGATTTAGAGAGCTGGCAAGAGGAGAATCCAAAAGTAACTTTGTTGCAGTATGTTGATGATATCCTGCTGGGTACCTCGACTCAATGAGAGTCAATTCAATTTACTGTCAGCCTCTTGAATTTCTTGGGAGCAGCTGGATACAGAGTATTCAAGAAAAAGGCTCAGATTGCTAAACAAACTGTAATTTATCTTGGTTTTACTATTGCTCAAGGACAACGGAGTTTAGGTACAGAAAGAAAGGAGGCAATCTGCCAAATGCCAGAGCCAGCTTCGAAGTGAGAATTAAGAGTATTCCTGGATATGGCCGGATGTTGTCGCCTACGGATCATCAATTTTGGATTGATCGCCAGACCGCTTTAAGAGGTACCGGGGAATTTTTAGAATGGACACCTGAATGTGAGGTATCAAGAAGGTAAAACAAGCTTTAATGTCGGCACCTGCTTTAGGACTTCCAAATTTAGAAAAAACATTTTAACTCTTTGAAAGGCAGCATATTGCTTTGGGAGTCCTAGCCCAAAAGATTGGGTCATGGGATCGACCTGTGGAATATTTTTTCAAGCAATTACATCAAGTGAGTTGGGGATGGCCTTCTAGTTTAAGGGCAGTAGCTGCTACCGCATTGCTTATACAAGAGGCACGCAAACTGACTTTGGGACAGAAAATGATCATTCAAGTGCCACACATGGTAACCACAGTTTTGGAACAGAAAGGAGGGCATTGGCTGTCTCCTAGCCGAATGATGAAATACCAGGCTGTATTACTGGAACAGTATGATGTCAAATTGAAAGTTACTACAACTCTGAATCCTGCCACCTTAATGCCCATGCCTGGTGAGACAGAATTAGAGCATGATTGTTTGAAAACTATTGAACAAGTGTATTCAAGTACAATTGATTTGAAAGGCTTTCCCATAGACACAGCTGAATTAAACTTACTTGTGGATAGAAGCAGCCAAGTAACTGGTGGAACTCGGAGGGTGGGATACACAATAGTCACAGATATGGAGGAATTAGAAGCAAAACCTTTGCCAGCTAACACCTCTGCCCGAAAGGCTGAGCTGATAGCTTTAATAAGAGCCCTGGAATTGGCAGAAGGGAAAATTGTGAATATTTGGACAGATTCAAAGTATGTATTTGGAGTAGTTCATGCCCATGGAGCAATTTGGAAGGAAAGGGGACTGCTTTCACCACAAGGAACACCAGTAAAATATGGGGAACTTATTCAAAAATTATTACAAGTAATCAACTTGTCTAAACAAGTGGCAATAATGCATTGCAAAGCTCATCAATTTGGTAACAATCCAGTAATAGTAGGAAACAGACGAGCTGATCAGGCTGCAAAAGGGGCAGCTGAACAATTAATATTAGGGATGTGGCCTGAAAAATATAGAGAACTGAGTGAGCTTCTCGAATATAATAAAGAAGAAAATCAAGTAGCCCAGCTATTGAATGCCAAAAAGAACAAAGAGGGATGGTGGATCACTGAAGACTACCGAATAATATTACCTTTGGTGGTTTTAAAGGAAGTTATGGAAAAAGAGCATCAAAATACTCACTGGGGAATAGAAGCTACGGTTGATAATTTAAAATTACAAATCTTAGGTGTAGGTGTTGCATTAAGGGGCAAAGTAGTTTGGCAGAAAATAAACCCCCTTGTGTTCTAACACTCCTCACCAAGGTGGGAGGCTAGGTGCAGCTAGGTTTAAATTCTGAGTGTTGTCCGATTCACCACTATCAGTCCAGTCGCGTTTGATATGTCAAACTGTTATGATTCCGGATACACTAATAGTGGACTGCACCTTCAGCCTAGTCGTGCTCATGAACTAGCGCGGCCACTCTTTGGTGGCGTTCAATGAGAAACCCAAACGACTAGCTACTTTCGCAGTGCAGTTTATTTGAGCAACAGAGATACAGGTTCTTATGGATTGCCGGTGATAAATACGCTGTCTGCAAAGCACGTGCAAATAAAAGTATTGTTAATTATACAAACGCGTGACAAAGTTATAAACCATACAGCCTGGCTATAAGTGTAGGAAAGAGACTCTCTAGAGAGATTTGTAAGTTTTCCGAGGAAGTGCTTGGTATAGTCTAAGTCTTACCCAAAGGCATCCCTATGGAGGGGGAAGAAAGGCTCAGCCCGTTGACTGGTCCCGGAAGTCAAAGGCAGTCTTTGATGGAGTCCTCCTTGACTTGTTCACGATGGTGTCTTCCCTGATATTCCCCCGTTCTTGGGCTATTTTTATACTAGTTTTTACTTCCAAGGTGGAGTTTGAGTGACTCTAGTCATAAATACTTTTATTGTGATTGGTGTAAAATTCTCTCGCTTCACATTTAAAGGTATAGTTTAGGAAAAATTCAGGGCGCAGACTCAAGGAGGAGTGGTCGCACCTTGGAGGCGGGTAGCCTTTGGGATGGAGGTGTGTTTAGGTATTATAATGACATTATAATGAGCAAAGTTCGCACAAAGGACAGCATTTCGTCAGAATTTGACAAACTGTTGGCTCAGGGTAGTAAGTATGCAGCTTATCACTTCCATAGGACCATCTCGTTCCCAGATCTGCTGTATTATCACAGGGCTTGGCCGTAGGATCTCCATCCCACTCCACCCCCCGTGTTGCTTTGCAAGCAATGTTGTACTGGGAATCGCAGATGCGGTGAATTCTTCGCATACCAACTGCGGCTGTATTCTACCCTAGAAACCTTTTGATTTTGTACCTTTCCTTAATGTGCAAACAATGCTGTATTTTTGATCATTTTAGTAGTTATTCCACAGTAGGAATGGGAGGAATAGCAAAAAGCATGGTGAGAAAATGTGAAATATGTCAGAAAAACAATCCTCAGACACAACCCAGACCACCTCCTGGAAGAATCAAGAAAGGGAACACACCTGGCAACTATTGGCAGGTAGACTTTTCTGAACTCCCGAGGCAAAATAGGTATTGGTACTTATTGGTGTTAGTAAACACTTTTTCTGGATGGCCAGAAGCTTTCCCCTGTCACACCAACCAGGCAAAAGAAGTAGTTAAAATTCTTCTAAAAGAGATTGTTCCTAGATTTGGTATACCTATAGGGATGTCTTCTGACAGAGGACCCCATTTTGTATCTAAGATAGTACAACTATTAGCAAAGGCATTAGAGATTCAATGGGATTTGCATACTCCATGGAGACCACAATCTAGTGGTGTAGTGGAGAGGATGAATCAAACAGTAAAGAGACAATTAAACAAAATTTGCCAAGAAACTCGGCTAAAATGGCTGGATGCTCTTCCGTTAGCATTGTTGAGAATCAGGATTACTCCTAAATCTAAGGAAAAGGTTAGCCCATTCGAAATATTGTATGGGAGACCTTATCAAACCAGCATCTGAAGAAATTATAGGGAAGCAATATCTTAAAGGATATGTGATTTCTTTGTGGAAGGTTTTATTTTCTCTCAACGGGTATCTTCAATCCAGAGCACCTTTGGGCCTAGATACTGCCATGCACAGCTTCTGACCGGGAGACTGGGTGTACCTGAAAACCTGGAACGAAGAACCTTTGAAAGAACGCTGGAAAGGACCTTTCCAAATCCTTTTAACTACTTACACAGCAGTCAAGCTCGATGGAGTAGAACCTTGGATTCAGTACCCTCAAATCAAGAGGTGAATCCCACCAGATAGCTGGACTGTGAAGTCCACTGAAAAGAATCCTTTACAGTTAAAATTTAAGAAAATTAAGTAGATGAATTGTAATGAATTGTACCTAGATTACTGTAGAATCTTATCTTTGTATTGACTGTATACAAAATTCTACCTTATTGGATATTGGGATTACAATATTCTTTTGCCTTTTATGTATGTATTTGCGAAACCATGAATTGTTTAATCCTAGGCTTGTTATTGTTAAGTGGCATAGAATTAACAACGATCCAGACACATCAGGAAGATCCATGGACCCAGAATGCCCACCTCGTGATGATTCAAAAGATAATGAGAGCAGTAAATAGATCTGATTGTTGGGTATGCTCGCATTTTCCTGAGAATTCGAACAAAGGAATTCCCATTATGGGAATACCCATTCCATTTAACACCTCTTGGAATAACTTATGGATTGGGTTGAATCTTATGAAACCAGAGAACCCAGATTTTTGAAAGTGGGATATAAAGAATCCATAATTCCCAGATGTTAAATGCATAACCACAAATAAAACTTTGTCACCTGGGAATGTGTCATAGTATGTATGTTGTAGCCGGTCTATGCAATTGCAGAGAAAGGCTAAAACAGCTGGATATTGGTCAAATCCAAAAAGCACTGGATGGTATTGGTTATGTGGCCGTACTGCTAGAAAGATTTTATGTCCAAATTGGGAAGGGACTTGTACCTTAGGAGCTCTGATCCCCAATGTAACTGTAATAGAAAAGCTAGATCAAAACTTCTGGATTAGGCTTATATGAGAATACAAAAAAAAAAGCAATCCTTTAATAGAAAGGCCAACAGGATTTCACTCTTTTGTTAGATGGTTTATACCTTGGTTAGGAGTAAGTGAATTGGAAAAGGCAATTGTAAATATTTTGGCTGAATTGGAGAGTATAGAAAATAGAACTATTGATGCAATTACTGCACTACAAAAGGAAGTCTCTCAAGTGAGTAAAATAGCTTTACAGAATAGAATGGTTTTAGACATGCTGCTGGCCTCACAAGGGGGAGTTTGTACAGTGATAAACACTAGTTGTGTTTTTGTAGATCAATCAGGGAGAATTTCAACCGATTTACATGAAATTTGGAAATGCACTGAAGTTTTACATGAAATACAAAAACATGACACTTCTTTTGGATTTTGAGAAGTATGGTTCTGGTTAACCTCCTGGATTCCTGAATTGTCTTTGTGGATCAAGAAGCTAATATGGATATTGGTTTTAGTTGTGAGCATATTCGTATGCATATTCGTGATTTTACAGTGCTTTAAAAAGTGTGTCTGGTAATTGTCAGTTATGTCGTGGTTTGGGTCAGACTGGCCACTGAGGCGAGCGACAGATGCTCTCCCCCACCTCTCTCTTTAAGGAGAGGAGGGAGAGAGAGACTTATAAGTTTAGAAGGAACTAAACTACTTTAATGTAATATTAATAATAAAATAAAAATAATGAAATATATACAAAACCGCATCAAGCTTCCAGGTGCCTGTACGGGAGGTGGCAGCATGGCTTCTGCTGGTACAGATGGCAACATGGCTTTTACTGCAGGCTGCGGAGTAACTTTTGCCAGTGCAGGCGGGAGCGTGGCTTCCGCCGCCACAGATGGGGGGTAGCTGGTGCTGGTGCAGGCAGGGGAGTGGCTTCTACTGATACGTGCTGAGGAGTGGCTTCTGGGGTTTGAGTGGCAGTAGCGTATGTTACACTATAGCCACTCCTGCACCGATGTTTCATAAGAAACCACCCCTGCAACA
>VZSZ01006620.1:0-23783 GCA_013398815.1 Ibidorhyncha struthersii
GACCAAGATGGTAGAGATGCAGCGCCCTTGCAAGTAACCTGGCAGGCCCTCTTGACCCTGTCAGTCCCCCCACTCAGGAGGTCCGCCCTTCTGCGGTGCTCCCGGGTGCCGCCCTCTGGCCACCTGCTTTACAGGTGCTTGGTGGGTGCATAGTGAGTCGACTCGCTGCGCTCTTTCACAGCTCGTTTAGAACTGCCGCGGGTGGTGCTGGCTCCGCCCCTGCCACGTCAGCAGGCCTACCCCCAAGCTGCCGGTTTTGTCTCCAACACGAGGGCGAGCTAGTCGCTTTCTCCGGCCTTGAAAAGCCCCAAAAGAGCCCCTTGCTGGCCCTTTTCGCCTCCGATCCCCTTCCCTAGTGCGGACTCACTTGTACTGGAGCTGGTTTCCTCAGCAAGTGACCGTTGTAGTATTTTATTGCAGTATTGTATGCATGATGCAGGCCAAGGTGAATTAAATAAGCAAGGTTGTTTTTAGCAGAAAATGTAGTTAGAGTTTATATTCTAATAACTCTGTTGCTTTGAGCAGAAGCTAAGTTATGATCACTATTTTTAAACGCAGTCCTCACCATAGCTACTTGATTTTATTTTTCTTGCCTCATCTCATTATCTTTACTTATTTCCAGTCATTATATGGCTAGTAACATTGTAAGTCTACTTACTTGCCTTAACTGATCATTCCTGGATTTTCCTCAGGAGATTTTCCCACATAACCTAATTTTGATGATAACGTTGCATTGTTTTATGAATACAAGCAAGAGTGGGCCTTAAATGCCTCAGAAAGCTGTTAGGTTGTTTATTTTGCAGCTTTCTTACACAGGCGTATTAGGAACATGGGGACTTAAAGGCAGAATTTATCTTTCACTTCAACAGTAAAGGAAAACTACTCAATAGGTCCATAAAAGCTCCATCAGTGCAGCAGTTGTTTAACTGCATTCATTTCTGGCATGGATTCAAGGCACTGCTGTATAGGAAGTCCTTGACCTAGAACATATGCAAGTCAATCAGAACTCATAGATTGCCCACAGTATGTACCGTCAGCTTTGTCTCAGCTGGTTAATCATTATCAGTGGATTCATCCACTGTTGATTTTTCCACATTTTCTTCTTAAAATCCAACCACTGGGCTCTTCCACTAGCAGCTCAAGACTGCTCTTGTCTTTACAACTCAACCATTTATATGTATTTACTGCTGCAGGAAATGATGCAGAGGCTCTGCCTCAGGGAGCAGTAAGAACAGGGTTGCTCCTCAAGAGTAAATGAACCAGGGGTGACTACAGCACAGACAATGCCCTCGCTAACCAGGGCACCATCCCACAAGGTCTGGACAGGATAGGCAGAGCAGGGTGGTGATAACAGGGTCCACCATGAGTCCCACAGAAGAAGAGATCAATCTGATGAAAACTCTAACCAAGAGACAGAAACAAAGTACTTAAAATATTGGGCCAATACCCATCCAGAAGACAAAAGCAAAATCCATTATTTCTATAACATAGCTCAGGCAAGAAATGAATGCCCAGACCTGAGCTTAAAGAGAGTATGTGCAAAGACATACCTTTCACGTTTCTTTCCTTCAGGTAAACAAGACTATATACCTTAGTCGTGCAATGGGCAAAGAATATGGTGAGAAACAGCATAAAACTTTCTGGGGAGCATGTCTTCTACTGAAAGCCTTTTTACATACAACCTGATGCTTTCTGCAGGCGGTGTCACACAGGAGGAGAGAGGCCACAGTGTGGCACAGCTAATGGAATGCATATTAATTGCAAGGATTGTAACATTTGTCAGTGATACTGGTCATGTGAGCGTTAGAAATGAGAGGAAAGGTCTTGAGAGGAATGAATGTCTGGTGAATAGTACACCCCAACTATGCTGGATCTTTTAAACATTGGGTTTTTTTGTTTGAAAACAGTGAGAAGCTGCTTATCACGGATGCCCTGAATAAAAATCAGTTCTTGAAGAGACTGGAGCCTCACCAGATCCGAGATATGGTGGAATGTATGTATGAAAGGACTTTCCAGCAAGGGAGCTACATCATCAGACAAGGAGAACCAGGCAATCACATTTTTGTGCTCAAAGGTGAATACTGCCTACTCATACAACGCACCGAGTAGAAGAAACAGAAAAGTAATTTAGAGGTCTTTGCAGGAAACCAGTATGATGATGTTTGTGCTCTTAAATAATTTATGCTGGCCCTGCTGAGGGCAATGCAAGTTTTACCTGTGACTTTTATGAAACAGAGTAAGAGCAACAAAAAGGGCCTTAGAAACTTGAACCCTGATTTAATGCTCTTTTGTGAGCTCTTTCATTTCTGAAGGCCCAGAGGCCAGCAAATCCTTTCTGTTGTAGGTACAGACAACCCTTTCTTCTCCAAATGAAAAGCAGGTATAATTTAAAATACAGAAAACTGCTCAATGGTGAAGCCCCTTCTGGAATAAACTTATGTTTCAACATTCATGAGAGCTTATACCAGTTTTCTGTATGGGAAACTGAGAGATGCCGCCTGAGGCCTTCTGTCTTCATATGGATGGGTTAGTTTGAAAAATTGGTGGTAGCTGTGTTAGGATAATATAGATGGTGAAAGGAGAAAGAGGAGGCAGAATTTGTAATGGGGTAGACATATTCTTGCTAGAAAAAATAATAACATTTTGAAACACCGATGAATTATGAGGAAGAAGGTGTGCACCTGGAAATTTTTCTGGCACATTAGAACTTTTCTGAGAAGACAGTGAGTGTCTTGGAGAGAAGAGGGACAAACTTTCATAATATGTTTAAGGGAAGGGTTTTTTGGGCCATAACCTGTGAAGAAATTCGGACTTTCTTTGGCCTTTGCTGCGTTTGTAGTAAGGCTTAAGAACAATTTCTTAAAGGAAGATTTAATGTGCTTTTTGTTTTTCTGCCCTCTCTTTTGCATTCTGTACATATATACACATACATGTGTATGAACACACAAACCTCATGAGCAATTTCTCCTGTAATCACTATTCTAAGTCTACACCACGCTAGGTTATCTGAACCAGTTACTGACTGTTTTGTTGTAGCAAAGGTTTATCCCATCAGGATTTAGAATGGCCCTTTTCCATGGCCTTTTCAGTGTTGAAAAGTTTCTCTCAGCTTTCCCTCACTTCCAGAGCAGATTTGTAGATTAGCAATACATCTAAAAAAAAAAAATCTCTACTGCTTTGTATGTGTGTTTCAAAGCACTGTTTGCATCATTGCTCCCATTCTTGTGTTCCATGGAGTGGCGAAGCCAGAAATATATTGATTTGTTTTCCCTTCACTCTATGCAGTTGAGCTCAGTTTTAATACCTATTATGCTGATGATTTTTGACAGAGGGCAGTCTGGAAGTCTTTCAGCAGAATGAACTACTCTCCTCAATACCTGTGTGGACAGCATTTGGTGAACTAGCCATTTTATACAACTGCACACGGACGGCCTCTGTGAAAGGTACCTGAGGTTTATTGTAACAACATTGCTCAAAATAGAAACTGTGTACTTTTGTGAGGTCCCTGTAATATCCATATTTTCTTTGAAGTTTTAATATAATAGACGTCTGCATGTCCTGATTATCTACAGTAAGGTCACGTTTCCTTCCTTGAGCTCTTTCTGCTTGGGATCTCTAATAATACTATGCCATGAATATAATTCCATCTCTAGCATGACCTTTGGTAAACAATTAGGCATCTCCAAAGTATGCTGGTTAGCCAGATCTATACCAAACTAACTGCTAAGGAAGGATTATGTTTTAACATTGAATGATTTAGTAGCGGCGACAGTCTTTGACTCTTATGGTCTTGTGTCAATGCAACCCTGAGGCTGAAATTAGTGTGTTTGAAAAGATATTAGAACCATAGCATTTTTAATAGAGCAGATAAAGCCTAATTCAAGAGGAAATAAAATTCATAGGAATTAGTTGCTTTTGTGCTTCTTTTAGTTCTGTGTCATTAAGTTACTGAGTCTTGCCAAGATCCATTTGCACCTGACATTTGCGACTGGCACTCAAGGGGAGATTGGAGTTTGATGTCAAATGTGGTAGCGGGAGAGATGAAACTTCTAGGTGAAACATGCTGCTTCTCTGAGGCAAATCCTGGCTCTTCCTTTGTGTTTACCAGCTGACCAGGATGGAGTTGTTAAGTGTTGCTCTGATACAAATATCCCTCTTCCTGCATAAGACTGGGTATTCATCCATTAAGTACCCCTTGATTCCTCTTCTAACCTGCCAAAATTATTCTGTGACAGACCAGTAAGTGACTAAATATGGTTAAATTTGTCATTTTTCCACTCTCCACCATTCCATAAATATTACTTGTGTTTGAAGGCTAATTTCTGTTCTTGTCTAAATCTGCAGGAACATTGAATCACCAGTAAGTATGAAGAGTTTATGTTGACTTAAAAATGAGCAAATGGGATAAAACAAGTTGTTCACTATAAAAGCTTCCGGTCTTTCTCCCTGCGCCCAGTTTAAGCACTTAAATTGCTGGCTGTGCAGATAGAAGTTATTAAATGTAATCTGTTTTAGTTGCTGCCTGATAAACAGAACAGCATCAATAATGTGATTATTTTTCTTACTAGCGTGCTGTTCTACTTGAATATGTTCCCTATTTTTCTTTTTTGCCTGCTGTATAATATTAGCATTATAAAGTAGTGTTTCTGCATAGTAAGATGTCGTGCTGCTTTAGACCTTTGTTAACATTAATTGGGTTTGAGGTAGGACAAGAATTGTTCAGTTATGGACAGGAAAGGGTGTTTGAGTACTTAAAATCACTGCAGAATCTCACCCTTCCCCAGTAGCTTTCCTGTGTTTCATGTTGTGGAGGAAGAGCAGTACAATGCCATAACTGAGCATGATTAGTAAATACATATGTGAAAACCCTTTCTTGATGCTGGATCTAGTGACACCCTTTACCTGCAGTGTTTGAAAACTGATAAGTGAAGGACTTCAGCCAGACAGCATTTCAATGGCTGCCACTACCCAGCGGCATCTTTACATGCGGTAACTGTACTTGAAACCGGGAATGTGATTTACTCCTGTTTCTGAATTTCTCTTCCTCTATCTCATCTTTGAGATGACAGGCTTTTTTCTAGCTATCTAATTGCTTTATTTAGTTAAGGTGCAAGACATAAGAAATGCATTTGCAATAGCTTGGATACTTGCCATATTTTCTTCATGCAAAGTAAAGTGAAAGATGTTATTTAGGCGAAAAAGAAAACCTTTATTCTCACTTCCAGCATCCAAAAATATTTTTTGAGCTGTTTTGATAAATGGCAGTTAAGAGCATATGTGTATATCAGGGTTCAGTGCAAAGACCAATGACTGTGCATCATTTTAAAGCTGGCGTTTTTCTTTCCTGTAAAAATAATTCTATGTTTATGATAAATTGAGGAAATCAGTTGCTCTGTTTTTTTTTCTGTAGCTTTCCTTTATCCCAGAGAAAACAGTTTTGTTCCTTCTTACAATAGAAGGAAAACTGCTGAGTATGGTGTAGCATCTTTTAAAAGAAGAGATAAAATTAAATAGAATCACCTTATTTTGCTTAAAAAAATAAAAGGTGCAATGTGTTCTATTGTGTCAATGATTGCACACAGAAGCTGCTTAGTGGTTTGCATCTTTGATGCTGGATCTTATGCATGCTTACTGTATTAATATTTTGATTACCTTTCAAAAGATAATCATTAATGTTTTGATTACCCTTTATTCCCTTATAAAATGGCTACATTGGAGGAAAACTGTGTGAGGATCACAGCATTAAATGAAACAAAATGTATTTCTTGAACTCTGATATTTCTATCTTCTTGCATATTTCACAAACATTTGTATGTAATCTGAATCAGAGATGGATCCAAGCTATAGTATTCAACATTTACCTCATAAGTTTTGAAAAACTTCAGCCAAGTTTTTGTATCTTTCAGATCAGCTCATTTGCAGATTACATTGCAGCTTTTGAGTGCAATGATGGTCTGTGATTAGGAGTAGATCTTCACAAGCATTCAGCCCTGTTTGTTCTCATAATAACTGGCTAGGTTTTCAAGGTTACTCAGCTGTGGAATTGCATGGAATGTGCTCTGTGGAGGAACCATTTGGAAACCTATGCCTTACTTTAGTGAGCATTGTTTAAGTGGGAGCTGAATTACTTCAAAAGTTTGACTGCAGTAGGTGCTGGATATTTTCAAATTTAGCCTTGCGCATTTTGAAGAAGTTAGTCTGTCTTGTACCATGACCTGATACTGTAATATCTCCCACCAAATAATTCGGAAACATTGTTGATTTTGTTGTTGTTTTTTGTTTTCTTAAAGCAATCGCCAATGTTAAAACATGGGCATTGGACAGAGAAGTGTTTCAAAATATCATGAGACTGACAGCACAAACAAGACAAGAGCAATACAGAAACTTCCTAAGAAGGTAAATATAATGCATTTCTATTTCTACTACTGGTTTGGGCTACTTCCTAAGGTGCACAACAATACTGTGCCTGTCTTACAAAGAGAGAGAGAAGGAGGCACTTTTAATGCAAATGCCCTCAAAAATCTGAATATTTAACAGTCTTGGGTTTTTTAGGATTCACAAAATAATTTCTCTCATTTTGATTGTTTTTCTCTTGTATTACATTAGGAGAAAAATGTAATTCTCTGGTATTACATTACATTCAAGCATGAGATGCTTGAATGCTTTTAAGTAATGGAACAAGTGTATAGGAAGGTTACATGGCTAGAAGTTAAAACAATAAAATAGAGTTAAATACATCCTCCAATTAGAGGTTAATTTGCTGCTACAGTAGGTTAAGGAATAATCCTCATCCCTTGGAGACTTGACTATAAGAACTGCATGTCTCTCTTTAATTTGTGAAATAATTCCAACATAAATTACTAGGAAATCTGCAGACAGTAGCATACTTCTTTCTCCTGCAGGGAACACTGAGAGTTGTACAGTGCTTTTCCTTAGGAAGAAGGTCAGATTAGAGGCTTCAAACCATAATTAGCTGATTTCATATTTTCTTTCTTTAACAAAGAATGACCATTCTGTTATGGCTTCCAATCAAGATCTCAAGCCTGGCCATGCATAGAATGTCTTGTGTATTTTTGCATCCATCTCCATCTTTGATTTCTATTAATATTTCTTTGTTGAGGCTGAGTAGCTTGAGAGCTCTATGATTTCCTGACTTGTACAAGTCCGAGTGCTCAGGATGGAAAGTTTTTTCATTCTTACCAGCAAGTTCACTAAGTCATCACTGTAGTTGGATTCTCTTTTAATAGTTGTCCAAATAGTACTGAAGTTGTTACCTTTGTGTGATTTTGCAGTCTCTGCAATGCATTTCAAAATGTATTATTGGATTACTATAATGTCTTGATTTTGCAACTAATGGATCCTGTATGACTAAAATTTTAAATTAGTTCACGTGCCTGCTAAAGTTTTTTCCCCTACTGAAATACAAAGTTGATTTACAAACTGACAATTTGTCAGATTTCTGAGTTGTAAGTTGTGCAAGTTCTGTTTTTTTAAAAAAACAAGAATGCATGAACCTTCCAAATTAAGATTTAGTTGCTTATTATGTGTTTAGCCAGTTTAAAATGTGGTTGTACAAATTGAAGGTGAGAAGAGATCATTAAAAAAGTGTTAATGACCACTACTTTGGGGATTTTTTCTTTTGTGTTTCCATTTTCTGGAAGCGTGTCCCTGCTGAAAAACTTACCTGAAGATAAACTAACCAAGATCATGGACTGCCTGGAGGTGGTAAGATACTGTTAAGTTTTTCTTAACAATAATTGGTAAATTTTCAAAATAACAAAGAAGAGTAAATAAGTAAAAACAAAACCAAAAAACAACCAAGCTTTTTTTAATAGGACAGTGTTTTGGGAGTGGTCAGAGCGGAATTCCAGATTGTCAGCAAATAATGACATTTAGTGGCATAAAAGTAAGTTATATCTTTGGCATCGAAGGAGTAAAGCAAGTAGATAAGAGGATCCATAGTCTACCCTTTATTAAGATTAAGCACAAAGTTGCTGTCCTCATCTCTGACTCTTTTTTGGTAATCACACTTCACTTGTTTGCAACATGGATATGTAATACTTTTAAACGCCTTGGACCACATACACTGCAAAATATAAGGGGAAAAAGGCCTTAGGACTTCAACATATTAAACCAGCCAAGTAGCTGTGTGTCTTAGGGCTACATCTGCCAGCAGCCTTTGGAGGTAAAGGCTTGGTGTATAGTCATAGCTGTGATGTTTTCCAAGAGCAGTGGTAACTATTAATGCTTTCTGTATAGGGAAAGTTTATAGGAACACCAGTCTTGGAACAGTTCTGCAGGTGGAGAACAAAAGTTCTTCAGAAAGCTAAGAATCTCAGTCCCAGTTAGTCAGAGGAGGCAGACTGATGCATGGCTATAGCACAAGGGGTTGAGGAGATCATGGCATTGATTCTGTGAAATGGCAAATGGCCTTAGCACAGCAGTATCCTAAGCAGTGACTTTTTTTGTGAGATTCCTTGCAAGGGAGAACTTTTAGGAAACACTTGGAGGAAAAAAAAAATGAGGTGATTGTTTATGAGGAACAGATCACAAAGCTGGAAGTTAACATGGAAAAAATGCTTGATTGAAAGTTAAAACAATTAGGTAATGAAGGCAGGGTTCCTTAGCAGAGACAGAAAAGTTGGTGCTTTGGTAGCTTGAAATAGATGATTTAGGCATTCCCACTGAGATCTCAAGCCCAAGATTACTTTTGGAAATGGGATTTTGATTTAGATCTCTTTTAAGAACTTTTGATATTTTTTGTCCCTTCATTTTCCCCTGCTTCATAAGGATGATACCAGTGTTAATTTTTTTTTTTTAAACAAATGCATGCTGTTGCATTAAGATATGTTGCCAATTGGCCACCATGCTTTATATAGTAGAATGCTCGCATATTGCTATGGGATGCAACATATGCAGGAGACAGTCAGTTAAACATCAGTGGGACATGCAGATGTATTAAGAACTCTGCATAGTAATCAGAATTTTCAAAGAAGCTAATGATACACTAGACGATATTGTATCTCTCTCCTCCCCTCCAATAGGAGTACTATGACAAGGGAGATTATGTTATTCGGGAAGGAGAAGAAGGAAATACCTTCTTTATAATAGCAAAAGGAAAGGTAAGATATACCTAACTTATAAAGTAACATATACAAACACCTGTATTTCAGAAAATACCTTGACGGGTGTGGTCTTCAGTAAAAACTATGCACAGAGTTTTTGAGGATGCTGTTAAGTTTGCAGTACTGTAATGAAAGCAGGGTTTCAGAGATTCAGGGAGCCTACTTTTCATTCACAATGAACTCATGTTATACTGTTATAAATATAATGTAATTAAAGTATGTCCTGAAGCCTCTTGACACTGTAACAGAGATGTAAAGTCAATTTTTTGTAAATGTCTTCTCCTGGATGTTTCAGTATCTGATGAGCAAAACATAGACTTCTGTAATATCTAAGAAATAATGGAGTTCTAGGTTTAATGGAGAATGGCCTTCTAGGTGACTCAGGGTCTATTCCTTTCATTGTCCCAGAGGAGTAAGGCAGCAGCCTTTATCATTTATCAGCGCTGTTACATTGGCGGCTGAGACAGGACTCTAAAGAATCAAATCAGGAGAATTTTCATCAATAAATTTCCAGTAGGAGTTTCAAGTTTCCAAGATGTGTCTTTGTCTGGAGATATTCTGGTTTGCTTTTTGCTAATGGTTGTGGGCATGAGCAGAATGTGTGCTGCTGTGGAAGCAGAGTTTCATGAGGGCGGAAATGTTAGTTAATGTTTCTGAAGGCTATCTGTTTAGTTGAGAAGACAAAAAGCTCGTATGATGCCTGCCGACTGTGGGAACTAAAGTATTTTTCAGTTTTTCACTAAAATGCAATTTATTTCGGTCTGTTTTAAAAGGTATGAGAAAAAAATGTTGGGGGGTGGGCAATAATGAACATATTTATTTTTCCATCCCAGCAAAAATTAGAGAGGTGTCAGGGAATGTTTTATGGTCTTAATTTTTGAGAGGAGGGAGTAATTATGTATATTTGCAACTCTGCAGCATTACTGAGTTCAAGACATTTATGAAATACACAGAAGAGAAGGGGAAACCATGCAATACTTTGAAACTTACCTTGCTAAATTTTTGTTCCTGTACTTTCCAGGTGATAGTTACCCAGAGTACTGCAGATCACTTGCAGCCTCAGCTGATTAAACATCTACATAAAGGAGATTATTTTGGAGAAAAGGCTCTCATTAGGTTTGTTCAAATTGTCTGATTCATGATGTATAGTATTTCAATTGACCTGTCACTGTGTCAGATTATACGACTCGTGGCTGTTTTGAGTATAATCTTTGTTTTGATTATGAAGTCAGCAGATAAAGGCAATGGCTGAGTTTGTCTTAATGTTTTGGCTTTTGCAGAGAGAACTCGAAAGTATACACTGTCACCTACCTTTGGTTTTCCCCAAAAAAGTCAAATGCTGTCCCTCTTTGCATTGTTGCTTACTATTTATATTTCAGTAAAAGCTATGATGAAAACTTGAGCCAGGCTCTACATGACTCCTAGCATGGATAAGTTCCATCATTACTGGACTGAGCTGTTGTTTCTGTGCTGGTGCTTATGATAGTAAGAAACAGAGAAAAGGAGTACAGAGAAGATATGACCTATGAGCCAAATAGCTAATATAGCACATATTTGTGTGGGTGATTGAGTAGGGATCATTTGGTCTCTGGAACATTTTATATCTGAGGATCATTTCCAAAATTAGTACTAGATGCTGATGTAGTGCTAATTACATATCATCCTAATTTCTTGGAAGGTTGCTAAAGGAAGTCATGTTCCAAAATGTATTGAAACTGGAAAAAATACTGTGCTAGACAATAATAATGACTAGCAAAATGCTATAATTCTGTATTGGTTCAGCAGTATTAATCCAGATACAGGCTGCAGAGGCCTTCGAGGATTTTCACCTGTAGCAGCTGTGACGCTCCATGAGTATAGTGTGGGGTACTTTGAAGATGTTTATGTGCTTCTGAGTTCTTCTAATCTGTTTCAATTTTTAGTGATGATGTCAGATCAGCAAACGTTATTGCAGATGAATACAATGTGGAGTGCCTCATTATAGATAGAGAGTAAGTACCACGCTACAGTTTAATGAAAGACTTGCATCCTCTTTCAGTAGGTTAACAATAAGGTGTGATTTCACTGTGGGCACAATCACAATGTTTTCTTAAGTGAATACTGAATGAGTGGTTATGCTTTTGGAATACTGAGCTGTGGCTATGCTTTAGACAAAGACCTAATGAAGAGAGGCTGACAGAAGGTGCAGGAGCACAGAAGCTTAAGAGTAGTTCAGAGTTATGCTTTTCTTTCTCTCCTTGTGGTGGTGATGTTTCACATTTGTTAAGTGCTATTCATTGGCTCAGGGAACAACAAAAGCCCCTGCATGTCCCTGGTTTCCTTTTGTCGAGGGGGACATGCAGCCATATTACTGTTTTTTCAGGTAGAGGCTAGTTTTACACTCCCTAAAGTGGAAAAGAGTGGAACAGAAGGAAGATATAAGAAAGGAAGCTCCCAGTGCAAAATGAAACAGGAAACCCTCATTTCTCAGGGGTAGTTGTAAGGATGCTTACTTGGAATGTGGACAGCCACCATCCTTTTCCTTGCTGAATTCCAAAATGTCTCCTACTGAGGGCGAAGATTCTACCCCCACCCAGGAAATGACATCTCGGACTGTGAACGCGTTTTCCTCTTCTCTTCTTTAGGTTATTTAAATAGGCTGCAGAGAAGCATGCCAAAGCTGGTGCATTCTACGGGAAGGGGATACTGACAGGATTGCAGTAGGTAAACCAGGAGCTGGCATGGCATCGCCAGAGGGTGGCAGTGCTAGTGGGAACATTAACACTTCTCTTGGGAGCACAGAGGGCTCAGGAACGTATCAGAAATGCTTGTGCACCAACACACGCAGTATGAGAAACAAACAGGATGAACTTGGTCAGCTCCCAGAGCTGCAATATCATTGTTATTAGTGAGAATTGGTGGAGTGAATCCCACAATTGGAGTACTGAGATGGAGGGCCACAGGCTGTTCAGGAGGGTTAGGCAGGGCAGGCGAGGTGGAGGTGTCATGCTGTACATAAGGGAAAGGTTTGATTGTACCGCACTTACAGTTAGTGATGATGTGGTTGAGATGATGTGTCCTCTAGGTGAGGGTTAGGGGAATGCAAAACAAGGGAGATGTTGTAAGTGGGTGTCTACTACTGATCACCCAACCAGGATGTAAGCACTGAAAAGTTATTCTATAGGCAATTAGGGGAAATTTCTGGATTGTTAGCCCTTGTCCTTACGGGAGATTTCCAATTCCCAGATGTCAACTGGGAATATCATACTGTTGTATGTATCTTGGAAATTCCTGAAGTTTGTAGGTGATAGCTTCTTGTCACAGGTACTCAATGAGCCAGCTACGAAAGGTGCCCACCTAGGCTTGCTATTTGTGAATAGAGAAGGACTTGTGGGGTATGTGATGGTAGGTGGCTGTCTTGGCCACAGTGATTATGAAATAGTTGAGTATAAAATTTTTGGTGTCATGATTAAAAAAGGACAGCAGAGTTGCTACCCTGGATTTCAAGCTATTCAGGGAGCTATTTAGCAGAGTACCCTGGGAATCTGCTTTTGAGGGCTTAGGAGTCCACGATTGCTGGTCAGTCTTTAAGAACCACGCTTTAAAAACACAGGAGCAGGCAATCCCACTGTGTCATAAGTCAAGCAAGTGGAGCAGAAGACCAGCTTGGCTGAACAGGGAACTCCTCGTGGAGCTCAAGAGGAAAAAGAAACTGTATGATCTCTGGAAGTGAGGTCAGGCTTCGCAGGAAGATTACAGAGCTTTGGTTTGTGTATGCAGGGAGAAGACATGAAAGGGCAAAGCTCAGTTAGAGGTGAAACAGGCCAGTGTTGTGACAGATAACAAGAAGGGCTTTTTTAAGTATGTCAATAGCAAAAGGAGGTCTAAAGAAAACATTGGACTGCTTCTTGTTGAAGACTGACTAGTAGAGATTAAAGTAAAGCAGAGGCATTTGGTGTGCTTTTTGCCTCAGTCTTTAGTAATACTGATAGACCTTGGGCTGCCTGGTCCCCTGAGTCGGAGGACCACGAGTGCAGGAACAGTGACTTTCCATTTGTGGACACTGAAATTGTAAGGGACCAGCTTTATCAGCTGAATGTTCACAAGTCCATGGGGCCTGATGGGATTCATCCCAGAGTACTAAAGGCACTAGTGGATATTATGGCAGGACCCCGCTCAGTCATCTACCAAAGGTCTTGGGAGTCTGGGGAGGTCCCTGCTGACTGGAAGCTAGCCAGTGTTATTCCAGCCTACAAAAAGGGGGTGAGGGAAGACCCAGGGAACTACAGACCTGTTAGTCTAACCTCAGTTCCTGGGAAAATTATGGAGAGATCATACTGGATACCATTGGAAGGCATTTAAAGAACAATGCAATCATCAGGGATAGTCAACATGGGTTCACAAAGGGAAAGTCCTGCCTAGCTAATTTGGTACTCTTCTATCATAAGGTCACCTGCCTAGTGGATGAGGAGAAGGCAGTGGATGTAGTTTTTCTGGATTTTAGTAAGGTTTTTGATACTAGGATGCTCACAGCATCCTTCTGGACAAGTTGTTCAACTGTAAGATGAGCAGGTACACAGTGTGCTGGGTGAAGAACTGGCTGAAAGGCAGGGCTCAAAGGGTTGTAGTAAAGGGGGGGCTACATCTGGCTGGTCACCAGCAGTGTTCCTCAGGGTTCAATTCAGGGTTCAATATATTTGTCAGTGATCTGTGTGCATGAGTTGAATGCACTGTTAGCAAGTCTGCTGATGATACCAACTGGGGGGTGCTGTTGTTGAGGGACAAGATGGCTTGCAGAAGGATCTAGATTGATTGGAGCACTGGGCAGTCATTAATGACATGAAATTTAACAAGTCCGAATGCCATATTCTGCACCTGAGATGCAGTAACGCCAGGCACAAGTATAAATTGGGAGAGGAATGGCTGGAGAGCAGCCCTGCAGAAAGGGATCTTGGGCTGCTGGTTGACAGCAAGCTCAATATGAGTCAGCAGTGTTCCCTGGCAGCCAATTGGGCAAACTGCATCCTGAGGTGAATCACAGTATAACTAGCCAGTCAGAAAAGGTGATTTTCCCACTGCATTCAGCATTAGTGCGGTGTCACCTTGAGCAGTCTATGCAGTTCCGTGCCCCACAACTTGAGAAGGACATTAAGGTCCTTGAATGCATTCAGAGGAGGGCAACAAAGCTGGTGGAAGGGCTGGAAGGAATGTCCAGTGCCAAGCAGCTAAGGACCTTTGGGTTTGTCTAGTTTGGAGAAAAGGAAGCTGAGGGGTGACTTTGTTGCTCCCTACAGCTTCCTGAGGAAGGGAAGTGGAGAGGGAGGTGCAGATCTCTTCTCCCTGGTATTCAGTGATAGGACATGCGGGAGTTGTTCAAAGCTGCATCAGGGGTTGTTTAGACTGGACATTAGGAAGCATTTCTTTACCGAGAGGGTGGTCAAACACTGGAACAGGCTTCCTAGAGAGGTGGCTGATGCCCCAAGCCTGTCAGTGTGTTTAAGAAGCATTTGGACAATGCCCTTAATAATATGCTTTAACTTTTGGTCAGCCCTAAATTGGTCAGGCAGTTGGACTAGATTATTGTTGTAGGGCCTTTCCAACTGAAATAGTCTATTCTAAGTCTGTTCTTCCCACAGAGCTGTCACTCACCTGTGAAGTAGGTCAGGTGATCTTAATTGCTTTGGCATTGTGTACCAAGGACCCTATCCATTGGGAGGGAAGGACTGATAGCCTGGACTCATGCCAAGCTGGTTCCTGTGGTAGGGGTGGCAGAACCACACTTAATAATCAGCATGTGTGGGAGGCAAAGTACACCCAGCCTGCTCCGAATTATTTAAACATAACGTGAAATGACCTTGAGATCAGGCACTCTGTCCCCTACCTTCTGAGAAACCAAGTTTGATACTTCAGCTGGTTACCACCTCTTCAAAGCTCTTAAAATTTGTACCGTCAAAGTGATAGTGTAAAGCTCATTCTGGGTCATGATTTAGAGGCAATGTAAAGCCTTGGTGCCCCAGCACAGATACTGGTTTCTTTCTCTTTGCATGGTATGTTCATTAGTTTATACTGTTTCGTTCGTCGTTTTAGGACATTTAATCAAACTGTTGGAACTTATGAGGAGCTCCAAACTTACCTGGAAGGTTATGTGGCTAATCTGGCCCAGGCTGATGAAAGGCGACATGCGAAGTAAGTCAGATCATTTGTTAGGCACATCTTTAGTAGGTAATCGTAAAAAAGAGTCATAGATACGTAAGTAAAATCATGGATGGTAGTTAATGGAGATGGGCCCCTAGGAATGACAACAGACACTATAACAAAACCAATTGGATATGCTTGTAGAGTTCAATAATTTTTTCTGAAACAAAAATTACATAGAATCTCAGTATATTGACTTCCAACCAAGAATTCACTTTATCCCAAGAAAACTGAGCCCAGAAATAAGTAAAAGTGAGCTCAAATAATTTTTTGCATTCTGATGGTAAATTCTTTGACTGGTAAAACCCTTAAAAGTCAACTTTAACTCCTGATTGAGTTAATGAAAGTGTATTACTGTACAAAAGACTAATTGCCATTTCAAATAGAAATAAGCAGACATAAAAGAAGCAGCTTATTTTTAATGTTTCAGTGAAACACTGGTGCTAGTAAAGAGATTGCTTTTAGCTGTGGACCACACTTTTAGTTTATCTGCCTCTGATTCCAACCTGAGCACTATTGGAAGATTAGCAGAGTATGTTTTTCTTCTGTTTAGAAATATAGCTGCATTTTTATTTCTGATCATTCTGCTGGAACTGGTACACAGTCCTTCAGAAATTGTTTCTCCAACTTGGACTGCCCAAAATTTTTTCAGCTGGCTGCATAATTTGGAACCTAACCATGGATCAACTCTTGATAAAAGTACTGTTGATTGTACTCAGTGAACTTCAGTAGCACTTCACTTCTGATTTACTTCCACAGGATGTCCAGAAAGAAAGTGCTTCTGCATAAAATAAAATTAAGATTCTGTTAGGAAATAAGAAGGTCTTTCTTTTATTATTTATAGGACTATTAAAGTACTGTGATACAGGTTGCTGGCAAGGAAAGCACTAACCTATGTTAATTTTCTTAATGCAGAGGAAGATCCTTCTGTGGACAGTTGACCAAAGAGGTGTCTTTGGAGATGATAGAGCTGAAGGAGAAAGTAGCCCAGTTCTCTCCTTCCCCATTCCAGAATTTAGAAGTTGTCACAACTCTGGGTGTTGGTGGGTTCGGAAGGGTTGAGCTTGTAAGAGTTTGTTTTAAACATATTCAAGTAGTTCTTTGTCTTAGATGATTAATTTAACTGAAAAGTGTGAATGATTTTGATATTCTGCATGCTTGCGCCTCTCAGGCAGAGGTAACTCTATATAAAAAAATGTGTAGTTAAAAAAATATTTTCAGGACTTCGATGTTCAAAGAAACAAATCCATTCTTGTGTGCCTTCATCTCCTGCTGTTAGAAGTATCTTCCTGGACACTAGACATATATGCATCAGTTTGTGCACTTGGAGTTTACAGGTGTGCCTACCTGCATTGTGTTCCCTGAATTGCAGGCCTTTTCCCAAAATTCTGCCTGGACCTGAAGTAATCTCCAGCATCACATAGTCTGTGTCATTAGAATTGCTTTGGTATGTATAACCAGTGTGATCTAGCTCTGAGCTGTGTTGACTTTGAAATTTCCAACAATTTCTAATGGCTATTTTGAGTCATATTCAGTAGCATAAAGAGCCGTGCTTCTGGGATGCAAAGAGCCTCATTAGACTAAAGTCTTAAATTCCACTCCCCTCTGGCTGAGTAGCAAACATCTGAAAAAAATGTGAATGCCTGCAGGTTGCTGAAGGTAATGGTAAATTAAAGGGTGCTAGTTCAGTGAAGGCAATAATCCTTTACAGTAGTTAGACCATCAATTGTTTTATTCCAATTCATGCATCACAAAACAAATTTCCACACTGATCGACTGCCAGCTTGGAAATTCTACAGCATCACCTGAATAATAAGCTAAAATTTGAATTCTCAGTCAGCTGTATAACACCGATAGCTGCTTCCTTGGTTTCCTAGAAGCCCTGTTTTAAATTCCATCTTTTCATTGCATATAATATTTCAATGTAATGCAAAGTCAACCTTCTTTATAAATTGCCTCTGCTTTTTGTTCTTTTGCATTATGCTAGTGTTTAGAAATCTTAAATTGAAATTAGGAACTGCTGTGGTATAAACTCATTGTAAAATATAGTACCTATCCAAACTGCTGCTATTTTTGTATACATAAAATGAACATAGGGAACATTTATTTTCATTTTACAAGTGGGAACTGGGACATTCGTGTCCCAAGATCTGATGCTTGACTTAAAATCATACAGAACAGTTCTGCAGAAAATCTGGAATTTGTCCCTTGTTACAGTCACCAATTTCAGTCCTGTGCTGTGTTGAAAAAGATGTGTACCAGCGTACCTATTGAGAACAGATTGGTAAAACATCCTTTCTTTGCCTTACATGTACTCAACATTTTTATTCATAGGTTAAAGTGAAAAATGAGAACACGGCTTTTGCTATGAAGTGTATAAAGAAGAAACATGTAGTGGACACCAAACAACAAGATCATATCTATTCTGAGAAGAAAATCCTCGAGCAAATATGTTCTCCATTCATCGTAAAGTAAGTTGACCATAAGGTTTCCTTGAAAGTTGACCCCCCGTTGACCCACTGGACAGCATTATTAAGAATGAGGTTTGGCATATATGAATTCTGGATAAAAAACATTGCAATTCTCGCATTTTATTTTGCTTTTCCTAAATTCCTGTCGTTTGTCTCCACAGACTATATCGCATATTCAAAGACAGTAAGTATGTATACATGCTACTGGAGGCTTGCCTTGGAGGAGAATTGTGGAGCTTGCTGAGAGACAGGTAACAGCAAACAAAGCGGAATCTTGTCCTTTAAAATAACCAGTCAGCTCAATATGTCTGCTGAGTAGGTTCTCTGTTCAAGGGCTGTGCAATGAAAAAACATTTCGTTCAGTTTTCAACCACAAGTGACATACTGAATGTCAGTGCAAAAAAGCTGTTAATATTTTGGGTGTTATGTGTTATCTGGTTGATGAGCAAGGCATTTTTAGAAGTTAATTGTCTGCAAGGATAGTGATTATTTTTGTTCCAGAGGCAGCTTTGATGAAGCCACTACCAAGTTCTGTGTTGGGTGTGTGACAGAGGCTTTTGACTATCTACATCACAGAGGAATTATCTACAGAGACCTGAAGCCAGAAAATTTAATTCTGGATGCTGAAGGATATATAAAACTGGTAAGATGTAATTCTTTTGTAATGTTATCCTTTTGTGCCTGTATCCTGTTTCCTTGCAGGGGGGATTTAAATAGACAGACTGTAATTATAGCACCAGGATCCCAGAGTTTAGTAACCCTTACACTTCAGTGAGAAACAAAGGCATTGCAAAGCCTTTGCAAGCCACAGACAGACTGGGGATTTACAGACTCTGAGAGCTCTTGCCACACCATAAACAGCAAAAATGATTTCTGCCACCAGCCAATCTTAATGTAAAGGCAGGAATCACATTTTCCATGTGCAGGATTACCTCCCCATCCAGCCTGAAGCGATCGTAAATTCTACAGTATGTCCGTAGAGAGGGAACACAGTAAAGAGCTCCTGCCATACTTGACTGTGATGGTGAAAGGTGCAGAGAGAATACACTTCAAAGAGCCTGAGACATCCACTCTGAGGACAATGAGCAACCCACCATTTTCCATGGGCTGTAAATCTCATGTCCGCAAGGAAAGCATGGGTTGTTCTAGCCAAAAGAAAAATAATTCAGGAAATTACTTGTGAGAATAAATGGATCTGTTCTATAACATTCAGTAATCCAGTGGAATTACTTCTTTCTCCTTCATAACTCTGTGTAATTGTTTTAGCTGTAAGCTGGCAGCTCTGAGATCTTTGCTGGAGATGAGGAAGCGATTAAGACCTTATGGCTTCCCAGTGCAAAAGACCTCTGCATTATGCAGCATATGTTGATTTTGACCAGGTTGATTTTGGATTTGCAAAGAAGATCGGATCAGGGCAGAAAACCTGGACATTTTGTGGAACCCCTGAGTATGTTGCCCCTGAAGTCTTTCTGAGTAAAGGCCATGACTTCAGTGTAGATTTGTGGTCCCTTGGAATTCTTGTGTATGAACTCCTTACGGGCAGGTAAGTGCCTCCTACTCCAAGTTCTTACCTTGGTTGGTTGTTTTTAAAAAAGTTTTCAAGGCTATTTTAAAAATAAACAGTTTGGTGGTTTTCCCATCAGAAAACAGGAATGACTTGCAAAATGATACTTCTATTTGCCTCTTATGCACGTCTTATCTTCCATCACGTGAGAAACACCATGGACAAAGCATGGGGCATATTCTCAATTCTGGTTTATCCACCTAAGGAAAGGGCCAGACACCAGCTCCAAGTGGCTGATGTAGAGCTCCTTTAACTGATGATAATGTTTCCTGTCAGGAGTAGCTGACAACAGACTGTTCTTTTCCCCTTTAGTGGATGACGGGGTACAGTGTGACAGGGTGAACTGTAAGCAGGGCTCGTTCTTTGCCTCCATGCACACTTCTGTGACAACTCTTTGTGAATGCTCAATGGTAGTACAACATGGAACCTTCTCTGAGTTAGGCTGGAGGCAGAGGCTAGCTTAGAGGGACACATATGATCATGCATTTTCCCTGGTACCTACAGGCAGAGTCTCAGCTTCAAATATCTTTCTAATATCTTAAACAGACTGAAAGGCTGAAGGCTGTAAAACTAGGAAGGCAGTGTGTGTGTGTGTGTGTGTGTCCGTATTCTTAAATACTTGTTGAATTGAATTGAATTGAATTGAATTGAATTGAATTGAATTGGTGAGAAATGGCCACATCTGCTCTTGCCAGCCATTCCATCAGTGTTGCTGTCTTTTCCTAGCCCTTCATTCTCTGGGGCTGATCAAATGATGACATATAATTTGATTCTCAAAGGCATTGAAAAGCTGGATTTTCCTAAAATAATAACAAGGCGGCCTGAGGATTTGATCCGCAGACTCTGCAGGTAGGAGGGGCAGTTTGTGACAGAGCCTGGGTGTAGATAGATTGAGCTATTTAAGATCCAGAATAGAGTGTTGAATTCCTGACAACTTCATTTAAAATTGTTATGCCAAGCATGGTCTATTCTGATTATATCCAGTACACATTCACGCCTCTGAGTATGTGTCACAACTCTTTGTCTGGAGAGTTATCATCTACAAATGCAGGCTCTGGGCTTTCTCTCTAGCTATGAATTTTTTCTGAAACACATCTTAGGAAAAATTTATTAAGGGTGGGCTGAGGAAAGAGCTAAAGAATTTAATTTTATTAAGTGCAGTGTTTAAAAAAAAAATGCTTCCAAAATTACTTAGGCCTATATCTCCTACAGAAAGCATAGGGCACTTTAAGAGTGACTTAAGCCCACTTGAAAATGTAGAAAAAGGTGGTATTTCAAAAGGGCCAGCATTACTCAGAAGCATTAGTGCATAGTGGCACACACAACCTGTGGCTGGTGACACTGCTGACTTTGAACTCGCAGGTCTAGTAGGATTTCATCTATGGCACTAGGAACAGTATACACCGTGTTGCATTTCTAGCTGCAAATTTTAGTCTGCCTCCTTTTGTAACTCATGACCAGACCTGCTGGCCAAGAAAAAACAGGTGCGCAACTAAACAATCACTTGATTTCCCTCTCCTGCTTCTCACAGCAGAGTGACACTGTTTTGGCTTCCTGGAAGGTTTCTCCATCCTCAAAAGAAGGTAGCAGTGAGCAACACCTCATTATGGCTCCTTATGAGACCACATGTTGCATGCAAGCTCCATCCCTGTGTAACTGTTAAATGCAAGCAATTAGGACTTATAAATGTTTTTTTAAAAAATAAGAGTGTTTTTTAAATTCTTATCCTTATTCTCCTTCTTTTTTTTTAAAGGCAAAACCCTACAGAAAGATTAGGCAATCTGAGGAATGGAATTAATGACATCAAAAAGCACAGGTAAGTGAAAGAGACTGCCAAGAAGAAAATTTTGGTTATAATGTGAAAATATTTTTAATATTTTAGAACTCTGTCCAGACACTTCCAGGCACATTGCATAAGAGATATCTCTGTTACTGTCCAGTGTATTTGCAACTACAGCAATCAACGATATAAATATAAATCCTCAGGATTACTGTCTAGAAACATCTTGTTGTTTACTTGTTTTGTTGCAGGTTGCTGATGTAGGAGATTAATTCACCTCTCAGAGAAATCAATGCCAGTTCAGCATCTGCCTTTCAGACTCTTAAAACAGTTGCTTTTTAAGAATCATACTCAAGAGCTTGGGAGCAATATTAGATTTTTGTCCCCTTTCTCCTAATGAAGAAAGTCCTCTGTGGATTAAGCATTTCCTGCTTTTTCTTTTTATCTGAGTTGTTTGTAAGCCCGGCAGCTTGTGCTTGGGAAAATAAGTGCTTTGACTTTTCTGCTTGTCTCCCTCTTCTCATGCTATTAAAAGAGGGTGGAATTCCAAGGGGATGCCCATGTATTTGCATAGCTGTGCTTATGCCTACATTAACCTGCCTGTCACTTTGACACTTCTGTGCAGAGGAGATGCAACGTGTCTGGTGGTCCTGAAGCTCTCCCTGCTACCACTCCCTTGTATGGCAATGACAGTGTGCTCAAGTCTCCTTCTAACAACTGTGCGCTCACATGGACAGAAGCTCTCATGCAAAAATGTCTTAAAACCAGTTCACATGTTTTTCAGCTGTTAATAGTATAATGACGGTAAAACAGTATGTCTGTCTCTCATTTCTTTTTAATCAGGTGGTTGAATGGTTTTAACTGGGATGGTCTGAAAGGGAGGAAATTAACATCGCCTTTAAAAAGAGAGGTATTGGCTTTGGCTTTTAATATCATAATGCTTTACTAATATAAAGGTGCTTGGCTACAAAGAAACAATTGATAGTGAGAGCAAAATTTCCCAAAGATTATTATTATAGCTCACTATTCTTAGTGAAAAGCAAATGAAAGAAAGAGAGACAGCAAGTGATACATAACTTAAATTCAGTGAAATAATGGAAATATTATTCTGCCTGTGTACTTTGCATGAGATTTTCACCATTACTAGAATAAATGGTGTTTGGTCAGAAATGAATACTGAAAAAACATGTTTTCCTCTGTAACGGGCACATGATTAAGATGCACTGTTAACATTACTGCGCGGAGTACAAATTCCTGTATTCTCTTACTACTGAGTTACAGCACATCCTTCGATAAGCTTCCTGTTTTAAATGGCCCATTTCTCTTTGCCCTAAAATGAAAAAAGATTGAGGGCAAAGATTTTGAAACTCACTTTGGACTCAATTTGAAACATAAAATAATTCTGAGATCTGCTTTGAGTGTAGATTTGGTCTTAAACAAATTTGAATCAAAATTGTACACAGTGTGGCCCAATTTTCTTACTGACTGTATAGGGCTTTGGGTGAAATCTAGGATTTGATAGTATTTGAGGAGTGTTTTTGTATAAGGAGGCTAATGCCATTGTTCTGATGTACAATTTAATAATTGGAGGTTTATTATTTAAAGAACAAGGAAATGCATCCATTGAAAGAACCCATCCATATCGTGCTAGCCTTTCATTCCTCCACTGGTAGCAATAAAATGATGCATAATCAATGGAGAGTATTTTCAAAAGTTACTTTCTGAAACAACCATTTGTTTATCTTTTTAATGTCCTAGTTGTCTGACCGACTGATTACAGCTACTTTGACAGCTATCCACCTGAAGAGGGAACCCCTCCAGATGAAGTTTCAGGCTGGGACAAGGATTTCTGATATTTTTTTCTTCCAGGACATATATAGAGACTCCTAGGCATCAGTTCCAAACATGCTCTTGTTTCTTGCTTAAAATCAAATTACACAAAGTTTGTGAAAAACACAATGTTCCTTGAAGGACAGAAGACTATAGAAACCAGAACTTGTTTGGATAACACAACAAAATCTGTATGCATCTCTTTATAACAAGGGCATACACTTAGTCAGCAGATGTAACCTGAAGGTTTTTTGATACGCAATGTCTCTATGAACATTTTCAGACACTCTGGGATCGGATGTATGGTTTTGCCATTGGAAATACCACTAGCTAATATTTTGATATTAACAAGGTTACGGTATGCCTTTATTTTGAACAGGGAGGATGAGTATTAGAAGCCAATAACTCTATGATGCTTCTCAACAGCTGACACTATAGGCATTTCTTTTTCATTTTATCTTCTCTGTTGTGTGTTTCACTTTTTCCATAACGGCCAGTATTTCATTGATCCAGAAGTGTGTAGAGAAGAGTCTTTACTGAAAGGTTGATTTGATCTAATGAACTATGAAAGGCTGATTTGATCTAGGAACCTAATGAAATTCAACAAGGGCAAGTGTAGGGTCCTGCATCTGGGGAGGAATAACCCCATGCATCAGTACAGGTTAGGCGCTGACCTCCTGGAGAGCAGCTCTGTGGAAATGGACCTGGGAGTCCTGGTGGACAACAGGATGACCATGAGCCAGCAATGTGCCCTGGCGGCCAAGAGGGCCAATGGCATCCTGGGGTGCATCAAGAGGAGTGTGGCCAGCAGGTCGAGGGAGGTCATCCTTCCCCTCTAC
>VZSZ01006622.1:0-29371 GCA_013398815.1 Ibidorhyncha struthersii
GTAACATTGGCTTGGTTTGTAGTTCTTGCCAACATTTGTAATGTGTCAACTGCACCAATCAGCTTGGTGCCATCTGCAGACTTGCAGAGTGTGCACTCTATACAACTATTTATGTCACCAATGAAGATATTAAACAGTACTGGTCCCAATACAGACTCCTGAGCGACACCATTTGTCACCGATCTCTGTCTGGACACTGAGCCATTGACCAATACCCTCTGAATATAGTCATGCAACCAATTCCTCATCCACTGAACAGTCCACCCATCAAATCCATACCTCTTTAATTTAGAGAGAAGGATGTTGCAGGGGACCGTGTCAAAGGCCTTGAGAATTCCAGATAGATGACAATGTCCCTTGAGCTCTCTGTTCTCTTCTATGGTACTTTTTTCAGTGTTTAAGTTTTTAGTCATAACATTAAAATCCCCTCTGTCAGAGGAATGTCATGTGTTCTGTGATCTGAGAAAAAGAATGAATTGACAGGTGACTTCCTGATGTACTCTCCTGCTTGATTTCCTGCTATTGCAGGGGAGTGAACTTGACATAAGTGGTCTTCTTTGGTCCTGTGTTTCTAGACAGCTTCCAGTGTCCCTGGGTAATTAAATGACTGGGTTTGCAGGAGTAAAATGGCTAGAAAAAGTGTGTGGTATTGAGTTAGTTATCCAGAATTACAGAAATATATGTCGGAAGAGCCTGTCCCATACAATAAACAGGGTCAAGTAAAGGCTGACCTAAACCCCTCACAGGATGCTTCAAGTGTCTCCAAATCAAAATAGTTCATTGTTTGCCCTTTGTTTTTGTTTTTCTTTTATGAAAGGGAAAAGTAGAGCATTAATATGAAAAAAAAAAATTGTTCTGTTAGAAAACTAATCTATCGAAACACAATTTCAACAGAAATTTTCAACTCATGCTATTTTCCATATCACTCTAGCTTTCTTTGCAAAAAGGGAAATTGAATTTACATACAAGGAAACACTTTCTCATGGTGAAAACAGTAAAAAGCAACACTTAGGGAGATTGTGACATATGCAGAGATAAAAGTTTCTAATAAGAGGTTAGAAAAACAACCTGTGTAAATCAGAATAGGTGTAGATGTTTCTGCCTTGGGGACAGGGAATAGACTAGTTCAGCCCTATTTTCTAAGTATTTTCTGTAGTTTTACTGGAGCTAACCAAACAAACTGTCAGTGCCACTAAGTAGTAATTATCCTAGACTTAATACAGCAGTGTCCACAAAAGATGTCTGTGAAAGGCCTAAGGCTATAAATGTAAGAAAAGGCTTACAATCTGTCACCCTCTTATAAAACAATACAAAGTGAATGCAGTTTTTGGGCAAATGACAGAGGCCTTATGCAAACCAGAAAGTCAATAATTATCTAATTATATTAATTTGCTAGACATTCAGTATTTTTCATACTTAGCTATTGTGACACTACTTCAAAGAGGTTTTTTCTGCTTTTTGAACTCTTTATATATGTTTACAATGGCACTTATGAAATATCACACCTTGACTATCACATCTGAGAGAGGTTAGGAAAAAGGGGCAGATTTTTCCACTACACTCCCTGTGCATCTCAACTACTCTGAACTGCATTGCCATAATTACACCTGTATATAGAAACGATTCTATATCCAAAGTAATAGCCTATGGTATTGATTAAAGGCAATGAATTCACCAGAAGCTAATGAGGAGGTGATAGGTTTCAGCAGGTAGGAGAAACAGAAAGAAACAACATTTTTTTGCTTGCACATTCCACTTTTATTTCATTTAGGGATTGGACTAGATGATCTCCAGAGGTCCCTTCCAACCCTGACCATTCTGTGATTCTGTGATTCATTTGTGGTCCACAGCTCTAACCTGCATTCTTTGACTTCAGCAGGATCCTGCTCTGTGTATAATTGCATTTATAAAAAGTATAAAACTAGAAAACAGCAAGAAATTCTCCATTACTTAGAGATTTGAGTTGTTGTGCTTGTGGTTTTTTTTAATCAAGCCTGGACAGCTTTCTAAAAGATAGGCTTTAACCTATGAAGGAGGAATCAATCTTGATGGAAGAATCATGGTGAATATGTATGCACATCCTCTTGTAGACAGACACAGGCTAGTTCTGCCTGATCTTCCATTTAACCAGCTGCAAATCAACTCCAAACTGAGGTTATTACCTTAGATTCAGCATCTAGCTAATGTATGCCTATTGCTTCCAATCGAGAACCAAATCTGAATGCAGAGAGGGGGGTGAGACTGTTTCTGCCTCTGATCATATCCCACGTACCAGCTACAGCTTGATACAGGAGGACAGACCATTGTGACTTTCAGGTCTTGAAGGGAAAAAAGGAATAGAAGGCAAAAGGGATGCAAAAAAGAAAACAAAACTTGCACTGAACACTAAAAGGACAGCTGAAAAAGAAAAAATTTGCATTCAAAAGCAGCCATGTGTCTCCGCTGTCCATATTATCCACAACATTACATAGTTATATTTTTGTATGCCTCCCCCTGCAACAACAGAATGTAGTCAAAGGGGTTGTCTCTTTAATCAGCACACAAATCCTTTTAGGCACAAGGGTTTGATTAAACAAATACTGCAGTTCAAAGACACAATCCAGCAGGGAAACTCTGGCATCTGTAACAAAAAATCTGGTTGGCAAAGAAGCAAGCGTGTAGTGGAGGGGGAAGAAAACTGGTATTATCAGTAACCACTCCCCATGTATTAATATATTTGTTCCCCTTTACTGCAGCACAGAAAAATTCTCCAGCTCTCCAGATCTGCATAAGAACTAATATGTGAAGTGCAATCCTCTTTTCTTGCTGAATCTTCCAGTGTTAACCCATGCAATCTCCCATTAATAATACTGTGACTTTGTCCCATAAAGTAATTAATAATCAATCCCAAGAGGGGCTGGAGGCAGTTTACTTGCTGTAGAAATGCTTTAGTATGAGAAAACTTAAAAAAAGGTTTTCACACATCGAGTGCTACATACATGCATGTCAATTTGTGACAGAACATCATTGCACTTCACTATCAGTTGCAGTCCATCCTCGCCACTATTCACAAACGCTACCAAATTGCTCAAGAAACAGTTTAGAAACCAGCTAAGTCAAAATAAGACATTTAATGTAAAATTGGTGTACAAATGTGCATAAAAGTAACAGTGTCAAAATCCTAAAATGATTACATATTTGAAAATTAGTACATTGGGGAACTGTATTTTTTGTAAAAGCAGACATTAACATAACATGAAAAAAATCTCTCAGAAATCTACCTTTAAAGGTCTATAAAAAGCTATATTTTTAGACAGATGGATAACAAGAAGGAAAAAAAAAAACAAACCTCAAATTCCACTAGATCGGAAACACTTATAATATTTGTAAAGTGAGTATTAATATAATTTGGTAACCTTTACCTAAGGCAGAGATTTAGGGAATAAGCAGAGTAATAATTAATCTTTTCTTAATAATTAAAGCAAAACACGTAAAACTGACTATAGCAGAAGTAGTCAACTGAAAGATTTACTTCACATAAAGGGCTCATTGCAAACACTGATCATGTGAACTAGCCTTTTTCCTGCACTTGAGGAGGAAAAAAAATGCTCATAATTGCTGTACAAATAGAATTCCCCTGAGAAAAGCCACAAGTTTCATCCCAGCATGAGGCCATTATAAACTGCACCTGTAAAATATCTCTTTTGCTGTATCATATTAAAACATCGCCAGCTGGTTTGGAAAACATGTTTTTAAAATACTGTGAGAGGGTGGGTGGTTCCTAGATGTTACTGCTGTGGAGCAATACCTTGATAGTTCTGTATATTGGATAAGTGGTTGCTCTTGGAGAAATGCCCATTACAAACAGTGCCTGCAGAGCACTCTGACGCTGGACTCTGTGTCACGTGGGATGCATCCAGGCTCTCATTTCCATTGAAGTCAGTGGCTAAATACCTCTGTGAATATGGTGTTTATGGTTAATATCACTGGTTGGAACAATAGCTAGTAATTAAGCTGTGTTGTAATGGCCATGCATTCTGGCACCCAGCACAATACGGGCCATAGACATGCCATGCATTAAATGTTGTTTCAGGTCTAGTATTTGTGCTTTAAGAAGAATTTTTGGTTTAGAACAGCATCTTAGAATCATAGAATAGAATCACAGAATAGTTTGGGTTGGAAGGGACCTTTAGAGGTCTCATCTAGTCCAACACCCCTGCAATGAGCAAGGACATCTTCAGCTAGACCAGGTCTCTCAGAGCCCGTTCCAACCTGACCTTGAATGGTTTCAGGGATGGGGCATCTACCACCTTTCTGGACAACCTGTGCCAGTGTTTCACTACACTCATTGTAAAGAATTTCTTCCTTGTATCTAGTGTAAATCTACCCTCTTTTAGTTTAAAACCATTACCCCTTGTCCTATTGTCCTAAAAAGTTTGTCCCCATCTTTCTTATAAGCCCCCTTTAAGTACTGAAAGGCTGCTCTAAGGTCTTCCCAGAGCCTTCTCTTCTCCAGGCTGAACAACCCCAACTATCTCAGCCTGTCCTCATAGGAGAAGTGTTCCATCCCTCTGATAGTTTTTGTGGCCCATCTTGATTTAAATTATCACTACTTTACCCTTCATGCATTGTCCCCTTTGTTAACTTTAAAAAAACAAGAGTCTGAATACGTCCATCTTCAACTTGGGGCCTTTCTACTCTGGTCAGATGTTTAAAACCATCTATTTTGAAGTTGCTACTTGGGATTCTGTAAGCTGCATTCAAATCATCCCTGAACTATCTCTCTTGTAGTCTGAATAAATGAACTAGAATCTGTTGTTACATTGTGCTATAGGCTCAACTCTTTGTAAGTAGCATAAAGTTAAAAAATATTTTCACATATCTTTAGAAATTGCATATTTTGGCAAATACTTGACATATAAGACAGTTTGGAAAACAATACCTATTTGTAGCACTGTGTGCGAAATTTTCAAACAATCATTATTTGCAAACTACGGGTTTTCAGACATCTTGAGCAAGCCCTGCACCACTGTTAGTGGGTGTCTAATCGTGGGACATCAAGTGTTCTGACCATGCAGTTGCTTTTATGCAAGAACCTACTTATGCCTAAAGGATAGTCTGCAGGTTTGACAAAACTCATCTCCCTGTTTTTCAATTTAGTAGTGGTGATGCCTTAGTGTTCTCACGCAGCAGTTTTTATAAAAAAATCCATAAAGCACAGACAGCTTATCAATACTTGTATTTATTCAATATTCTGCACGCATAATCATGCCTTTCGCAATGCTGCTTTTACAAAGTATAGAGGTTTATAAATAGAAAAGAAAATGGGCATAATCTACAGGAATGTCTTCATTTTGTTAGCATAATGACTGTCTGTTTCACTTCTTTTTTTCGAGCGCTTTCTTGCTAAGCATCCTGTATTTCCTCATCTAGCACAGACTCCTATTAGTGGGAAGGTAAAATAACTCCTTCAACTCCAGTTGTTTGCAAGGCTCCAGTACCACAATTACACACAGATGTATTTATAGCTCTGCATAAGCATTTGCAGAAACATGAATCTCTCACAGATGGCAAAATGCCGTCACTCTCCTTTTTGCCATATCATTATCCTAAAAGGTGATAATTAAAATTATTTCAAAGTTCATATTTAAATAACATTTTGATTAATTATGGACTGTTCATTATTGCCATATTTTGAAATTTTTCTCATTAGCCTTGTATTCCATAAGCGAATTAGTATGAATGAATTATCATTAATAAGTTTAAATAGGAATAATTTTCATAATCTGTACACTGGATGTGTCAAACTGTACAAATCTTTTTTTTATATCACTTTCTGAACTATTCCATCTTTCAGGCTTAATGTAATTATGCACCTTCTTTCAGAATAAAAAGCAAGCTATTTTGAGCTCTGCTGGGACAGGATAAGACGAAAAGTTGAAGCACACACAGCTTGCTGCAGAAACACATTTTCTGATTAAAATGGTGAAGGAGGTAGTGTTCTTTAACTATAATACAAAACATCAAAGATCAAGCATTACAGTCAAAGTGCAGGAACTCTGTGTTAGCTCTGCAGATCAATGTGATTGTTACAGATGTTTTCGTTCTTCTGCTTCTTGGAAGTATTTCAAACTGTTTCAATTTTAGCTATTGCACATAATCGTGGTGGGAAAAATCTTTTTCCAACTGAGTGTTCAACTCAACAACTTTAAGATCACAGCTGACCTGTGCCAATGCTTTCCTAACTGGATCGTGTCTATGGCAGACCCATCTTACAGACACATTCGGTGTTCACACTGCCTACAGATTGTAGTGCCATGAATGAACTATGGAGAAAACCCCAAGTGCTTTGGTTTGGTTGCTCTGCCTATTGGTGGAAAAGAGTGAGGCTGAGAACAGTCTGGTGTCCTTTCTGGCACATTTATTCAATTTGGTGGCTGAAAACACAGAGTCTGAGAAGAGGAGGACTGCAG
Organism: Ibidorhyncha struthersii; assembly: GCA_013398815.1. NCBI lineage: Eukaryota > Metazoa > Chordata > Aves > Charadriiformes > Charadriidae > Ibidorhyncha > Ibidorhyncha struthersii. The sequence goes on from VZSZ01006622.1 coordinate 6,453, forward strand.
CAGTGATGGTGTCCTGCTGAGAAATATGGAGTCCTCATCTCTTCTTTTATTACATATGAGTGGTAAGCCAGTCAAAACATAACAGAAGTTAAAAAGTCAAACTATGACCAGGAACTCTCCCAGTTGTGGGTGCAGGAAGCCTTTAGGTCTTGTCTCTTAGAGAATGGGTATGAAAGATTGCCCCGTGGAGCAAGGTGTCTTCAAAACCCCTTATTCCATACCATTTATGTCATGCCCAGGTCCCACACTGTTGAATACAACCCCATTAACCACAACCTCCCTTCCCACCTTTTGTTATAATACACAAATATCATTCCCTTAATACACAGCCCACCCCTATGAAATGTCTGTAAAATGTCCATAAATGTCCATAAACATCCCACAAATGTCTAGTCCATGACCCTGGGCTCCATCTGCCACGGGGGTCACCCAGGACAGGAGAGATGGTGTGTTGCGTGGAGTTATTGGGCACCAAAACGAGCTCAGGCCAGGTCACTGCTGCCCTTGCACTGCTTCTTTTAAGACTTGTTCTCCATTGGTTCACGTGATTCCTGCTATAGCAATTTCTATAACATGCAACTCAAATCATGGGTTACAACAGTTTAAAAGTACATCCATTACACTATCCTCCCCTTGTCCCTTTGGGACAGGTTATAAGATTTAACATTGCAATGAACTCCTCCCCTTGCTCCTAGCCTGACTAGCAACAGGGGGGGTCCTGCTATAGTAATTCCCATAACATGTAACTCAAATCATGGGTTTAACTTTACTCACGATTTCTCTACCTCCTCCCCCTGAGAGGTACAGGGGGATGGGGAAGGGGGGTTGCAGTCAATTCATCACCCGCTGTTTCTGCCACTCCTTCCTCCTCACGGGGAGGACTCATCAGACTCTTCCTCTGCTCCAGCATCGGGTGCTTCCCACAGGAGACAGTCCTCCATGAACTTCTCCAAAGGGAGTACTTCCCACGGACTGCAGTTCTTCACAAACTGTTCCAGCGAGGGTCTCTTCCACAGGGTGCAGTCGGTCCTTTGGTCATCCACTGTTAGTCTCCATGGGCTGCAGGGGACAGCCTGCCTCACCATGGTCTTCACCATGGGCTGCAAGAGAACTTCTGCTCCGATGCCTAAAGCATCTCCTCCTTCACTGACCTTAGAGTCTGCAGAGTTGTTTCAAATCAAGTTCACACTGGAGTTCCAGCATGTTCAGTATGGCAGCACAGAAAACAACAACCCTGGCCATCTGCCAGTCCAAGCGCATTGCCATTGCTGTTATCAAAATGTTTCCAGGCACAGCAGAGTAAGATGATAAGCATTTCAGCGATACAGCAAGCAGCGAAAGCAAAAAGCAGCCACTAACAAGCACAAGACTCTAATTTACAGTAAGGCAAGCAAGCCCTGTGACCAACACAGGAGCCTAGCAATTAATAGCTAAACAGCAATAACAGCTCTAAATTTGATCTAGCACATTCCAATCAAATCTGTCGCGCCCCATGTTGGGCACCAAAAATGACTGTTGTGGTTTAACCCCAGCCGGCAACTAGGACCACGCAGCCATTCGCTCGCTTCTCCCAGTTAGGCTGGGGAAGAGAATCAGGAGAGTAAAAGTGACAAAACTCATGGCTTGAGATTAAGACAGTTTAATAAGTAAAGCCAAAGCTGCGCACACAAGCAAAGCAAACCAAGGAATTCATTCACTACTTCCCATCAGCAGGCAGGTGTTCAGCCATCTCCAGGAAAACAGGGCTCCATCAAGCATAACAGTTACTTGGGAAGACAAAACACAACTCCAAACATCCCCCCCTTCCTTCTTCTTCCCCCAGATTTATATACTAAGCATGACATCATATGGTAAGGAATATTGCTTTGATTAGTTGGGGTCAGCTGTCCCAGCTGTGTCTCCTCCCAACTTTTTATGCACACCCAGCCTACTTGCTGGCAGGGCAGTGTGAGGAGCAGAAAAGGCCATGACTGCTTAGCAACAACTAAAAACATCAGTGTTTTACCAGCACTATTTTCATCTCAAATCCAAAACATAGCACTATACCAGCTGCTAGTAAGAAAGTCAACTCTATCCCAGCTGAAACCGTGACACCTGGCGTCTTGATTCATGCAAAGTTCAGGAAGGTTGGGGTGAAAAAAAAATGAAAGAAATTGCATCTCCAGAGCTGTTGTTCCTGGAAATGCTGTGAGGTACCAGCATATATGGAGTTTGGCTGGAGCAGGTTTCAGGGCAGGTCCGTCAGGGCAGTTTACATTCCTGACCCTGTCTTGCAGGCTGCCTAGGACCCCAACAGGCAAATTAACAGGAACAGTGCAAGCTGCTGTGGCCCTATTCAACAGCAGCTTTGTTCAAAAATCATTCCTCGAGGCCTTCTCACCAATTGCAGTGATCTTTCCTGCTACAGGATCTTCACTTCACTGCAGTTTATAAATAGTTAAACTTCTGAAATGATCTAGGAAATTTTTCCATTTGCCATCTATAAATTGCTTAGCATTGACAGCTCATTAACAGCCAGATTAAAAATCAAGAAACCACATATTTCCAATGTTTGCTTTCTCTGTGGCTTTTTAATTACATTTAGAATTTAGTTCCAAGGGCTGGTGAGAGACCATAAACAACAATATTCATTAAACCTTGACAATCTTGCATTTAAATGGAAGCAACCCCTTGGGCAAAAAGATACACCAACACCACCAAATCACATCAAAGAAAAGTGCCTGCTAGTTATAAGACTACAAGGTAGGAAGGTGAATCCCTTGACAAAAGATATAGAAAATTACACAGCAAGGAGGTAATTTGGCAAAAAGGAGTTAAAGCCAAAGGCAATCAGCTTTTTGCAGGAGTGGGAGAGTTAGAGATGCCAAAAAGAAAACATTCACAGAGATATAAAGATTCTGCACTCCATAACTAAGTGTGACAGAAGTTCAAAGACCTCTTGGTGAGGAGAAGAGGCCAGAGAATGTTGGCCACATTTTTGAATGTCTAGTGTAGATATGTGCATTGTCTTTTGTACCATCAATCTACAGACAAGGATATTTGGATTAGAAACTATTTATAGGCTCTATATTTGTTTAAGCTGCAGTTCTATTTATTCCTGGAGGCTTAAACTGTACAAAATTCCTGAAGGCTTAAGCAGCTCAAAAATTTGAAACCCTTGGAAAGGTTATGCTGAAATTAGAGAAGATGTTCCTGGGCAGAAATCACAAGCCAGAAAAAAGCTCCAGCCCCTTAGCTCTCAGAAAAGAATTAAAAAACAGGACCCCAACGCATGGAACCAAGACAAAAAAGCTCATTGGTCAGTAGAGGAAGAGAATTGACCTGATCCAGGACATCATCCAATAGGAAAAGCATGGCTATAAGTTTCAATATGCCATTATCCTTGTCTTCCTTCCCCACCAAAACCCAACTTTCTCTTCATAAAATGAAAATACAAGCCCTATTCTAAACAATAAAAGCAGGATTGCCTTCTCGCAGAAAAAAAAATAAAATCCCACAGGTCATAAACCCGAGGAATTCATTGCAAAAGGATGCTTTGAAGGCTAAACATTTACATAAGCATGAAGGAGGCCAGACAACTACCTTTAAAAAAAAAAAAACAAAAACACAGCAAACAACTCAAGCTTACTAAATACCCAGAAGCAAAATCCAGTGAACTGAAACAGTTGGAGTGTTGTTCTTGAGGCATCCACCAATGGTTACCACTGTAAACAAAATACTTCAATAGCGGGACCTTTGGTTTTACCTGAGCTCACTGCAGGTATGTCCTTACATCCCTTCATGGGGCTCCAAGCCACCGCTGAGGTGACCGCTCTCTGCCAGACCAGCTGATGGGCCCCCACCAGAAGAACCTGTGGTCAGTACTGAAAATTTCTCTTTCATCATCATCCTTGTCTCCTTCCTGCGGTGCTCCCTGTTGTCGTCTTAGACAGCAAAGCAACCAAACAAGCTCCAGAAAGAAGCGCTGTCACTGTGGCTCTGCCCTGGGACTTGGCAGCAGCAGGGAGCCAATACTGAAGTCAGTACAATCTCATGCAAGCGATCTCTAAGTGAGCAACAGCAGGTTACAGTGGTCTAAGGGTTCAGCTGCCCATGCAAGTCCAGTTCCCAGCACAGCTGAGTGCAGCTTTTGCTGTTCACAACAGCTGAGCTAATACTGATGGCTGGTCTAAAACTAGCTCTGAGGAGCTTTTATCTTACTGTAAATAGGCCCTTTTCATCTTCTCCATGACTCAATTACCCATTGGCAGAGGCGACCAGAAAAAATGAGCGAAGATTGTTTTTTACCTCAAGGGTGCTGTGTGGATAAACATATCGAAGATGATGGGGTGTGTGTTCAGACACTGGAGAAATAGAGACCAAGCTAATGTCTTCTTCATTTGCTTTCCATTGTCTTCTCACACTGGCTTCTTATCTTGATGAAGCTTTGTGATGCAAATCTATTGTTTTATATACCTTCATTACCAGATTTGTTTTGGTATGCAAATATATTATAGAAATTAGTCAGTACCAAACAGTAAAAGTCAACCTTCCACAAGTTCCACTGCCCCCGCCTCCTACGAAGACAACTACCTTCTGGCTTTGGAATTAAATTAAGATTTTGAAAAATGGAGGGGGGGAAGAGAGTTTCTCCCTTTTTCTTTCTTTTATTGCCTACTGAGCCCAAATGTCACTTGTGAAGATTAGTACAATTACAAAAAATTCAATTTACCGATGCAAACGCACTCAAATTTTTGCTTCAAGTCTCAATACACATGCATGTCTGAGAATGACAAATGAACAATATAAGAGGCTTTTCAATTATACATAGCAGATAACCAAACATTGTTTATGGAAAATGTGTTTAGTTGGAATAATAGGCAGGTAGATACAAACTAGATCGAGAACAAAATGCAGGTCTTTGTTGATTTTCTGCCACACTAAACTAATGAAGCATTCAATAAAAGCATGTTATAGACTAATTAATAGTCAAAAGAAAAAGAAACTACAAATGACTGAATAAATGTTATTTTCCTTCAGTTTCTATCATGAACCTAAAGCAAAAGCTGAATATTAATGTCTTGAAAGAGAAAAAGCAAAAAACAAAGCTGTTATACTGGTTATCTCTGTTCTTTGCATGTTAAAAATTATAAGTATGTTCTTTTAGACGGTAATGATTTCACACTAAACAGAATATGAAAAGTAAACAAACAGCACTTTAAAAAATCACCCAATTCCTAAAGCTAAAAATGAAATGTAATAAAAATATGTAAATTAAAAAATTTCCCCATAAGCCAAGGGAAATTGTTAGCAATCTGTCACATCACTTAGACACACACAAGCCTATGGGGCTGGATGGGATTCACCCAAGGGTACTGAGAGAGATAAAGGAAGTGCTCACCAAGCCACTCATCATCATTTATCATCAGTCCTGGATAACTGGGGAGCTCCCAGTTGACTGGAAGCTAGTACATGTGGAGCCCATCTACAAAAAGGAGCAGAAGGAGGATCTGGGGAACTGCAGGCCTGTCAGTCTGACTTCCGTGCCGGGAAGATTATGAAGCAGATCATCTTGAGTGACATCACATAGCACTTACAGGACAACCAGGTCATCAGGCACAGTCAGCATGGCTTTATGAAAGGCAGGTCCTGCTTGACTCACCTAATGTCCTTCTATGACAAGGTGACCTGCTTAGTGGATGAGGGAAAGGCTGTGGATTTTGTCTACCTAGACTTTAGTAAAGTCCTTAACACCATTTCCTGCAGCATTCTCCTGGAGAAACTAGCTGCTCATGGCTTGGATGGGCATACCCGTTGCTGTGTAAAAAACTAGCTGGGTGGCTGGACCCAAAGTGTGGTGGTGAACGGAGCTAAATCCAGTTGGCAGCTGGTCACAAGTGGTGTTCCACAGGGCTCAGTACTGGGGCCTGTCCTCTTTAATATCTTTATCAACAAGCTGGACGAGGGGATCACGTGGACCATCAGTAAGTTTGCAGATGACACCAACTTGGGAGGGGGTGTTGATCTGCTTGAGGGTAGAAAGGCTCTACAGAGGGATCTGGACAGGCTGGATTGATGGGATGAGGCCAGTGGCATGAGGTTCAACAAGGCCAAGTGCCAAGTTCTACACTTGGGTCACAACAACCCCACTCAGCGCTACAGTCTTGGGGGCTAGAAAGCTGCCCGGCAGAAATGGACCTGGGGGTGTTGGTCGACAGCTGGCTGAATATGAGCCAGCAGTGTGCCCAGGTGGCCAAGAAGGCCAACAGCATCCTGGCCTGTATCAGGAACAGCGTGGCTAGGATGACTAGGAAGTGACCGTACCCCTGTACTCAGCACTGGTAAGGCCCCACCTCGAATACTGCGTTCAGATTTGGGCCCCTCGCTACAAGAAAGACATTGAGATTCTGGAGTGAGTCCAGAGAAGGGCAGCGAAGCTGGTGAGGGGTCTAGAGCACAAGTCTTATGAGGAGCAGCTGAGGGAACTGGGGTTGTTTAACCTGGAGAAAAGGATGCTGAGGGGAGACCTTATCACTCTCTACAATGACCTGAAAGGCGGTTGTAGAGTGGTGGGGGTCGACCTCTTCTCCCAGGTAACAGGTGATAGGACAAGAGGAAATGGCCTCAAGTTGTGCCATGGTAGGTTAAGATTGGATATTGGGAAAAATTTCTTCACCAAAAGGGTTGTTGAGCGTTGGTGTAGATGTGGTGCTTAGGGTCATGGTTTAGTGGTGGACTTTGCAGCATTAGGTTTACAGTTGGATTCGATGATCTTAAAGGTCTTTTCCAGCCTAAAAGATTCTATGATTCTAAAAGTCTGAGTTAAAAAAAGAGACCTAACAGATATAAATGCATTTAGAGACTACCCAGATAAATTGTTCTTAACAATCCATTTGGACAATGTTTTTGTTTTTATCAGGTAGTGATATGTAATAGTCATCAGAAAAAGTAAATGAAAACATTTCAGCAGTAACAGAATGTTCACCTGTCTGTCTTTTGGGGTTTAAGTGATTTAGAAATTGCATGGGCTATCTCTGACATTCCAGTGAAGACTCGTCTGCTTACCCAGTCACTGCAGTAGAGGTGTTTTAACACTGAGTTTCGTACTTTAAACTGCAGTATTCCTTTCTCTAATATTGTCCCTACTGTTCAGCTTACCTCTATTGTCAAAGCCTCCAGTATTAAGACAAATCAGCATTTTATAGAACAAAAAGGGAGTACAGTTGGTCAGAACAACTGCAGTTACAAACCTGTGATTGTAGGGATGATGTCTCAGCCTGACATGAAGTCTTCACATACTCCATCACCAGCTCTCTCCACAAATTGAAGAGGAAGCAGAAAAAATAAAAGGAGAACTTCAACCTGCTGTATTAAAGAATTACACTCTTCCCCCATTCCGCCTCCTGCTCAGTACAAATGACAGATATACTGCGGCTTTTGCCCTCAGAAATTCCCAATGAGGGCCCCAGGGCTCAAGATTTTTCTGAGAGCAAGATAAGAAGAAAAGTAAAACAGCCGAAGTAACTCCTCAATCTCAGAATATTTCGATATTCAGAAGAAATTTCAATAAAGTGACATCTAAAGATTTCAATAAAATGACAAATTATTTTACTGTCTTGAAAGTGTAGAGTCTTTTAGTGATACTAATCCCTATCATTACCCTTATTCCTTTGCATACTTTTATTTGTTAGCTTTAATTAGTGTAAAAGGCCTTAATATTTCTTCTCCTACCTAGAGAGGAAGCCTGAAGGTATAAAACTTTATTTAGACATTCAGGTTTCTCTAGAGATTTTTTTCTAAAGGAGAAATAAAAAGCCAAATATAATATTAAATTTCAAATCAAGAACTTCTCATGTTGCATTGATGGTGATCCTATGCAAAATATTTGGAAGCTTATGAGTTTGTTTAACAAATTAACTAAACATCAAATTTCTGCTTGTCAATAGCAAACTAGAAGACCCACTCAACAGATTATCCCCTTATGTGAAACGTCATTTTGCTCTCCTTAATATGATGCATGTTTTACAACTAAGCAATAAAACACAGCTTTCCCATCAGACAGTGAATGACAAGAGAAGCAAGCTATCCCAAAGAAGATTTCAGGTCAAAAGCTACCTAACCTGTGCCACAGTCTGCCATTAGCAATACTTATCATAAACAAGGCTAGAAGGAGAAGAGGAAAGTACTCCTGCGTTGTAAGGGGTTCTGGAAGAGGAGAACGCAAAGTTCTAGATACTTCCCTTCTAAGGTATTGGCTTCTCCTAAACTTTGAAACACTGGACCTGTGAAAAAAAAACTAAATTGCCTGTATCTTGAAGGCTTTATTGTTTTTAAGTTCATAAAATACTGAGTATTTTTAAGTTCTTTACCATATTTACAGATACTTTTTAACATATACAATGATCCCAGTCTACAAACAGATGTTGTCATTCATGTAAGTGTAATGTAAAATTAAGGATATGTTTATTTTTTAAGGCAATTTTATCAATGAAAATAGCTTTCATTGAAAACTGCATCAAGATAATTACTTTGTTGCCAGTACTCCAAAAGCAAAATTAGTAAGAAAAAGCAAAAATAAAGTTCAGGAATTTAAAGAAATGGGAGACAATTATGGAAATAAAGTTCTTGATAGAAATAAATTTATTAACTGAGAAGCCTGTTGTTATGCATCACAGTACTTGCTTTTTGAAGGTGAAAATAATTATATAGTAATTTTGATAATGGATGATCATGTGGAAAATACTTAACAAATGCATCTTCTAGGTTTTCTTTGGTTAGAATGTCCAGCAAAAGCTCCATAAAGAGGGAACACAGGGAAAACAAACCGTAATTAGTAAAAAAAAAAGGAGGTTGATCCTAGAGAGCTAATCATACTTAATAAAACATCCACTCCTGTTGACTCTTCATATTTGCACTGTTGAAGAAATTAATGTACTTTTTAGAAGATGAATAAATTCTCCTGAGATTCTATTGGTTGAATGTACTGAACATCTATAGAAAATATTTCAGTCACCTTGAATAGCAGTATTTGAGCATTGGTGCCTGAACACTACACTATGGGCGTGAAAACCACCTCTCGGGGCAGAAACAATGCCAGCTTTTCCTTTTAAAACTTTTCTAATCTTTCACAATGAGTAGCAATATTATACCTAAAACATTTGCAAGACCATAACACAAAAATAGCAAATCCAAGTATTTAAAAATTAGTAAATGTTAACATTAAAGTAGACCATGCAACTGCAGTTAACCCTTATGCGTACTGAATGCACTCTTTAATTACGCTGTTGTAGGCTTTAACAAAATTTCATATACAATTACTTTTAGAAAAACTGAAGTGGGCAAAAAATTTCTATTGCAAGAATTTGCATTAATACACGCATGAGGCATCTGAAATGAAAAGCCATTTAGATCGACAGTGCACTCTTGTGACATTTGGGCTGACAAAATTAGCTGCAGCTCTCCACAGGGGCTGCCACCAGAGATTGGCTGCTCTTAACTTCAGAGGAACATAAGAGGATCAGAAAACTAGGTCTCCATTTCAAAGAAATCTGAAGGAAACCTTGGTCGCATAGCCACCCTTACTTCCTCCCACCTTCTTCTATTACTCTTTCCAGCCTGCCCTGGTGAGAGTGTCATGCCACATCCCCCTGGGGGCTGCTGGTTCATGACTTTGCCCTTTCCCATGCCTCATCAAGCAAGAGCACACCAGCTGGGAAGTCTCCAGCTCTCCTCCTTCTTTTCCCCTCACTCCAATACACTAGATACAACTACTTGGAGCAAGAAAATAACAGCACTACCTTTGATATTACTGCAAGTATTTTTGATAAATGGCAAATCAAGCTTCCCAGGGGTTTGGCACCGTAACCATACATTTATGCTCAATGGTGTTCAGCTGTGAGGTGCTGAGAACCAAGTGAGAGGTGTTGGCTGGAGACAGTGTTGCACCTTGGGCTTCTCTATCTACCCCAAATTCATCCTAAAAATTCTCTACTGGCATTTTAATACCAGCTGTTATCATCACACTTGCTATATTGCAGTGTGCAAGATAAAACATGCTAACATCTGAAAAAGTTGGCTGAATCCCTTTTTGTTGGAGCTTTGTTTGACCACGTGGCACTGCCCCAAGGATGAATTCATTACCAGTGTGCCTCCAGAAATTCCCTAAAACTTAATTTTCTATCATACTCCATATTGCCAAGTCACTGAAAAACAAGTAACATCTTTGTGCAAATACTGGGTTATTAGTAATAAAATTGCAAATATTCATATATTCTTGATTTACCAGACAGTCACAATTAGACCGTCTTCTGCTTGAGGAAAAACCTCTTCTCCTGCTAATGTCTTGACTAACCATCTGTCCCCAAAAGATTGTTTGCTTTCTGATAATACAGAATCCTAACAGTTGCCTTTTCTACACAGCTCTGATTTTGCATAGCATGCTGAAAATGGTGTGAAATGAAAATCTGATCTAACAGATTATCTTTAAGCAAGAATCAAATGGCAGGCTAAATCCACTGACAAAGGCAGCTGACTTTTGCTTGCTTGCTTTTCTAAAGGTAATGGCTACAGAATCTGAGACTTTAGTAATTATTTAATGTAGCTAATAAACTACAGTTGATGTATTCCCTGTGTACTGGATGGAAAAATTTTATATACTGTGGGAATAGTATTTGTGTTTTTCTTGGCCCATCTGAGGTCCCAGTTTTCATGCACTCCTCTTCTAGTCAACTTTCCTGATCACAGCTCCTCCTTGAAAGCCTGAACTGTTTACAGAGATTTTTACTGCTACAATTTCTAGGTCTCTTTCTCTCTTCCCATGTTGTGAAAATACTGTTTATTTCCTGGTGTGCTCTTCAGAATTGAAACACAGTGGGACGAAAACATACACAATATAAGTATTAAATCAGCTATAGTTTTGTAAGCACAGAACTGGTAAAATCATTGTAAGAAGTTTTTCAGGTGATAATGTCCTTCTCTAATTATTTTGCATTTTCAGCCTTCACACTAGAGTTGTCCACTGATTTCATGGCTCAATAAATAGAAATAAATTTTATACAGTGTGATAACAGGGTTTCATTTTTTTTATTTATGACATGCAATTCTAGCTGCTTTTTCATTGTAATTCATCATGGTACATCTGGTTTACACAGTAATATTTTATTAAAAAAATATTGAATAAATCTTGGCCCCTCTCTGACATGTTGTTTACATACCTTCCCTTCACACAACAAAGCAGAAAATCAATACATTAACATTAGAAAAACTGATCTGCCTAAAATTATAGTGTTTTGTGCTTAGGTAGGTGGTTTGTTAAGGGGCATTTTTGTTTATTACTCACCTCTGATCTCTTCTCTAAATGCTCACAGTACCTCCCAGAATAAACCTCTGAATAACAGCCTTCCAATTTGTTACCATTGCGCTTCCTCAAACATTCACTGTACGCTTAACCACAGCATCATACATCTCAGCTGAGCACCAGAGGGCCTCTATAGCCAGGTCAAAAGTACAGTAAATGCACCTCAAGCTCTTTTACTGCTGCAGCTTTGTACTTAATGTGCCTCCTGGAGGTTGAAAGTTTTGTTAGCCTCAGTTAGAACGAAAGCACGATGTTGTCCCTCACACACCTACAGCCCCAGCTCTGTTGGGCTGGTAGGAGCAATATTCAGATTGCATATGAACACAGATATTTGAAATATTAGTAGAGACTTCCAGAGTGTTAGGCTAACGTAACCTGAAGAAGACGGCTCCAAGGGCCTTCTGCTTTTCCACTCAAAAGTTTTAAAAAGATAACATGATCAGAGGGCAAATCATGTTCCCAATTTTTTTGGTAACCTGGTAAATCACCAGAATTCAATTACATCAATATACCACTCTCTCGTTGACAGCAAGTACCTTCTGACTTTCTGGACTGAAATAAAACTAAAAATTGAATTTTTGTATTGTACGTATTCCTAAACATTGTTATTATGAATTCTGACTCTTTATTCTCAATTCAGACTTGATCCAAACTTATTTGTTGTCCGAGGCTGACTGAAGAAACCTCTCTGCCTCCAGTGTGTTTATTTTCTCTGCAACCAAAATAAAATGCAAGTACAAATTCACATACTTTTTTTCATATTAGCTATTTATTATATTTTATGGTACAGACCTTTTTTGTGCATGCAATATACTGCTAGGCTATGCATTGTACTCTTAGTCTAGAACAAAAATTCACAGCACAAGAAGAAGTGAAGGCCTTCCACAACTAACTTCCAAGGCACCTAATGAGTGTCTTCAGGTCCAAAGCAGTGCAAAGAATCTGAATTCGTAAGGAGATGGGTTCTGCCTGACATCATACAGAACAAGCGCCCCTGAAGCTGGCACTGAAGAGCAGGGACCACGACCAGGTATATTTGAAGGAGGTTATTCAAATGATGGACAAGGCAGGTGAAAACAAAGAGCAAAAATCTGTTCTGCACTCCTGTGACATCAGTTGTCTTGACTGTGTCCTATTCTTCCATGCCATGTGCACTTTTATTGTTAATTATCTTTGTGCTTCATAATAGCAGTCAGTGGGTCCAACTGATCTAAAGAAAAGGAAGTTAAAAAGCAAAGATGAAACCAGCATGCATTTGAGGATGGAGAGTGAGTGTGAGGCACCTTTTTCCTCCTTGAAAATCTGAAAGACACTCGAATATGATGAGTACATACCTTTCATTTGCTAAAGTTTTTTTTTCTTCTTCAGGTCCCCTTCCCTCAAATGTGTTGCTAAGCCTTTTCACCTCCGATTATTATGTGCCAGGGACCCAAATGACTCTCAGCTGAGCTGTCAGACTACTAATTGCAAAGGGTTTGTGTTTTCACCAGTCCTTTTACACAGAAATAAATTAAATGCTCAGTTCACGAGCCCAAATTCACGCTTTCTGTAGTAGGCCTGAGATTTTGTTTGGTTCCCTGAAAGCAAACAAATTTTCTCAGTTTATTCTGTTAAGACCATGATTCTGCTTTTGGGCTTTGCTATTTAATGACTATTTAATAGATCCAAATGTGAAGTCTTTCCCTAGGGCAATTAACTTGTGCTGTTCCCCCGTATTTGTTTCAGTAATAGGGACTACCGCCTCTTCATGAAATATTGTTAAAGCTCAACACATTTTTTACCTTCATGACCTGAATTACAGTTCTCTGTAATGATCACTTAAATTTATCTCAACGTGTATGGTTGGACTTTGGAGCTGCCGAGTTCTCTCTACCTCATTAACTCTCCAGTTCAGCTACCAGTTTGTCTTTAGTAGAGGTCTTAGACTGAGAAACAAACGTAGTGACAATCATCTTGATGGACAGTGAACATCCGATGACATCTCAACCATCTACCTGTGTGTTTAAACACTATTTATAATACAGACCATGGTCTATTTGTGAATATATACTCCTTGATTTACAGTCTGCCAAATATTAGGAGGGGAGGTGATAAAGATCAGGAGTAGCTGAAAGGGTAATCCTGCTGAAATGTAGAATATTCTTCCTTTGACGGGGCATCTTATCTTTTTTTTTTTTTCCTTATAAATGTTTTCAGAGACAGTGGATGATTTATTTTAAAGTGACCCTAATTCAAGGTTATGCCAATGAGACAACTGTCTTTCTCTTTGATTTAGATGTTCCAATCTTTCCTTTACGCAAAGACTATGTTGGCTTCATTTCCCTTATAAGTACTCTTAGTCCCAGAATTGCCAGCACACTGACTCACAAGTTGTTTCACTAGCAGGTAAGTGGGGGTTTACGCTATCTATTTAAAACTCAGAAAGCCTGCTTGGAGAAAATAGTGAAAGATGCAATGTTATTTGTGGAATTAAGTGCCATATTTCTAATGTTCCCTAAAATCTTTCGTCTTACAATCATTCTTCTCTAAAGCAAAATTTTGGCAGGGGGCTTATGTCTCTTTTATGATGTTTGAGAAAGGTTTTCGTCTTTACCACCTGAAGAAGTTAAGCTATACAGTAGGAAAGCTTCTGCTGAAATGCTTCTTATCTTTTAGGTACTGTTTGGCCTGCTTCATCTCAATTTTTTCACTGAATCAGCCAGAGGTCACATATCTCTCAGTGACTTTCTAACTGGCCATCAATGAGTCTTCTTCTGGGTCTGGACTGGGAATTATGCAGGGATAGCTACTCCTGCCAGGTACAGCTTTGTAGCATTCACTCTGCTGCAGGGAGACTGAATTCCGTTCTCACTTACTCTAGTGTAAATATTGAGCAATTCCATTGATCTACCTGATATTATTATAGATTTTCAGGAGTATAACTGACAGAAGACTGTGTGGTTCAGTGCACCCTAACTGCCAATACTCTTAGATACTTAACCCTGTGTCAGTCTGCAGCACACAGCAAAGGAAGGCAGAGGACAGCAGAGGTCTCTGTTCTTGAAGGAGATGACTGCAAAGAAAACGGGGGCACAGTAAATGCAAACAACACCACATGTTGTTGTAGATACCTCAACTAACATTTATGCTCCAGCTCTTCTTGTTACTTTTTTTAGATCAGAAGCAGAAGCCAAATGACAGCAAACACACACACACACATATATGCATGTAGTTCTGTGATTCCTGTGCAGAAATGGAAATATCTGTTCTACCACAGCACCATTGCCATGGGCCTCCAGATCTTAATCCATGGAAATAACAAGATAGAATGACCTAATCTGGGGCATCTTCATAAATCTCCCACACCTCTCCAGAGGTGGGTTTGGATGAGAGCACCCCTTTTTCAATGAGACTTTGATTACTTCTACCTATAGCAGAAGCCATGCCAGCACTGGATGCCAACATGCAACCAGACTAAAGCTTTATGTGGCCACTCCAATGCAAGCAGATTTTTATGGGATTGCAGAATTTAGGTTTGATTCTTCCCACATTAGTTTTCCTATTCATTATTTCTCCTCCCAGACAGATGGGCATGAAGATGGCTCTGAAAAGATGCATCTCAAATAGATGTTTTCTTCACCCTGCTCCTATCCTATAGGTTTCCCAGAGAAAGTAATGATCTGTTGAAATCATTTTTTAATCATTGTCTTTTCACTATTTTTACTTTTTAGCATGAGATGTAAGTATACCAGCTCAGTGGCAAGATAAAAAGCACGATAGTATTTTTAAGTAGCTCTCAGAGAAGAAGATCCTGCATTTTTCATGCTTTTTTTTTTCAGTAAGACATACCTTGCTTTACAAGATAATGCACTTAAACAGCAGGGGATGCACTATAAATCCACACCCTCATTTACTGTAATTTAAAAATATCAAATATTGTTCTAATGGTTCCATCTACTCTAACTACTGTTTTGTTTGCAACTACTGGAGCAATCACAGACAGAGGAAAAAGATGTGTGGCTCCTAAAAAAACACTAAGGAGGGCTGCTTTCTTTATAGCAGAAACACAGAACTCCTCTTTCAAGAAATGGTTAATGCTTTTCTGTAGAGGAGATTTCCTTGATTCTTGTTGATAACAACATTTCTGTGGTGGCACTATTACTGGCAAACTTAATGATTTACTGGAAAGAATAAGAACAGAGCAGTGGCCTCAGAAATGTCACTTGAAGGCCTCTTGATTGATTTTTACAATGATCCCAGTGAACTATTTGTCCTGTATTCAAATTCACTATTATATTTCATTCCTTGTAGAAATTTACTGCTGTAGAAATTTATTCTGGAAGCAAATAAGAAATAATACTGTAATAAAAGTAGAATATGAAGTCTGGAGCACAGTAGCTAATGTTTCGAAAAAACATGAATCAGCCTACTACAATCTTAATGAAGAAACATTTTATCAAATGCTATTTAATAGCATTTTATCAATGCTATTTAATAGCATTGGTCATTGTAGCTTGTTCAATGGATTGAGATTGATCTACAAGAGTGAAAGGCGTGGCCAAAGGGTGTAAGTACACCACTTCCAAAGCAATTACCTGCAGCAGGTGGGTTTTCTTCCTCAGGTAGATTATGTAGTTACAAATTACAACATACTAATAATTATATTTCGTAATGTATCACAACTTTACAAAGCAACAGCAACTTTATGAAGAGTGACACCCCATGTGTTTAAAAAAAAAACAACTCTCATGATCACATATACTGTCCAGCTGCAAAGACAAGGGAAACTTTCACTGAATTTCATTCCCTTCCCTGACAGCTGTGTATTAAATGACTTGTAAAAGTTCCCCCTCCCCAGGGCACAGCGTGCTGTTTGCACTGGGGGGAAGGCCCCTCCAAAGTGCACATACTGGATAAGGAAGCAAAACACCAGTCATTAGTGCATCTGCAGCCTTTGATTTTCTCCAAGTTCTAGTTTTTCTCTCTATAGTTTGTTCATTACAATAAACTGTCCACACACTTCATATGAAGAGGGTTCTTTCACTAAGGATTTTGTGGGCATTCTGTGTTTATGTCTCATGACAAGACAAGCATTTTTATACAACCTCTAACACTTTATGCAATTTCTTCAGTCCCAGATACTTGAGACAACAGCATAGCTTTCAGTATCAGCAATCCTATGTGTAAAATGATACTGCCACAAGGAGTTAATCAATTAGAAAATGTTTCCTGACTTTTCAGTTTTACTTTATTTTTCTCACTGTCATTTTAATGGCCCTTGTCATTTAATTCATAAACATCCCAAATAATGCCTTTTCCTCTCTGCTATCGCAAGGATTATTTTTTTTTAATTATATTGAGAACTCAGTCCATCTTTTCTTAATCATTTTTACTTTTCTTGCTTTCAGTATCTTTGCTGAAAGAGCCAGGGCTGTGCATGTTTTGAATGAAGCTACACTAGCATTGTATAGAGAGAAGCAGTCTTGGCCAATAAGTTTCTGCATAGCTTTAGATGTTTTATTGCATTTTTTATTGTTGGCAACAAAACCATGGCATATTGAATATATCTAACCTTAAATACAAAGGAGGTAATCTTCCCTGAAAATGGCATTTTTCCGTATTCGTAAAACAAACACATCATTGTGTTATTTCAAAGTTGTTCTTAAGGGGAAAAGAAAAAGAAGTATCCATAAGAAATAAACCCATCTTTCAGATTTTCTTCGTATGTATTCTTTGCAAGACCTCCAGTCTGTTCAGTTTCTGATCCAGTCAGAAAACTCTTTTTACACAGTTTCTACAGTCAGGAAAAAAACTTAGTATGTAGAATTCTCTACAATGTATGTATACGTATCTGACATTTAGAATTTCAGCAAGTGTGATTTGCAGCCTAATTTCCCTTTAGAAATGCTGCTTATAGGGAAAACACAGCTATAATCATGTAAGCAACATTTTGCTACTAATTAGCCCCGTTGCTACATGTGTGGCTGTAGAGACAGCAATATTTTTTCTGTATCTAGCTTGTGTATGTATACGCTTCCATTTTTTTGTCCCTTTGCGTTTTTTTTTTTCAAAAAGTACTGTCTCTATGTCTATCAGTGTGAAGTTAGTTCTAAGACAGTACTAGACACTGAAATCATGTGGGACATATATTCATTATTCTGATGCAGTAAATCTCCAACACAAGCAGCAGTGAACACTCTTATACAACAAACATTTCTCTAGGCCTGATGCCAGTTCATGAAATTGAAATTAGGCTACATAACATTGTACAGTGTCTTGGGCACATGTGAGGAGCCAGAATGGCTGTAATCAGTCATTAATATCTGGCTAACCCTATTTTGTTGAACACTAGAGGGAGATCAAAGCAAAAGAATAGATGATGTGATAGATTATGGATACTAATTGGTGTTGTTCATAAAATTGCCACTGATGATAAAGTGAAACCCCAGGTATCATAGTATCTTAATTTTTCATCGTAGTTTTCACATGGTCTTGTTTGATATTGTTTTACCTAGAATGCAATTTTAAAGAATGGAAAAAAAAAAAAAGAAGGAAAAGGACTCTGCTTGTTTCAATACCACAATTAATATATTCTGTATTAAATTAGTTTTTCATATGACACGTTTACTTTGATGAGAAGATAGAAGTTTTAGCAACAGAACAATGAAACATGCACAGAATCCAGCTATCTCACTGTCCTCTGATCACGTGGTACTTTCTTCTGCTGTGCCTACAGGAGAAAGCAGGGGAAACTCATGTTTCTGAAAGACCTTCCCTGGAAAGAGATCTTTCTGTTAAATCTAAAGGCAAGCAACTGAGACTGTTCACATTCAGAACAGGATGGAAATTAATGCTGTCACTCTTCTGCCATCACTACTGCTGTTTTGTTCAGTGTTTGCTGAACAAAGTTTGTAACATAAAATGCCTATTTTAAAATATAGACATTTTTAAGTTTTGCAGGAAAGTAAGTTATCAAATGCACACTTTTTTACCCTCTCAGTTACTGCTGGAAAATACCAATACTTTCTGCAGGATTCCCAAGGGAATTCCCTTAGGGCTTTGAATAGTTTCCTAAAAGGACCTGGTTAATCAGCCCTAGCAGAAGAGGAACGCTGGCATCAGTGTTTCACAACAAAGGAACTACTCATGCTGCAGTTTGTAGAGATTATTACGCTGGTAAGGATGTCTGAGCTGGAAGGAAACAGCATGATGTTGGCACTGGTAGAAATGTAGTTGTTGACAAAGAGCTCACAAAGTTAGGGTTAGTTTACCCTGAGTAAACTGCTGTGCACGGCAGCTTGCAGCTACCTCCCACGTCAGTATAGTGTGTTGCAGCCCCTGCACCAGTCGGCACCACCAGCACACCCCATTATCAGTGTACACCGTGGTGTAAGGAGAAAAGGTGATATAGACAGAGTAGTAATTGCTGTTGTTATTTATGGAAGAAAAGATTTGGCTAGGCTGAAGGGAGATGGCGGGAGTGAGAGGGTAGGAGCAGAGAGAAGCACAGATGGGAAGGGAGAGCTGAAAGTTTGCCTTTCAGCACGGGGAGCTGCTAAGCTGGCTCAGGGCTTGCTGTGAAACCATAACCTCTCACAGAGCTGCCAGTCAGCTCTCCTCCACACAGAAAAAAGGAATGCTCCAAGTTTCACTTCACAACTTGGTTCAAAAAGGAGCAATATTTATACATTCTTGAAGAATTGTGCTGCCACTAAAGTTTAGTAGCGTCTTCTCAAGTCTTCCTGCACTATTTGAGTCTGTTTAATAAATGGTAAAGGATTTAAAATCCCAGCCATCTGAAGAAACTATTTCCTTCAAGAGTTTAACAGTTGCAGCTGAGGATGATTCACATACAATCTTCATCAAGCAGACAGATTTCTGATGGTTTTTTTTTATACAGGCCGTGTTGAGGTACCTTAATCCCAGTCAACCTGGAAGTCAGTGAGTTATCTTCAGTCCTCTGAGACAGTCAGTGGTCTTCACTTTAGCTATGGCCAGAAAAGCTAGGAGAGGTGGAGCAGCAACTTGCAAGCTAACAGAGCCCTTAGGAGTCTGTAAATATTACTCTGACTCAGTTACCTTTAACATCTGTAAAGAGCTTTACAATGTGCAGGGCAAGGCAGAATCGGGCTCAGTGTGTCCTTTTTCACCTACTTGCTGGTTCAGGGCTAAGTCCAGCTGGTAGACAAAAAGAAATGCCCATCTTAAAATGTAGGGAACATCCTGTTCTCATGGTTTACCTTCCTATAACAGGTCCGGTCCCCTTTGTCTCCATGAAAGCCATTGCTCACCTACTGAAGAAAAAAAGGGGGAAAAAAGAGAAGAAAAAATCCCTTTGTTTGTTTTACAGCTTTAAAAACTGTCTCCACATTAATGTTTTTAAGGGGCTTGTTTCCTTCTTAAATGCCTGGTAAATCTCGAAAAGCTGGAAACAAGAGAAAAGGGAATTGTCCATAATTTTCTGTTTAATGTATTTTGATACAAAATTCTAACAGCTTGAAGTGACTGAAAAAGTATATAGCTCCCATCCATGGGACATTTGCTGTCCTTTTCAGAAAAACAAGGTCATTCTAAACAGCACCAGG
Organism: Ibidorhyncha struthersii; assembly: GCA_013398815.1. Classification (NCBI taxonomy): domain Eukaryota; kingdom Metazoa; phylum Chordata; class Aves; order Charadriiformes; family Charadriidae; genus Ibidorhyncha; species Ibidorhyncha struthersii. Next base: position 26,352 of record VZSZ01006622.1, read on the forward strand.
CAGTGCAACCAGTCACACACAGCTTGTCCAACCACCTCCACAAGGGACTAATGTTCCACTATGACCAAGTCTTAGAAGGAGAACAAAGCTGAGCGGATCACCAGGTGCCCTGATGCCCAAGGTACTTTTATTTAAACCAATGAGTGTTTATACACTGGATAGCTTTGGGGATGAAATGCTGAAGATAATGACATCAGAAGGTGTTTGTTAACACATTGGAGGCTTTTTTGGACCGAGAAAAGTTCATGGTATTTGAAGTGACAAATAAGTACCTCTGTATATACTGACTGGATTGTGAAGTATACTGCATATACTGTGTCTGAAACACAAAACATTTGTTCTTTTTCATTCCAAACAAGTTACTTTTTTAAAATTTATAGGTATATAGAAGAACAAAGAATTAATACATTTCACGGTGCTAGAAAAAATCATTGCACCTGCATAATTGGCTAGTTATCTCAGCTGCGCGGTCCAAAAGCAGAAGAGACTACTCAATACCCTTCCAGTTTTTATTTACTGCCAGCTGTTTAGAGAGCAAATACCACTTGGGGTCTCTCCAATAAAGGGAAGTATGGTTTTCTAGTAAAAAATTAGTAAGTGCAAAAAAAATCTGGGAAATTATACAGTGTTTTAGGTATATAATTCCTTTACTGTATCTTATCATTATAGTTCACAGCTGAAATTACTTTTGTTGCTATTATAGCTGACCAGGCTGGTTTATTTAACATTTTGGGGTTGAAGGAAGTGTGTTGTTTATTTATTTAATGAATAAGTTTTCATCCAATTAAAAAAAAAAAAATCAAGTGCAGACCTATTACTGCCAGACTTTTCAGGTGCTAAGTCATTGCATTTCTACTGTAGAGAAAATTGAATTTTTGTAATCAATAGGCCTTGGGCACACAGGAGAGAATTATGCTTTTTGTCCAAGGCTAATCCTGCATGGTGCTGGGAGCTTCCAGCATCCACAGAGGCATTCTCAGCCTTGTCACAAGCTGAAGTACTGCAGCTGGCTTTTAGCTCTGTAACAAATACCTGTGCAAAAATGCTTTGCAAGTGTCAGAGTGTTATAAAGAGCCAAACCATAATCATGGCAAATGAATACAGTGGACAGGTAATCTGAATTCTATTTGTTTCCTAAGTTTGTGCAATACTGTCAGTATAGTTCCTGGTCCCGGCTTCCAGTCTCCCAGTTTTCTGTTTCATCTTGCTTTAGATAACTACAAATCAAATACAAATTGCTGATAATACTACAAATGTATGCATTTTTAGTAAGTTCACTATTGCCATCAGCTCATTGCCCTTTATACCAGCTCAGGAGACTGTCTCTTTCTAGATAAATAATGTTTCTGAATATCCAGTGTTACTGAGCTGTTGATTTCTCCCTCCAGGACCTAATGTGAACATGAAAAAGAATGAGTTGAGGTTTTTGCAGTTTTTGTGATACAGCTACATTTGCAACTGTGCTTCAAACTTAAGGGGTCTTTTTTGTCATTTGTTGCTTTTTGACTGTTTTACATTTCTTTCTACAGTCAGGCAAACTTATTCCTGGACTGTGAATGATCTCAAGAAAGTTAGAATCCAAATAGTTCAGCCATTCCTATGAAAAAATGATTGTAGTATAAGGCACTTTTTTATTCTTAAATTGTTGTGTTCTATTTTTAACAATTCCAACACATAAAAAGTAGCTGTGAAAGGCTGACTTTGCAGATACCTGCAAAAGATAAATCTGAGGCCTTTCAGAGGGTGGTGTTGGTGAGTGGCATGAACCTTTTATCTGGACATTACAATGATGAAGCAAACTGACAGTGGAGAGGAAATCCGTTGCATCCAAGCTGTCTCTGGTAGTGCAAACAACACAGGAGGGTAAACTCTTTTTCACCTGATGATTATTTATAGCTTTGTGTGAAATGACCTTGGCTCTAATTTCTGTAGCCAGTGGAAATATACATCCAAGCTCCAAGGTATCTTTCCATTACCTTTTAAGACACACTGAGGCTACTCATCATGTTCACAATGGTTTTACATCCCATGTGTAGTCTGTCTGTCCTACACTGCTTAGAAACATTAAACTACTTCATGCATGCTACCTGGTAGATCTGTAGCAGCGAAAGAAACCTGTAAATGTGGGACTTACTGCAGATGGATGATATAACGTGTATTGCATAGATCAAGCATTGGATTTACCACCTGTGTACAACACTGTACACAGATATTTCTGCCTGGGAGATCTGAGACAGAAATATGCCTGTGCACCACACTGAAGCATCAGAAAAGGAGATAATTGGCAACATCCTTGATGGAACCCTAATAAAATAGTGCACAATAGCCATGTATACATGCTGAAATTAGAATCTCTGAAATAAGAATGTCTTTTTCTGGCTTTCTATTAATTGTTTGAAAATAACGTTAAGTGGTATAATGCAATCATTCAGTTTACTGTAACTGCTCTAAAGCCCTTATAAGTTCTCTGCTCTAACCAAATGCTGTACTTAATATGAAGTTACTGTAAAATTAGAAGCAGCAGATGTAATATAGCATGCCATTCCTAATATTATATATTTTCAGTGAAGGAACCTTCATGTTTGTCAGGAAGATTAGTTCAGCAATATGACTATATCAGCAAAGAAGCATTATTGAAAATCAGTCCTGAGAGAATAGTGACTTAACAAATGCATTTTTGCCAACTGATTGTCCTGTTTAAATCCCACCAAAATGAAGCTTTGCCGGAAGTGTCTGTGTTGACCTTCTATTAAGAGTGAAGACTAAGTAGTTAAACAGATTGCTAGATTAAAAATCATAAACTTAACTGTGGCAGGAGCTCTAGGTGACAATAGGAAAAACATATCATTACAAAGACATTGCTGAGTCTCTTATTCTTGTTAGACTCCTTCCTTCACATACTGACAGACATTGACCTAATTGTCTTTGGGAATGTCCACACATGCTGCAGTGCAATACAGTTCATTTATTCTACCACATGGCCAAGGAACTCCCAGCTGGGATCTGCACTGTAAATGAAG
>VZSZ01006622.1:29381-47727 GCA_013398815.1 Ibidorhyncha struthersii
CCACCCCAAAAGTGCCCCCTTTCACCCCAAAAGGCTCCCCCAGCCCCGAGGGGAACCCAGGGCCCTGCACTGCCCTGGCTAACGAGCAAGGCCAGGCATTAACAAACCCCCTGACAACTGCCCCCCCACCTTCCCTGAGCCCCACTGGGGTTCCTTCTCTGGGGCAGCCCCTCTGAAACCATCTGCTACTTAAGCTGCCCAGGGCTGGCTCACTAGTCCCCAGAACAGCTCGTTAGTCCCCAAAGAGTCTGTGCTGCTCCACTCCTGCCTCTTGGTGCTCATTAAGTTTATTTTTAGATAAGTATGGGTACTCTTGAATGCTTTCTCTTAAGTGAGCTTGTTTCAATTAAGTACCTGATGGCTGCTGGTCCAAGTCTCAGCATTCTTCACCACAAGCAGCACCTTACTGGCAATCTCAGCAGATAACATCACAAAACCAAGGTCAGAAACCTGTTTTCCATTGAAAAGTGGCCAAACACACTCATCTGCATTAAGGCTTATCATATTCAAGCAGCAGTTCAGCTGTCCTGATTACCGATACCCACTGACATTTGCAGAGGGCATTGTTTGTATAAAAAGTAATTAAAACTTTTGACTTCTCCCTTTGAAACAGTAATGTCATTCGGCAACCTGGCTACGAACAAATGTCCAAAGGAATTTCAAGACTTACTGGGCATGAAAGGGCCAAACAATTAAAAGCTGGTTTGAATTTAAAAATAGAGGGTGAATACATCAGTTCTTTAAAAAAGGGGACTTTCCCAATAGCAACTGCATCTGTTTCACAAATGAGGCTATAAAAACTACACGAAAAAGTGGGCCTCATTGTTTATGTGTAACATCCAAGCTAAATTAATATCACATCCATTTATACATTAATAAAAAGCCTGAAAAGCCTGAAAAGCCTAAAAACTTTATCCTTTGGAAAGATTCCTATATGCTTTAATGTAGTTTAGATCAGGATTATTATGGAGAAAAAAAAACATTGTCTTGATGCTGAAATAAACATTTGGTCTTTTAGATAGTTGTAAAATACGGCCAAGAAAATATTATACTTTGGATCTTAATCTGCACTTGAAATATGTTCCTCAAATCAAAAGACGGTTTCAATTTACTTGAAAAGGAAGCCTCTCACTAGTATCTGTCATGCCTCAGAAAAATCTCTATATTTGCAGATGTTCACATCTAAATTGAGGGCATTTTATTTCACCATCAACAGTGTGGTGGTATTACATTACTGTCCTGGACAACAGTTTATCTTGGCACTGGTCTCATTTGCATCTAATAATACTGCAAATCTTGTGAGAAATGCCAGACTTTCTCAAAGCAAACAGCTGGGCCAGTGAAGACTGCCAAACTTTTGAATTCTATCAGATCAGTTTCAGTAAACGTGGAATGCTTATTGGTAAAGAGAACTACATATATTTTTTAAAACTGCTTTGAAGTTAGAAGAGAATTTACACTTTGTTTTACTCTAAGGTTCAGCGAAGCCTGGAGGAGCTCTTATTTTATCCAAACAAAGTTTCCCTCTCTCTCATGATGATATATGTTCATTCCATTGCAATACTTAATATTTCAAATGTCTATTTTTGCCATATCTTTGTGGTAAATTTCTTCTTGATATTTATGTTTCTACATGTTTTATTGTAGGAGAAATTCAAAACATTTCAGTTAAGTCTTAAAATTGCTCCAAATGAAGGAGAAAACCTTCATCAAATGAAGAATGGTCTGACTGACAGGTCAGCTTCAGAATAAAGCCAAGCCTGAGAAACAACAATCCAGAATCTTTCCACGATCAGAAGAAATGAGCACTGAGAGACCTTCCAACCTAATCAAACACCCAGGGCAGACAAGCACTCCTTCCCTCAAAAATACAAGTGATTTCTCCTTAAATGTCACTGACTGCAGCCAGGTCATGGTGCCAGAGGAAGTTTTTTTCACTGTTGCTGCTGCTGGAATACTGGAAAATCTGCTTGTCCTTATTGCTGTCATTAGAAATAAGAATTTGCACTTGCCCATGTACTTCTTCATTTGCAGTTTGGCCATTTCAGACATGTTAGGTAGCTTGTACAAAACTCTGGAGAACATCTTTATCATCTTGTGCAAAATGGGGTACCTGACACGTCGTGGGGACTTTGAGAAAAAGCTGGATGATGCCATGGATTCCATGTTCATTCTGTCTTTACTGGGGTCAATTTTCAGCTTGTTAGCTATTGCAGCAGACAGGTACATCACTATCTTCTATGCTTTGCGGTACCATAATATCATGACACTAAGAAGGGCCTTGGTTATCTTGGCAATCATTTGGACATTCTGTGCTGGCAGTAGCATTACCATTGCCCTCTTCTCCTATGAAGCAGCAACAGTCATTCCCTTCACCATCCTGTTCCCTTTAATGATGTTTTTTATACTATGTCTCTACGTCCATATGTTCCTCCTGGCTCGATCCCATGCTAAAAAGATCGCCTCACTGCCAACCAGCACAGTCCATCAGAGAACTAACATGAAAGGAGCCATTACACTGACTATTTTCCTTGGAGTTTTCCTTTGCTGTTGGGCCCCCTTTGTTCTTCACATCCTGTTAGCAAGGTTTTGCCCACATAACCCTTACTGTGCCTGCTACATGTCCATTTTCCATGTGAATGGGACACTCATAATGTGCAATGCGATCATTGATCCTATGATTTTTGCATTCCGAAGCCCAGAATTACGGAGCACATTTAAGAAGATGTTCTGCTGTGCCAGGTCAAACTGGTACTGGTAAACACTTCATGAAAAATGAAGATTGTAGAAGTGCGCAGTTTGCAGAGTTAAAATATTATTAATTATGCCCAAAGTAATACTATGCTTGTAGGTTACTGCCAGTGATTTTCAGATGGCTACCAAAGAATGCATAAAACTAAGTATGCACACAAATCTTTACTAACAAGACCTCCAGAAATATTACTGATTAAGTTAATTCTGCTGACAATTTTCATGCAAGTAAAAAAACAACTGTATCTTAACTATATTTTGTCATTTCAGAAAAATTCAAATATAAATCTTCTGCAGCAAGTATTGCATTACCCCAGGGATGAGTTTATGCCAACCCATTTCATATCAGTAATTTCAATGCAGGGTGTATGATACTTTAAAATTCTGTTGTTTAAATTGCAAGGAAATGAACACTGGTTTCTAAACGGCACATTTACATAAAAGTTTATGATAAAGTAGAAAATGTGGACAATAATAATTGTATTTTCCTGGAAAAGTCAATTCATGACTGTTCTTTAACATCTAGTCTCCTTAAAATCACGCAATTAGTGTTCTCTAAGTTTCAAAAGTTTCAAAAATATTTTTTAGAGTGTGAGTCCAAGAGAGGGAGATATTTTGATTTAAAAGCTATTTTTAGTGACTGAAGAGTTTTTTCCAGGATAAAGTTGTTGTGGCAGCAAAGACAGGTTTTGAATTTTAAAACCCCAAAGCCAGGTCTGGACTAGCAAAGGGAACTGCTGAGCTTGCTAGCTCCCCGTTGAAAGTCCCTGGGCCAGTTTGCTTTAATAAAATAAGAAGAATTACAGACAGTAAAAGAACTTTGATTTAGCCATGACTTTCTAAACATGCCACAACAAAGAATTCAAAAAATAAAATACCAGAAGGAAAATTCAAAGATCTCCACAGAAGTCAGCCACCTGGACAAGGAATCAGCTAGTCGGTCTGGAAGGATGCTACAAATCTGTTTGTAATATACAAAATCCTCACAAAAGTGAGAAAATTTTGAATTGTCCCTGCCAAAATAATACAAAACTCACAAAACTTTAAGGCAGAATAGTTTTCAACAGCAAAATATCCTGGAGCATATGGTGAGGAATTAATCTCACAATAATTCAGTGGAGTTATTCAGCTGTGCCAGAGAGAGAATATTTAGTAAGAGACAACCATGAAACTGAGAAAACCAAGGCATGGCTAGAACAAGAAGGAGAGGAAAAGATAAAATCTGTTAGAATTCATAGAGAAATAGAATAATTTACTCTGATAGAACAATAAGAAAAACAGGACTTTCAAGATATATGGATTATGGACCAAACCATACATATTCAGGTGGACTTAGGCTTACAGATAAAGATATAAGAAAGGTACAATAAACCTGAAAGCCTCTATAGAAGTAAGCAAAGAAAATAAATGAGAAAAGAGATATTAAAATGAAAATTGTTCAAACCTGTATATTTATTACAAAAAAGGTTTATCTATAAAATGCAAGTTCAGAAGGGAGTTCAGATATAATCACACATTTTATTTTAATGAGAATTTTTTCCTTTCCATCAAAAGCAGAACAAATGTAAAGCTGCACAGCAAGAAATGACTGTTAGAACTGAAAAGAAGAAAAAAAAATCATGCAATATTAAAGTCAAGGCAAAACAAAAGACCTACTGTACTATAATACCCTGTGCACACAGTTGATGAGCTTCAAAATGATAAAAAAATGGACAGAAAATTGTGATTTAGGCAGCCCTTATGTTAACACTGCACACATGAAATATCTACTAAATGCACCTTCCCTCAAATCTTTGTTTTCCATCTGCTTTCTTAAAACAGACTTAGTTAAGAGAGTTAAGTAGTCTCCACCACATTAGAAGTCACTGCATCTTGTAAGGAAGTGCGCTCTAACTCTACAGATGCAAAGTCTCCATGTACAGACTGAGCGCTCCAAATGTAAATTTTAATAAAATATGTACAATAAAAAATTAACCTCATGACTTCTAAACACAAAGAAGTAGCCATTAAAGAAAACCCTATACATTTAGTACTGCAAAGAGGAACTTTCAAGACAGACTCATGTCAAAATCCAAAATTCAGCAGCAAAACCTATCATTGAAATTCTGTATAAAGGCCTTTGCAAAGGACTCCTTGTCTTGTGGAGATACTGGCAGTTAGGGCTAGGAGAGGGACAAATGTGAGTGCCCAGGCTGGAGGTGGACATTGCTATCACTACAGCAGGCCCCAGAAGGGGCCACCGGCTACTGCTGTCTTCTGCCACACCAGCATGTGGCAGCTCAAGAGTAGTCCTGAGACAAGCGTGGCTTGGCCTGGAGGAAATGGCACAACTTGAACCTGGCTGCCTTCAGCCCTCATCTGACTGCCCTCATCCACACAAGACTGTCAGGAACTGGCTGGTGCCAACCTTCCTCGCAGCATCCCCAGGCCCAGGGGAAAGAGGAGGGGAAGCAGTCAATCACAGACCCCAGGAGCCAGAGCCCGGCTTTGCCTGCACTACCAGCATTTTTCTTTGCAACAAGGACCTGGGTTCCTACCTCACCAAGAAGCTTGACCCCAGGCCATGCTAAGGGGAGAGTGGCCAGAGGCAAGGGCGTTGGATGAGGCACCATTCCCACCCTCATGCCAGATATCCAGCCTGTCTTATGGGTTTCTCCACTGCCCTGCCTATGCTGCAGCCTCAAGAAATGGCTGGGAGTAGTGGCACTCTACTGCCATGGTCCCAGACCTGCACCAGGAGCCCTCAGACAGCCTGTGTGGGACACAAACTGCCCACCACACAGCTGAGCTCACTCCCTCCTTTTCATTAGCCATGCCTCAGCCTCACCTTTGACTTAAGACCCTAAGGGAACCTAAGATAAGAACTTAAGATACAAAGTCCATCCTACAAGCACACCTTTGATCCCCTTCCTCTTGCCCCTACTTCAAGGGCAGAGCAAACTGTCCTCCATTAACCCAGCATCTGTCCACTCCTTCCCAGGCTGTCCCACTCTCTGTCCCAGCACCATCCCCAAGCCTCCAGCCACCATTTACCTTCAAAACACAGAGCAGCTGTGGTTATGTAGGTTATGGCTCAGTGAGATTTTTTTTCCATCTAGCTTGTTAAAACAAGGAGTACACATCTAAGCAGCAAATTTTTGGCAGGTTTTATCCCACATCATTTTCTTTGACTTGAAAGTATTTCTGCAGTTACTGACATTGGATCTCAGATTGCCCTGAGATCCAAGCACTGTCCAGAATGGGTTCCCACCTGATGTTACCAGGAACTGACTGCCTGTTCTTTGTAGCCTACCTGCTCTCATCTATGGATACACTCAGAACAACACCCCAAACCATTTGTTCATGTCATGATGCCTGATTAACACCTAAACTTATGGTTTGATTAAAGATTAACATCTTTAAACTGGTGGTAGAAACTTGATGACGGTTACGGTTAGACTCTATGTCTAGAACCCAGACAGCGGCAAGACTGAGAAAAATCTGCTACATAAGAGGGTCTAAGACAAAGCACAGAGATAGCAAGGTTGTAAATTATGAGAACTGCTTGTTCTCCATTTTTAATGTGTCCAGGACAAGAGAACTTGCCATGTTCTCTGTGTAAATTTTTAAGAAATGCAGATCTTACACATTAGCAATACAGCTGAAATCTACGTCACAATATTAGATCTCAAGCTGAGCCTAAGGGTTATATAAAAGAGTCAATATAAAATTCAAAAGGCACATATAAAAACTGGGGTTTTTCAGTTTGCACTAGTTACAATTAAATGGAGCATTCTTTTGAAAATATTTCCTTTCTGGGGAAGCAGATTCAGGAAAAGCACAAAATATTCTTGAATAAAAAAGCTTCTAGGAAGATTTTCATTTTTAAGTCTGCCAGCATTTGTTGCATGTCAGTAGATGGGCAAATCTCCATACGTCACCTCTTAATTGGCTGTAAATTTGGCTTGCATTTGAGCTGTTGTGCAGTCTCCAAGCAAATACTGATGTCTCCATATATTTCCCTATGTTGATCTTTGAACACATTCTTTAAGCCATGATTTGTGAAGCTTTCATTGTATTGTAATGAAGTCACACCTGAAACTCTACTCTGATATATTAATGTATAACAGTGAACGCTTGTCTCAGATTTTGGGACTTCCCTTCATCTGCCCAGCTTTAAATTACAAGTGTTTGGGAGGCAGAACTGTACCTTAACTTTGGGAGAAATAAATTCATTTTGGATCCTACCAGAAGCTAATAAGCCTGGAAGGAAAATGTTACAATCAATGTTTCATTTGGAAGGGCCCACAGAACTTCACATGCCTGTGGCAACAAAACATTTCCTAGTCACTTACTGCAAAACCAGAGAAGAAAAGCTCCTCCTCTGTTTCTGTTGTTTTGAACTGAACTTCATGTTCAGGAACAAAGTGAACAAATCTGATAAAGGCACACAGGGGAATTAATTCCACTGAAGCAGTCAGTATGCCATTGAGGGACAAGCTTGCAGAGCAGTTTGATTTTTTTCACAAAATAGCAAGACAAATATAGTTTATTTGTGAGAAAATATAGTTTAGGGATTATTTATGTGAGAAAAAATTTGTTTCCATGAATTACGGTTCTGGGCAAGTCTTTCAGAAAAATAGGTGTCTTGGACTCTTCTTAGCTAAACAAAATTTCAGTTTTTCAAACAATATTTAAGTAACTGAAATAGAAGTTTGATCTGAAGCACTGAGCACCATCAAAGGCAAGCAATACTTATTTATATTATTTGTTTATAATATGAATTGAGGCAAATGTTAACCTTCTCTTTTTAAAAATCTCAAGCAAGATACTTCATATAGTGTCAGCTAAAATTACAGGGAAGGAAAACAATAAAAGGATCTTAAAGTACCTATTTATCATGAGACTTAATGTTGCTCATAATTGTACTGAATTGTGATTACGTCCACAACCTTATCAATTTGGTTGATTTTTTGGATTTGGTTTTGCCTTGGAGGCTTGGAACTTCCAGTACTTTTGTTTCAGTACTAAACATCTACATTTCAAGCCAATACATTTTTAAAAAATTCTTTTCTAGTCAGATTTGAACTAAACTCTTCAAATGATACACTTATTCAAACATAATCTATGCCCCAAGTAGGCACAGTGTCTGTTATTTAATTCTTTCAAGGTAATTATTGCAGATGGCCATCTGTGAAGATATCGTGTGTTCATCATTTGATAGCACTTTGATACGGCTTCGTTTGAAGTGTCACTTTTACAGAAGACACAACGCCGTCGTGTGCTTCTGATTCAAAGATGAACACTTACAGTACAATTCTGGAGAAATGATTGTGACCATTTAAGAAAACTTCTCATGTTCACTTGAAAGCAGTTTTCTTATGTCTACAAATCCCCTCAAATTACTGCTAATTACTGAGAGGAATTACTCCACCAGCAACTTCACACCCTCTGACAACCTCACCGAGGATGGAGGAGATGGAGCACGTGGCCTGGTCAGATACTTGTATTGACAACTCAGCTGTAGCAAGTCAGATGCATGATTTATGTGGATGCCCAAACAGCCCCCTTATAGGTATTGCTGTATAGAAAGGTTTTCAGAACAAAAAGGCAGGAGGCACTCCATGCAGCTTTACAGGTCAACAACTTGTTTCAGTGTCATGGCCCTGAGGCACCACCAGCTCTGCCTGTCCCTGCCCACCCCTGGGGCTCCCCTGACCCTGCTCATGGCCCAGAACCCCATTTAAGTCCTCTGGGGCCATCATAGAATCATACAATTGTTATGGCTGGAAAAGACCTTTAAGATCACCGAGTCCAACCCTTAACTCTGCGAGGCCCACTTCTAATCCATGTCCATGAGCACCATATCTAGATGGCTTTTAAATATACCCAAGGGTGGCTATTCAACCACTTCCCTAGGCAGCCTGTTCCAGTCTTTGATAACCCTTTCAGTGTAGAAGTTTTTCCTAATGTCTAACCTAAACCTCCCCTGGCGCCACTTGACGCCATTTCCTCTTGTCCTATCGATTGTAACTTGTGAGAAGAGGCCAACATGACTGAGGTGCAGTCTCACCAATGCCAAGTACGGTGGGACAATCAACCCCTGCCTCAGTGATGCTACAGCAGGATGGGTCTCCAGCTCCCCACAGCCCTGCCCTGCCCAGCCATGGGCCCCCCAAGCCAGGCCCACCCACAGGCCCACATCCTGGCCCAGCGTGGGACCACCCCCAGGCAGGTGGCCGATGCCCAGGGCTGGGGTTGCCCTGCTCCTCTCTGGAGTGGTGGAACGAGCCCTGGCTTCCAGACCCTGCCCCAATGGACCCCAAAGGAGCCCCATGGCCACTGGCCCCCGCAGCACCCTGACTTTAAGTTGTTAGCTGCAAACAAGCAATTAAAAGCCACTTCCAGAGAGTCTGAACCACACAGGAGCCTCTGCAGCATAGCATGAGAGCATTCAGCTCTGCAGGGAGCCTCGGTGTCAGCATAACACTTTGTAGTTTAATACAGTCTCTAAAGACAGCAAGAAATATCTTCAGCCCCTTTAAAATCCTATCACATAAGTTATTCTGGCTAATTGTCCCTTCCTGACAATTTAAATTTTGTCTCAGTATTTGGTGGCATTGAAGGTCTAGGGTAGGTCTCTTCCAACTCAAAACTAGCTTCCAAGTCCCAGGGACTCCTGCAGCTACTTACTTTCAAAATTAATTTATATTATCCACCATGCTAAATATGCATTTGAGCTTTCACTTGAATTTTAAAGAATGATCTACAGAGTCTTCTTCACTGATGTACCATTTCAGTCTTACAGTCTACAGTCTTACATTTTCATCTACTTGAGAAATGAAACCACAGCCAAGCAATTTGGGTAATCACATCATCTGGTGTGACAGCTAAATCTGTCTTAACTGCCAGTCTGTGCAAAGAGGGAAAAAGGAAAAAAGAAAAAAAGGGCCTGTCACAGAGCGACTCACGTAAGAGGGCACGCCGAGAGGAACTGATGGAGGCCTTGGGTCTCTCGCCTGTGCTTAGCTCCCTCTCAGATCACAGCAGAGCCTTGGAAAGAGGGGAGAATTTGGATAAAAGGCAGCTGCTGGCTCCGGGATGAGCAGGCTGATGAAAGAAGCGCAGCTTGCAAGCAAGAGCTGGCTGGTTAATAAGGGGTTGAGACTGGCAGCGTTCCCCATTAGAGGAGCTGGCACTAGGGGTTGTTAGAAGTCTGGGAACAGGCCCAAGGAAAAGGGTCCCTGAAGAATAATTGTTTTTTAAAATAACGGTGTTAAATGAACTAAATCAATTGTTCAGCCTTCTTCTATACATAGGGGTCTTTACTGAATGCTTTGTCTGAGTGGCTCAGGACTATCAGGGGCATGAGAAAGCTCATCGGGCAGAGGGGTTCCTGGTCTCCCAGGCTGGAAACATTGCCAGCGAACCCACAGAAAGTCAGGCTAGAAGGAAAGAGGGCAGGGAAGAAAGAAGTCATTTCTAGGATTGAGTAGGACACCATGGAAGTAAGCAGAACAGAGAAAGTAATGGGTGGAGAGGATGTACTCATCTTGCACTTTTGGAAAGAAGGGTGAAAACATGAGAGAGAAATTAAGAAAGTAACTTTCAGGGTCAGACAAAGCAAAGGAATGTTGAGACAACAGTGAAAGGAGCAGAGATGACCAGAACACAGCTTTTGTTCTTGAGTTGCAATAACAACCAATAACTGCTTTTTTTTCCAACCACATTTTCTGTTCAATATTGATGTATCGGGTGCAGGTGCCCAGGTGCTGGCAGTGGAGGGGAGATGCAGGGGTGGCCTTTCTGAGGAGAGGCCAGGGCTGCCCTGAGCCGGACACAGACAGTTCCAGACAGCTCCAACCAACCCACCACAGGGCACAGCTGAGCCCCTCAGACAAGGTGGTGGCACTTCTGTGAAAATGTCCTTAAGAAAGAGTAAAAATGCTGTGCAGCAGCTGTCAGAGAAGAGTAGGAAAAAAAAATCAGAGAAACAGCCCTGCAGACACCAAGGTGAGAGAAGAAGGAGGGTGAGGAGGTGCTCAAGGCACTGGGACAAAGACTTCCCTGAAGCCCATGGAGACAACGATGGCAAAGCAGGTATTTCCCTGCAGCCCTTGGAGATGACCATGCCGAAGTAACTATTCACACTGCAGTCCATGGAGGACCCCACGCTGGAGCAGGGGGACGTTTCCTGAAGGAACTGCAATGTGTGGAGAGCCCATGCTGGAGCAAGTTTACCCTGAAGGGCTGCAGCCGATGGAGAGGACCCATGCTGAGGCAGAAAAAAAGTGTGAGGATGAAAGAGCAGCAGAGGAAAACTACTGTCGACTGAAGGCTCTGGATTCCTCTCCAGGCACTGTGGAGCTGACAAAGTAATCAGAACTAAAACAGTTTAACTCAGCTCTCCAGACTGTCTTTTCTCCTGTTTGCACAAGGGGTAGACAGTGACAATTTAGCTCCATTCCCAACATACTCTGTGCAAAAACAGTGCTCATTTGGCCTGTGTAAATGGCGGAACATGAACCATCCAGAAAAAAAAGGTATGAAAAAGATACTACATAGCTCTAGTTCCCAACCACAAGCTCACCTGCAAAGCAAATCTCTGAAAAGTAAGAGCAATCCTGCTCCCTCCTGATTACAGGAAAGCTCTGGGTTTGAACTAGTGAGAAAGTGGCTTATTTTTGTTAAGAGGCCCTCTCTATTACATTAAGCCTGTAATGAAGAAATTCTCCCCTAAAGAAGACAGGTAAACTTAAGCTTACTAAATGACCTTATATTGCCTGTAGTTAGCTTTGTAAAAGCCCAGACTTTCAGTTTAAGAGCTTGGAAAAATGTTCTCCTGAAAGAACATGATAGGAAATGAGGGGGAAACAAAAGGTCTTCTGAATTAAGTGAAGCTAGTCTCCCAGCCCTTTTGGCTGTACTGATGGCAAAGCCTCCCCCACAAGGAATATGCCTCACCAACTGGCAAAGTTGTGAAACAAATGCCTAGAATAAGAGTCAGAAATAGCATCTGGCAGTTCAAAATGCATCTGTTCTGTTAATGGTACCTTCATATCAGTATTTTTGAGTCACAGATGAAGCTGTATGGAAACGAAAGTGGTTTTACATCAGTTTAATTCTTCTCACACTAATTTCAAGCTGAGGCACACGTTTTTGTCCATTGGTGAATCTCATCAACAAATATATTGGCTTACATCTGCTTAATAAGTCCTGGAAAGGCATACTTGGGCTGGTTTGTGAAGTTACTGAACAAAACTGGTCCTGTTTTACCTCAAAGGAGCACAGCACCTAACCGGTTACCATCTTCTCCACAAGAGACTGCACAACAGATTGCCTGAGCTCAGGTGCCCAGAACACAGCTTCGTTAGTATGAGACAGCCGGACAGTGGTGGGGAAAAGGGGCCTTTCCCACAAAAGAGAAATCTGATGTTTGCTAGCACCTGCAGCGCGCTGGGTGACAGTCCCCCCACGTTCTGAAAGTGGGCATGGGTAGGAGAAGCCACAGTCTCCAAAGTGCACAAGCAAGCGAAGCGTGGCAGCTGCTGGCTGGTAGACAGCCAGAGTTACAGGGTAGGTGACACAGAGCACTAGAAAAGGAGTTGCCAGCAAATGTGACCTTAAGAGAAAGAAAAGGCAAAGAACCTAACTGCTTCATTTTAGTAGTGCTATCTAGCAACAGTAGAAATAGTGGCATAATTATCAAGAGAGAAATGTCAAGCGCCACTGTGCCCAAGACACTGCGGGTTGTGAAAGTGTTCCTTGGCACGATATTCAAGCAATAAGGAATGAGAAAGGACTAAAGATAGATTATTTGGAATTAAATTTAAAACAGTATGTAATTCAGTAGTGGTAAAAAATGGAAATTAATTCTGACATTTCTACTTAAAGCCTAGCAATCTGTGAATTACCTGAAGTGACTGATTTTTGAGATCTTTGGCTTTTGAAGGATATTCTTGTATATATTGTAGCCTACATTTTGTGTAATCCCTTTATCTATCAACACTAGAGACATTTTGCTGCCCTTTAAAAATCACTTTTTCAAAAATCATAGAGTGCACTTTCAAGACCTATTCTTTGCTACTAAATCCTCACACTTTTTCTCATGACCCACTCAGCACTTTTTCAAACCAGTTGGAAAATGAAGCCTCAGTATTACTCTCCTAGACTAGTTACCTCAGTTTATTGCCATAATATTANAATAAACAAATTGAAAAGTGGGGAGGCCATATTTAGATCACGTGGAGGAAATGTTCTTGTAACAGGGGTAGAAGTTCCGTTATCCTTTCCCCCATAATAGCCACGGTGTGGGCCAGACCAATAGTAGTATCTGAGCCCCGTGACAGGACATAGCTACAAAACATTTCATCCCACCCTCACCCTTGTAGCTGAAAGACCCCATGAACTATGAACTCTGTGCTATCAACGCACACACCCACCAGCAGGACTCTGCCGATTAAAAAATTGTTCTTTAAGTGAATTAGTACATAAAACTAAAAGACAAAGTCATGATTAACTGGACAAGAAAGACTGTAGCTGGAAATACAGGCCAGAATGCAACCAGCTTCTAATTTCTGAGGAGGAGGTTAAGGGAACAGGAGGCAAGCCACAGGCGTGTACTCCAGAGAGGGAAGAAAACAAATGTGAGTTGAAATCCAAATATGGTTCATCCCTGCAGGAAAGTAGGTAAAGGTAGAAAAATCACCTCTACAACAGACAGAGCAGTGAATTAATTAGTTTTAGTACTTAGCAGTGTAGACTGACTTCTGTGTGGTTGTTTATGCTATTTTGGCACCTATTTAAATCAAAGGGGCTTTCTAATAAGATTGTTCTGATTTTAACTCTTGGGTTTTGACTCTTTTTTTTTAATCAAAGAAATATAAGAGTATTGTAGTTACTGTGTGGAATTTAACAGCCAGTGTACTAGCTTCCCTTAAGGAATACCAGCATCCCTTCAGGGGAGAAATGTTGTAGCAAAACATAATGGTGAGAGTAAAAAACAGATCCTTGAAATAAGCTTTCAAATATATGTTTCAATGGGAGCAAATTAGCTGTAATATATGGAAAGACTGTACCCACACTTCCGCCAGCACTGCTTCATCTCCGCTCCCTGGCCACATCCTGCTGTCTACATTTCAAATGTCTGTGCACGTGTTCAAGATTCGGATGTCTGTCCTCAGCTGACTTAAAGTAAGTTCATGTATTATCTTCGGTATGTTTTATGGACCATTTGACAAGTACTGCATTACCAAAACCACAATTTCATAAACTTGAAATACAATTGTACACACCCCCAAGTCTGAGAGGGCAACAGCTGAGAAAAAACAGCCTGAAATAAAGAAATTCACCTATCCACCCATAACTTACGTTAGGGCAAACATGAGGGAGAAGAAATGCAAATAAACTCTTTTTTAAGACATGAGAAAATGATAAGCTGACAACCCATCAGGACAAGAGGAAGAATTGACAAGGACTGCATGTCTTTTACGCTGATGCACAACTTGGTTAAGTCTATCCTTAGTTTTGCAGCCCATGACCTTTGGATCTGTATACACATGCCTGTTGTTCAGTACCCTTTTTGTTCTGGGAAAAATGTCTTTCCCAACTATAGTTGCCCACTGGTTGCACAAGTTTCCTATAAAAGAATTGAGCTATTACACCAGTATGGCTTTTAGGTCCTTTAGAGAGGTCACAAGTTGCTGAGCTGCTGCAGGGGGGAAGTTGGAAGAGCCAGAGGGACACACTCCCATGCAGAATCTGGTCTAAACAGAGACTCTCAAAGGAGCCCATTACAGAGAGCAGTCCTCTTGCCTTCCTTTAAAGGTAGTGAGCTCTACCCAGCCTGAAAACAACTGAAAAGAAATACTGTGTGACTCTGACATTTCACTCGTCATCTCACAGGTTTGTCTCTATGAGACTGACTGAGTTTTTAAACCACATATTCTTGGCTGTCAGCAGTCTGTGCATACCTCTGATGTGGGATGAAGTTCCACAGAGCTGTTTGTACGTGTGGAAAAATAGGAAGATTAGCAATAGCCACGCAAAAATTTTGATCACGGGGTTCAGACATGTTTGATGAGCTGTTAGCATTTAGGTCACAAACATGTATCACTTGTCAGATGAATAAAAAACAGACAGATAAATAGATAATAATGTTACATCATTATTATGCTATTTTGCTACTTTAGAAGCAGTTAGCCACTCAATAAAGCAGTACAAAAGCCTCAGAGACAGAAGCTGACTAATAAGAAAAAATATGTTTTTGTGAAGGTCAAACAGAAACAGCCCAAATAGTGAGGCCGATATGATCAAAGCACAAAGGACAGTCACTATTTCCCACTAACAAATGGAGATGTAGGGATGGTGGTTTCTAGGGGAGATAAGAACTTCACATCCGCGTCTTTAGTATACAATGGAGCAGAAACAAAAAACAGAATTAGCGTTGCTATCTACAGCACTCATGAGGTTCAAAACCTTAATGGTGAAGGGAAACCTCTAAAAAATCTGAAGAATTACTGACTCAAATGCTGGGGAAAAAAATAATGTGGAATTGTAGAGTCAGAATCTTCTTACTAGTAATTATAGCCACAGCTTTTATTTACAAGGACTCTGTGAATGTAATAAATTATTATACTAATGAAGACGGCTTTCCTGGTAGTGCCAAAGACAGAATTGCAGTCCAAGAAAAGGTCCAAAATTTCTCAAAATGGAAGTATAAAGCTATGTCTCATATTTTCCACCTCATTTTGGCACAGTTTTTTATTTGTCAGAATGTAAGTGGCTTCTATTCATCTCATTTACAGACAGGACAGTTTCACAATCAGTACTACAGTCATTGGTTTAAAAAGCATTGGTTTCTCTGCATGGAAAAGCAACTATTTTGCAGTTGAAGGTAAACACAGTATAATTTTACGCATTCAGCCATGACAGCACTTGTTGATTTGAAGCCAATGAAATGATTACTGAAAGAAATCCCTATAATATTTTGCAGACAAGTCATTATTTTGCCTGAGCTCTGAAAGCTCCACTGATCAAAAACTTGTATCTCTCACAGAAAAAAAATAAAGCAATTACAGTAATTAACCAAGGAACAGTAGTGGAGTCTCCATTAAAGGGGGTAATGTATACCCTTCTAAAAGACATATCCCAATCTGCTTTATTAACAGACGTGTGACATTGGCAGGACATGTCACCTAGGGAAGTAGTTTTATTTGTCTTTCGCAGCAAGTTTTATTAAATCTACTTAAATCAAAGGCTATCAGAAAACAATAATTTCTTCAATTCCTTTTTGCCATGTTGATTGAAGTAAAAAATTATTTCTCTACCTAGTCACGTCAGATTGAATCCAAGCACTTACACCATCATTATCACCATGACAGTTATATTCATAGTATTTTTCATCACTTTCCCAGCCACTGTAACTCCTGTCTTGGCAAATAGATTTAATAAAAAATTAAAATTGCTCAAAAAGCACTTCATAGATGAATTGTTGTGTGTATAATTTTACCTTTTTCTCAGCTAATTAAAATAACATTCTGCAAGGAAGCTACTTTTCTTGCAAAAACCATCTCTTCATTTTATTTTTAAAAGTTTACAGTAAAACTAAAATGTTTCAAATAGAACCAGTCCAAAACTTTCATTCTATTCCATTCCTAATTCTTCAGGAATTAGAAAGCTATAAATGTTACTTGAGACGATAAATGGAACTGGGAAAGGACATTTTGATAATGCGAAGGCAGCTATCCTGGGGACAAAGGTTGGTAACCACAGTCCTTTCCATCTCTAGTAGTTGCATAACTAAAGATTTTGAAAGAGAGTAGAAAAAACAAACCTAATAGTGCTGCCAAAAAAAAAAAAAAGCCTAAAATTGCAGAAAGCCAGAGTGAATAGTTACTAATTAGTCTCTTATCCAGCCAGAGATAAATATCTGTATTTCAGGGAAACATGTTTCAGCTTCTTTTATTATTATTATAATTACAGTGAGTAATTGAGGATTCACAGACAGAGTGTATTTGTAGGCAATAGAATAAATACATGCAGTGAACTCCAGAGAGATGACAGCAAAGGAAAAATAGTGAGCAGGCAGCTGAAAATGTCACGTATTTCACCCTGGAAGAGTGTTTGGCATGGTACCTTGCTGCTGGCTGATGACCAGCTTTCTCATTAGAAGATCTGTTTTGTTTAGGCACAACAGCATAAATAAAGATAATGTATTGTGCTTTCAGGTATGTGTTTGCATTCACATTTCTTCCCACTCCTAATGATGTTAAAGGGACACATTCTTTTGGCACAAGTGGGATTTCAATGTATAGGCCTATTCTCCCACTCAGCTCTTACTCCAGCTTTGATGTCTGAAGTCATTCTTGAGCTGCTGGGAAACTACATTTAGAGACCTGGCAAGATGTATGTTGCAACCCCAACCGAAACAGACACTACCTCCTAACCAGTACCTATTCTCTGCCTCTTACCTGTGTGTTACCTGTGAGATCTTCTCT
This sequence comes from Ibidorhyncha struthersii, assembly GCA_013398815.1. NCBI lineage: Eukaryota > Metazoa > Chordata > Aves > Charadriiformes > Charadriidae > Ibidorhyncha > Ibidorhyncha struthersii. Next base: position 46,610 of record VZSZ01006622.1, read on the forward strand.
CAAGTGGTGCCACGAGGGTAAACCCAAGCTGCCTGACCTTCCCAAACACTTGCGCAATGGGAGACAGGGAAATGTTTCCTGCTGAGACAGATGGCTCCTTTCCCTGTGGGCAGAATTGTCGGTGTAGTGGATCTCCCTAATACAGCAAGAGTGTTTCCATATAAGCCCACTCTCTCTTGCATACACACAAAGCCAAGCTCAGAGTAAAGCCCAGAGTAACAATAATGCACAGCATCTTAATTCTTTGTGGTCTTTCTACTTGGTGGTTCGAATCTTCTAGACAAGTGAGTTACACAGGATAATCTTGTAGTGTCCTCTAGATCATAAGGAACTTACATCACCAGTAGCTCTGTGCAGTAGCTGTCCATGTGCACTCACATGTGGAATGACATAGGCCATAGATGCACGTCCAGTCACGCTGCTTAACTGTACTCTGATTGATAGATGGTTTTAGGTAGTACCTCAGCACATAAAACCAGAATTCCTTGCTTACAACAAGTGGCCCACATGTGGAAAATGTTATAGCACTCTCGTATCCACAATAGTAGGGAAGAAAAGAGCGTGCTGAGATAGAAGTATGCTGTCTAAGAAAGAAAAACCCTTCCCAGACAGACTTTCTTCCCCAACTTGTCATCTACCAGCACATGACTATATCATTCCAAGTGTCACATGCTTTAGGTAGTTACTGTATCTCCCTCCAGCACTTACAGCTTTTAAGCTTCTATTAGAAGTCCATCGTTAATTGTGTGCTCTTTTAAATTTCTTGAAGCAGTTTTGCACTTTTTTAAAGCTGAGGTGCCTGTCCAGGCTTACTGGGGAATCAGAAAAAGAATCCTGATACTGGCTTTCCTGAGGCTGATGGAAAGGGGAACACAAACAACCTTCCCTCACCTGCAGCTGAAGCACAGGCTTGCTCCTCCACTCATTTTCATTTCCCCCAAACAAGTTAATACATGTTAGTACTACCTGCTGCTGGATTCTGCCATGAATGCTGACCTCACAAGTCTCTGGCCACGTAAGCTGAGGTCTTGGTGATTTTACTTCTCTGGCAGATTTAGGATCCCTGCTTCTTTCCCTGTCCAATGTGATGATAGGCCTGTTAGGTAAGAAGTAAGGTG
>VZSZ01006622.1:47924-97336 GCA_013398815.1 Ibidorhyncha struthersii
AGAAAGAAAGAAGGAAGGAAGGAAGGAAGGAAGGAAGGAAGGAAGGAAGGAAGGAAGGAAGGAAGGAAGGAAAGATGGACAAATACCAGCTTAGGAATGTTGGTTTCATTTTCAATAAAAGGTCTGAAACCGTGGTGTTCACAAGAGGAGAATAAGCACAGTGATTCAAGTTCAGATTTGCTACAGAGTCAAGGCAATGCTGGCAGTAGCCTGACAGCAACTACTACATGAAACTACTTGGCTCATTGAGTCGAACAAGACCAGGAGGACCTAGAAGAAACTTCAGTTTGCTTCATGTGGAAGAAACCATGAGCTATGAAAGGAATCTGAAGTTGACAAAGGAAGGTTGGTAGCAACAGGATAGGAGCCATTACCCTGCAATCAGCAGTGATACAAGCAAGAATGATCCGGGGAACTGCATACTGAAAGAGCATCAAGATCTAACATGCTGTAGCAGCAAAGTTGCCATGAGAGGGTAAAACTCTTTTTCAGTGATAAGCTAATAAACTTTAAATCCCTCTAGTCCCCCTGAATTGTCAATAACTTTCACAAAAGCACTTCAGCAACAATAGCCACTGTAAAGAGATGTGATAAAGAACTTGGCAAGGACAGCACATGTTGCAAAAGAGAAGAAAGTGGAAAAATAAGTTGGTCTGTCAGCACATGGTGGGATGCTACCAGCAGCTATGCTTGACGTAGATTTCTTAATAAAGACATAACTTCATTTTTGAAATATGGAGAGTTCTGATGTTGTAAGTATATAATCTTCACTGACCTCACCAGAACAGGACAATGAAAAGGAGAGAAGCAAAAAAGAGAGCTAGTTTATTTATGATGTCCCCTCTATCCTTCCATGGAAGTTGTCATCCCAGTCAATTAATTAACTTCTCTGCTTCTCCCTGAACTTCTTGAATCATCTTTGACAACTTCACCTTCCATCACAGAGCTCTCTGTCACTTGGATTGCTCAAGCGGATCAAAACTGCTTGAGGGAAGTTTCCTCCTTTTCTTTCACCTTGCCAACAGAACAAGCAGGAATGCAAAGTCTGAATGAACTCCAGTGTCATACCTTCAAAATAACATGGGTCACTTGAGACCTGTGAAGTGCCTCTGTCACTATATTAGTCTAGTTGCAGTGGAGCTGTATTCAGCTTTATATCTGCTTATTTCTGTGCCTATATAATCCCCTTATATCCACCTGCACAACAAAAGCTTTGTCAGAGTTTTGCAGAGATGTGCTCTCAGTGCCCTGCAATATTTAGACCTGCAGCAGCATAATTTGCCTTAGGAAATTATTCTTTCACAGAGTTTTGTTTGGAATAAGGTCTTCAGAGGACCGTGGTGACAGGTGTAGCTCGTGCACCACAGCTTTCTAAGCAGAAGGGCAAGGCTGTTGCTTCTGCAAAACACTCTTCTGCCTCTGCCAGTTATGAGCAAGTTCTGTTCTGTTCTAAGTAGTCAGTTGTTGTGGGTTAACCCCAGCCGGCAGCTCAGCCCCACACAGCCACTCACTCGCTCACCCCCAGTGGGATGGGAGAGAGCATGGGAGGTTAAAAGTGCAAAAATTTCTGGGTTGAGATAAAGACACTTTAATAGGTAAATCAAAAATTAGATGTGAAAGCAAAGCAAAATAAGGAATTCATTCACTGTTTCCCATCAGCTGGCAGGTGTTCTGCCACCTCCAGGAAAGCAGGGCTCCATCATGCATGATGGTTACTTCAGAAGACAAAGGCCATCTGTCTGAATATTTCCCCTTCCTTCTCCTTTCCTTGAGCTTTTTATCACGGAGCACAATGTCATATGGTATGGAGCATCCCTTTGGTCACTTGGGGTCAGCTGTCCCAGTTGTGTCCCCTCCCAACTTCTTGTGTACCCTCAACCTACTCACTGTTGGGGCAGCATGAGGAACACAAAAGACCTTGTTGCTGTGTAAGCACTGCGCAGCAATAACTAAAACATCAGTCTGTTATCAACACCGTTTTGGTCACCAATCCAAAACATAACATTATACAAGCTGCTACAAAGAAAATTAACCCATCTAAAACCAGTACCTCAGTGTAAAGAAATTGTATTTGCTTCACTGTAGGAAGTATGATCGATTTAAAAAAAAAAAAAACAAAAACACAACACAAAATCAAAAACTCACTTAGTAAATACTATCAGTACAGCTGAAATGAGAAAATAAGAGTGGCAACAGATGGATCTTTAATCTCATCAAATACACAAACCACAACACTAAGCCACCTTGAAGGAAGAGAAAATGTGAGAAAATGTGCCATTAACTTTCCATCCAGAATTTGGCTCCCGCTTTGTTTTTAAAGATGGAACTTCAAATTCTAAGTCATCTATGGATTTTTCACATGTACTTTTGGTATATACTTTACTACTACAGAGTACAACAGTACTAGTTACCATATACAGCAGTAAAATGTCTTAAAATAGATCCAGAAAGGGGGAGAAATAAGATTCACTTTATATATAGAACCCTAATTTATAGTTTTGTGCTTACTGTTCTTTTACACATAAATATACTGTTACAAATGAATACTTCCTCAAGAATGCATTATGTGGGAGAGATCAAAAATCCCTTTTGTTTATATGGCAATTGTTTGCTCACTTCTTTTGTTCTAACTTTTATTGTTGCCCTACAGAAACACTTAGCTGAAGTGAACTTGCAGGAAACCTAAGTGAAAGTGTAAAAGCAGGATGTATATTTCTGTTTTGGCTCCCACTACTGTATCTTACTTCCAAATGGAACATTGGGAACAGTCAAGGGCCTATACATCCTCATTTATCAAATGAAAGAAGCTGAAGTTTCTGAGGCAAGACATTCAAATGCTCACACAGAGGAGAATTAAATACTATCATCTTTTTCCTGTGACCCTTAAGAGACTTGATGTTAATACAGTTCAGGCAATCCAGCAGGATCAACACTCAAACAAAGTGTATTTTTGCAAATTTGGGTTAAGATACATTGGCAGAAGTCCACAGCATGAAATTCACCTAGCAGATATTCTTACAGCTATCTAAAGTCTTACCACATTCCACTGGAGCAGCATTCCTTTTCAAAGTTGCCATTTGTAGGAAATTATATATATTACATCCTCTTGGGAGTTATTTCACAGGTATTAGCTACTCACTGAAGCAGAATTATTCAAAAGAAACAGATAGGTTTCATGTTTTGACACTGTTTCCAGTCTTTAAAGAAAAGCTGACTGTTATTGCATAATCCATCTCTCCAGAAAAATCTCCTAGCTCCCTCCTTTGTAGAAACAAAGCAGTAAAAAATCAAGTAACACATCTCCCAACTGATGTAAAAGGAGATAGCAAAATGGTAAGCCTGAATACATAAAAATATTTGAAATTCATTCCTTTAGATCTAAAAAGTTTGGATGAATTTAAAAACTAAATCCTAACTAGCTTCATAGGTCGTCATTATTGATTTTTCAAGAAAAAGGTAACACAAGACTTCTTCAGTAGTAACATCCTTTTAAATGCATTTGCAGATAAACAGCACTTCCCCATTTGTGCTCCTACAGAAGGGGTGTCTTAGACACACACAGAGAAACTTCTGTATCTGCAAAAGGTTCACATATATTGCTTTCAGGGTAGAAGACAGTTACTGGATGGAAATGTTTTATTCCTGGTAATTACATAAGAAAATAACTCAACATGGCAGCTGTGAGCCAGCGTGTCTGGCATTTTGGATCATTTCAATTGGGTATGGAAAATTAGCACTCAGGTCCAGAGTTCACGTTAGTAAGAAGAGATCCAAAGTGTTTTTTCCTTTTGGCAGCTGTTGTTCAGATGTTTCAGTGACTTTTCTGAGATAAATAAAGCGTTTCAGTTACAAAAGTGCTTATCACAACATAGGATGAGTTACAGCAATATAGTTTCAACTCATGAAGGAATAAGCTGCTACATGAGACCCAATCATTTGGCAGCTACAGATGAAATAATTTTGGATTTTCTAGATCTGGTGAAAAACCAGGAAGTGTATTCAAGGAAGATATCGCGAAAATAGCACCCTCAAAATTTTAACTTTTATTACAAAAAAATAAAAAAAAAACAAAACAACATAAGCCCCTTTGAAACCAAATAAAACAATTCCTTGCCTTTTTTAAATTCTTTTTTATTTTTTTCTTCCCCAGTAAAATTTGATGAAAAAACAACCCAAGCATCAGCAGGAAGAAATAGGAAAAAAATCACTCTTTCCATTTTAAAAAATAGTGAAACTTCATAAAAGTACATTTCAAGCTGAAAATCCAATGGAAAATATACTAAATGACCACCTTTTACCCTTTTTTGAGACTGGCTTTTGCAGTGCCAGGACTGTCCTGTACTGCTAAAGCCAAATCATACTGTAAAAGTGTGTTAGCTTCGATGGTAATGGAATGCTTCTGAAGCAAAGGGGTCCCTGGCTACTTCAGAAGCCCAGAGGAAATGACAGGCAGAGCCTGAAACCTAAATCTGAAACCTCAACTTAGTCACATTTCATTAAAATGGAGTACAACAAATTTCAAAACAAATTAAAAGCACAACAAATTAAAAGGGTGACAAATTTCAGAACCTTAAAAATCTCATAAAGTGTCCTTGTCCTCCTGTGGATGTTCATTCAGCTGTGGTTTGAATGGAAGACTTCATCCTGTTCCTGTGAGGAATACTCCACGACCCTGGCTGCAGACAAATGCTGCAAGCTGGAGAAGAAACTCTTCAGAGTAAATCAGGTAATAGCAGCAGCTACGTCTTGGGAACATCTTCCTTCTTTATCAGCTCTGTTCTGCCTACACTACTTTTGAAGTAACTGCAATTGACTCTGTGAGGGCTTCAGGAGCATCCACAGCAAATCTAGGTTAGGAGAATAAGAAGACCAACTTAAGTACATTATCAGAGGTGAAAAAACATTGTAGCATGGCTCATGGCTATCATAAGGCATGGCCAGGCTCATCTCAGAACCACGGAGATGCACAAGAAAGCCTCCGTGGTCAAGGTCCTAAAGGCACTGACATCCCAAATAGCATAGCAGTAGACAAGAGACAAAAATAAGCAGCTTACCCATCAAAGTGGTGGATGGGCAGTGTGATGTGTCCTTTCTCAGGATGAGAGAAAAGCAAGGTCAGTTTACTGACCGTGAAGAGGAGCAAGGGATGTCAGGGCCCTGTTCTATGATCATAAACATCTTGTCAATAGAGCCCCTGCAGCCACCCTTTTTTAGCAGGTCTTGTGTGCTGGGAGTCTCTCTGAAGCTGTCACTTTGACAGACAGCCGTGCCTGCAGTGGCCTTGCAACTCTGTTCAGCTGGCATGCAACCCTGTCTAATTCCTTTCTGTACCCTGTGACTACTTTCACAAACTGTCATGCCCCGGTTGCCTTAATCCCACACTTAAGTTGTTATTTCTCAGACAGACTATGTAATTAACTCTTTTCTTCTTTGCCCTCAAACCAATCCACCTACTTCCTAATACAATGTTGGGTTTACCTTTTTGGAAATTATTCCAATGTGTTAGACTCTGCTATTTAATTGCTCAGGGAATAATTATGAGGCTGGTAAATCCCCAAAAGTGACTTTCCAAAACAAGAAGGCAACACCATAGACAAAAACACAAACCTTAGAGGAGAAAAGGGCGACTAAGCAAGTCTGTGTAAAACAACATCATTGTTTTAATTAAATTGTGAGCCTGGCGTATAAGCTGTAGCACAAGAGGCTGGCAGAGACAGCAGCAAAGTTTGCATTTTTTCCTCTAGACATGAAAGATCTCTCATTACTAATTGAAACGTATTAAAACCTTAAGTCCCAATTATTCTTATCCCTGCATTGGCAAGTTATTCTTATCCCTCCTAACCCTGCATGGTGATGGTTCATGTATGAATTATTCTGTGTTTATATTGCATAAAGCAGGAGGGTCAGGTTTGCAGTTATAACACTTATTAAATAGTTTTATTACAATCCTGATCCCAGTTTCCAGGCCAATTAGCCTGGTGGCACTGTATGGTAAAGGGGAGCGATGGGATGAAATGTTCGGCTCAGCGCTCTTGAGCTAGTTGCTTGGTCATAACTGGGCAAAATGACTTCCCACAGTGTCTCACACTAAGAAGGCCCGCAGTGCTGCTCATTTCCCTTCTCCCTCACGAGGGGAATGCATGAAGATGAGATGCCTGGAACAAGAGGGAAAACTCAGTCAAAGGTTTTTCCTTTGTCTTCCTACAGTTGTGTGGGTGCCTTTTTTCATCTTATGGCCAGGCTGGAACTTTCAGTCGGAGTCACAAAGGAGGAGAAATATCCTGCTTCATATACAATTGACTCACAGCTGAGACAGTCTTTGGGAATTCCTTACCCTACATTTACTGCATTTCCACTCGCTTTTAGTTTGAGAAAAAAAATGCTGAGGCACGGTCGTTATTTTCGTTCATTCTCTTTTAAGTCTATTAGAAAAAAAAAATGTAAATCAGAATATTTTAACACTATAGTAAGAATTTGCAAGAAAACGTCATATTGGGGAAGAATATCTCCAGAGTCCCCGCTAATGACTAGCTTTTATTTTCTTGCTTAATCATAAGTTATATAAAGGTGTATGTAAAATGAAGATCAGCACAATACCATTCACATAACTGGCAATTAATCAGGCCCTTTTAAGTTCTCCATATCTTTCATCTCGCCCAGAAGAAAAAAGTGTACCATCGGAGGGCATCTGGAACATGTGTCTTCCTTCCAAACACCCTGCCTGCTGCATAAAGATTCATGATGCTCATTTATACATTTGCCAACCGACTACTTATCCAGAGTCTTTGTACCACACCACCCCTCACTGCTCATCCCTGTGCCAAAGCCACAAAAAGTCAGGGTGTTGGTAACTCCTAATGGCCCCACAATCCCTGCTCTGCAGACAGAGAGGATGGCAAGAGACTCTGCATCAGGGGAACTCAAACGAGTTTTAAGAGGACACATTAAAAAAAATCTAAGTAAATAGAAACTTGCACTGTACAAACACTGGCAAAGAGACATCTGTTTGAAAACAATTCTTAAACAGCCAGATTACGGGGCTACTAAATGATATCCAGACATCATAGATATTAGTACTGAACAAGAATTAAACAAGTCAAACATTAAACGTACACTTGAAAATCTCACAACTGCTCTAGAACCCATAATTAAACACTTTTACTTACTTCTAATTTGATCCCAAAGAAGTTCCCCCATCCTAATCAGGAATTATTCTATCATTTATCTTTTACAATTTTATATACACAGTTTATCATCCTGATGGTTGAATGGATGTCTAAAATGACAGCTCATCCTTTTACTTGTGGGAATATATAAATGAACATTGACAGGCATGAATTTAAGGTTACTTTTACTATTCCCTTGCATTTTATTTCCTCCAAATTTTGTAATTCATTGGTACCTATACTAAATATTTTGAAGGCAGCAAAAATACACAGATAAGCAAAGCTCTGGATGATTAGAGATGCAGTAGCCATAATCAGAGCAAAACTAAATAAGGCTAATCATGGTTGATTCAAATAAGGTTAAACAATTCCAGGAAATTAGCTGATGAATTAAATGTGTCATGTCACTGCTACATCTGGATAAATTAATTTTAACATTACTTATTCCATGAGCTTAAATCTTCTTTCTGTTTTTTATTAATTAATTATATCCTCGACACTTGTTAGTTGAAGCAAAATTTTGTACAAAGCTACTTCACTGTTAAGGCTGTTCACTTGTACTGAGATTTCTGATTCTGATTGTGTTAACTGTTGTATAGTTCTGATTTTCTGGTCTTAACCTGGTATCATGAAAGCTTCTAGTATGAACATCCTCATTTATAAACACAGGCAAACTTCTTTTGGACTGTATTAATTGACCCCTTAAGAAGAACAGTCATCACTGTTCATTAGCTTTCTTGGGAAAGAGACCTGAACATTTGCTAACTTTCCATGAAACTGAATTCAAAATTTTAAGACCAGAACACATTAACATGATCAATGAGTCTGACTTCATAACAAAGGCCATAAAAATCTCAGCCTGTGATTTCTGCATCAAAATCATTGAGGTATTAACTCCTCACTATTAACAACTCAGTTTCAGCAATTTCTTGCCACAACTGTTTCCACAGCCTCTCAATTCATTGTATTAATACAATAGTGGCACCAGACAAGAAAATTCACATTTCTACATGTCTGATGGAGAGTTTACTCTATTGATAGTATCTACACAACCCCTTTACTTATGTTTTCTTGCTTAATTTTGGCTCCAAAATGAAATATGTGCATACTGTATGGAGAAGGGGCAGAGGTTAATGACACTTTGTGAAAATAAATGACATGAAAAGTCATCTAATATCATTAGTCACTTAAATCTGTCAAGTACAGAATATGGAGACAGTGATCAAGCTAAGCAATTTACTCCAGGTACATCTACCCCTTGCATTGGTCCACAGGGAGGAGATGTCTGAAGCAGCCCTAAACAAGCTGGTACTGAGACTGTGAGGAGCATAACAGGCACCGACACTGCTGTCAGTGGCTGGCTGTTACACTTAACCCAAATACAATATCATATTTAGTTGGCTAGATTATCTGGGAGCCTCAAGTCAGTCCTTGTGCCATATTTTCCTTGTGTTATGCAGAGATACTGTGTCTAGTCATGGGATCTCTAGCACCGTCCTCTTACCCCGGAGTCATCAAGTATGCAAACAGTCCTGCAGGTTTCAGAAAGACAGTTTATGCTTGTGAAGAGCAGACTGTTCTTATGTATTTGCTTGAATTGGAGACTAAATCAAGAATGCTGCCATAAAGTTAATGAACAGCAGGTGCCAGTCAGCTACAGATCTTTTCAAAGGAGAACTTGCAAACTGAAAAAGATGCCCTCAAACCATCTGACTACAGATAGACTAAGGGGATTTTAGACCAGATGGCTATGTATAGGGTGAGTAATCACAGACAGCAGCCTTAGTAAAACTAAGGTATTGTAAAAAGCTTTACTTGTTTTCATCCATCACTGATTTTCTTTTTCCCACAGGATGAACTTATTTTAAGTTTAGTCTGTTTAGGCAGTGCAGAGGCTGTGTTGCTGTGGGAGGCACAAGCGGTGCTTACCACTAGCTGCTATGGAAGCCCATGGTTACTTAAGGAAGAAGTTCTCAGTGGACCCATAATACTACTAGACTGGAGCAGCTGGTTGGTAAAAGAGTAAAACTAGAAAGAAAACCATTATAACTGCCACAAAAAACTGCCCCATCTGCAGGACAAGCAATACAAACAGCAGTAGAGGATCACTGACAGCTAATCAGCAACAGCCCTGATGCCCCCAACAAAAGTGAAATGCGCCTTAGTAGAGAAGTAGAAAAGATTTTTAAGTGATTCCAACCCCAGGCAAGAAAAATAGTTTCTATAGAACAAAAATTGCTTTGGTTGGTTTTATAAATACCTCAAGTTGTAGCAAAATATTAGCTTAAAACTGTGGATGTCATTAACAAATCTCCATGTAATTTCCATGTATTTCCACATTTCAAGAGCAAGAAATGGTGTTTCATGTTCAACTTCCTTTTTTTTACAGAGAATTTTCAAACTCCCTCAAAAAATAATGGGGAGAAATTGACACAAGCTTCTGTCTTTGCCTTTTTTGTGGTTTTGCCAAGGCATTTGCATAACAAATAACATTTTTAGACTACCGGTGTCCTTTCTAAGCCCTTGAACTACAGTCTGAGCATGCTTCCTTCTGGAACTACTGAGCCCCACACTACAGGCCAAAACAGAAAGGTTTGCTCATATCAAGGTTAATGCTCATATCATAGTACCTGGTAGGAATTACAGTGGCAAAATTATTAGGTTTAAGAATCAATAGTTTGTCAAGTTGAATTGCATTGGTCACTTCAATCTAGAGTTACTTTGCTATATCTTTTTACTACTGATACGCTGCCTCTGCTTTACAAAGTTTCCCTGTCTGAAGAGTATTTTAAATGAAAGTAGATATTATATTGAAAGTACAATTAAATTAAACCATCTGTAGGAAAATGCAGAAACCCAACAAGCCCAGCTTTTAAAGTGTGGTTCCCCTGTGGCCTGGCTTATTAGAAAAGCAATGCCAGTCTAATAAAACCTTACCTTACCTAGCAGCTAAGTCTATAGCTAACATCCAAGTCAGTAGCAATGAATATGTCACCCTTAAACCCTGAAATCCTGTTGACTGTGACTGTTTCGGTTAATTAATAAAGAAAATGGGTTGTATTTGGTTTGTTATCAGAGGACAGTCCCAAACAGTACAAGCATTTCAGAGGACTAACGATGCATTAGGAGGGTTTACTAGTGTGCAAAGTGTTCTCAGTTTGAAAAAGGCTCCAGATACTTTCACGTCCTGCAAGTCACAGTGTCCCACTCCCTCACGTCCTGCAAGTCACAGTGTCCCACTCCCTATCCTTAACCCATGTTTTAGCAATGTGTTTATTTATTTATGCAAACTCCATTCATTGCAGTGATCATAGCTGCTGCTTCAGAGTTTTTCATGTTGCAAAGAGATTCTGGGTCTGTTACAGAGATGCCACTCACAGGGCACTGGCCACAGTCCAGAAATCATGGGGAAAAGGGAGGAAAAAATGAAAGGAATACACCCAATTGTCTTTATCCCCTGAGGGAACCACCTCATCAGCAAACAGAGCACTGGTATGTGAATACTCCTGTGCTTTCACTGTGTCTGGGCTCCAGGGAAGAAGAGGAAGAATCAGGGCTGGAAATCCACTTTTTGAGAGCAGGAGATGCCCTGCCTGCCTTTGCAGCCCAGCGGGGACTCCTGAGTCACAGTTGGTATCACAGCACAGGGCATAACCCTTTTGTCAGGAAGAAACTAAGCTTGGGACCATCCCACTACCCTATGTGACACCATGGATGGCTTTTTGGTGTCTTGAAGCCCAGTTCTTCAGATTGTGTGGTGACTTCAGAGAATTGCTACTTAACCTCAAAGGGATGAAATCAGTGGTTTAGAGCTCTACTTTTAAAAACAACTCATTTTTAGCTCTCTGCCTTAACCCTCAGGGTGATGCTATGCTTCTGCAAGCAATCTTGCAGCAATGGTTTGAGATTTCATTCATTAGTGTTTGCAAAATACTTTGAGACTCTCAGAAGGGAGATGCTACTGAATTCTAAATATCTGTTTAATTAGCTCTGTTCAGAAGTTTATTTTACCCAGTCAAGCTGAAAGATCCAAAATATCATAGAAAGGCAAACTGCAGAACAAAGCAAAACAAAAATAATCAATTTGGAGATGGTTAAATATCTCCTTCTCTCTCTGTGGAGAAGGCTTATTATATCTCTTCCAAAATGCATGACTGTTAGGGCCCAAGGGACACCCCCCTCCCAGGGCTGGAGTGCGGGGCGGGGGCGGAACTGCAGCAGGCAGTGATGACCTAGGATGAGGTCTGGGAGCAGCCTCCATGGGGTCTGTCCTCTGTCAACTCTGTTAGTCCACCACAGATTTCCTTCATTATTGTTATTAGCTGTATTCTTGTCATTAAGATGTTTTTTTCACAGCACTAGCAATGCTGGCACTTCACTGGCCACTGTTAATTCAACAAAGTTTTAAAGTATGTGTAATTCCAGGTGTCCAGCGTCCTTGGATCTTTGCTCTGGTTCTTCCCTGAGCGTTAAACCTTTCATTATTCTGTCCAGTTATTTATTACCCTATTTATAAATTCAGTACAATCTTCTAACTGACATTTTCAGCGAAAGGTCACCTGAAATACACACGGTGTTCCTTGTATTGCCTGCCTTCGCCTCTAAAGGTCCACCAGAGCTAATGTTGTACTTGTCATCTATTTACTCATTACATTGTGCAATAGGCCTTTGATCCCCTGCTTGTCTGCATGCCAGGGCTGTCTCATGAGGTAGCTCTAGGGTGGCTTTCCTCTTTTCCATTCCCTTCTAATTAAGCTGGACATGTTTTCAATATCCCCCACTCTACACACAGTTCCAGTGTATTGCTTAAAATGACACAGCTAAGTTCAGTTATTAATCACACATGACTGGATCGCCAGGCATGTGGCCAGCAAAACCAAGATGCTGAATGACGAGCTGGGAGCCTAAATCTATCTGTCCCTTGTTGTACCTAAAGTCCTTGCACCTTCCAGTTTTCTGGAAGCTGAACAGCTCTGCTTTGGGCATCAGAGGCACAAAGAGCTACAGACCGGAGATATTATCTGAAAAATAAGTCCAGTCAAAATTAACCGAAAATATGTTTCTCCCCTTGTTTCACCAGAGGGACTGTCAGATTTTCCCTGAGTGTAACTAAAACAGCAAACTACACACCAAATACCACTTTTTTCTTTGCAAAGTTTTCCTTCAAATATCCACCTCCAGGTTCAGATGTGGCTGCACCAATGTCCCTTTTCATAGTGAAAACCTGAATATTTAGCAGCTTCATGGTGAGATGAAAGACCTGGACTTCACTCAAGGACTTACCTCCTACCTCTTCATTTTCTATGCACTTTATGCAGGGACATGAACTGTCACTGGAACTGTACTTGAAATTCAAGTGATTCATCTCTTTCCTCTGCCATTTGAAAGAAGGGCTTTTTAAGCACCAACTTTACAAACTGTGATTACCAATCAGGGAACTTAAGCCCAGGAGAAGTAGAAGGTTTAACCTACTTCTTCCAGGTGAGTTCAGCAGGCTTCCTATGAACTGACTGTGAAGAGACCCACCAGTCAGAGCACTGGATCCTGGGGGCCCACTGTGCACAACTGGCAGGTTCTCAGTCTAAGGAATATGAGAAATAAATGTATTTGTTGACATACTCATTTTCCACTACCATTTAAAATATTATTTTCCTTTCTAAGGAGGAAGGAGCTATAGAGCTACCACATCCTGAATTCCTACTATATACCTTTGTGGGGATGAGATGTCCTACAATAAACTTCAGTGCAACGGGATTCAGACACACCTGGTGAAGGTCTTGCACACAGACTTTTGATCAAGTTTCCAGCACTCACTGACTCTCTTTCTCTAAAACTGAATTTGGCACAAGTTTGTCTACTAGGACATTTTTTAATACAGCCCAGTCCTCACAGCAGGAAAAGGCAATTCATCTTCATCTTCTTCAAGAGTGAAGCATGAACTTAACACAGATTTCAAATGCTTGCTTCCCCAAGCTCCTCCACTTACCTACCACTCTATGAGCATAGAGCAGGAATCTCCTCTCCCTGTTATATCCAGGGCTCTTTATGTCCTCTGGGAAAAACTTTTGGGAAAGACCTACTTTTGGTTTCAGTGATGTATCTCTGAGCTGAGGTCAATGTTGGCACTATTAATAATTATGTTCTTATGGTTTTAACACAAAGTTAAAGTGTAGGAGTATTTCCTGCTACCCTTTGAAAGGACGAATATCCTGAACAGATTCCCCTGACTTTAAAAAGCACAAGGAACCTGTGAAGCAGGAATAGTGAAGTCTCTGTAAGGTTATCCCAGCACTATGAACAGTGTGGTTATAGAAATTCAGGGATTTGGGTCCTGAATCAAAACCCACGCAAAACTTTCCAGAAAGCAGTTCAGAGCAAAGCTATGACAAACAAAAGGCATAATACAAAGATTATAGGGATGATAGGTATTACTAGGGTCATTTTTTCAGGGTACAGGCACAGAGTTTCCATGTAAGAAACAAAAGCCAATGAAAAAGCTAATTTACGGGCAACACGACTTATTGCTTGCCAAAAGTAACTGTATCCTATTTAAAACTGGAAAACTAGACAGAAAAAATAACCCCGTTTTCTTTGTGGGTTTTTGGTTTGGTTTGTTGCTGTTAATTAATATGTTTATGCAACAGAGCATCAAAAAACTTCATTTGGTGCCTTTGAAAATCATCTGGAGCCAGCATACAAAGCATACGGAGTTTCAATCCTTGTCTTGCTTTAATCAGGTGTAAAACCAGCCTAATTGAAAGGAGAGGAGTGATGAATCACCATCTGGAGGCAGCTGCACAAATGACATTCTTACCACCCTTCTCAAAGAAATGATGGGCTTCCAGGAGAAGTTTGTGTCTGAACCTGGGGTCCCTGATCCTCAGCCACCCAGACCATGGCTGGCACATGCTGCAAGGCCCTTCCAGCCTCTGTGGCCAGGCTTCCTCCTTCCCATCAGAGGTAGAGAGATGGAAGCTGTGTCCATCACATGAGTTCTGCTGCAGAGCTGGGTCACAACCAAGGCATGTACTTGGACCTGGAAACACAGAATCACTACTAAGCAACATATTTTTGGCAGATGTCTTACATGCCCTCACCATTGAAAATGTAAGCCTATTCAGAGAACAGAGTATGTGTTCCCATGAGCATTTGCAGAGAGGGAATTCTTTTAGAGATCTTGAAATTTTTCAAATTATGGAGCATGCTGTACTAAATGAAAGTATATTGTTAGATACTGCTAAGACAAGAATAGAGAACAAAACATGTGGCATCATCTAGCACTGTGGAAATTCAGTTTTCACCTATATCAGAATTATCATATGCTTATCTGGTCCACCCCAAGTCAGAAAGAATATAGTAGATCTAGGAAAACAATGTAAGAACAACAAGGTATGAAAATACTAGCAGAGATTAAATGGGCTAGGATTCTTATCTGGAAAAGAGAAACTTTACAGGGGAGTATAAGGGAGTAGGATAATGAATGGCAGAAGGAAAGTGAGTGGGAACCAGTTATTTCTCTTCTTTACAACATAAGGCATCAGGGGCATTGAAGAAAACTTCCAAGCAGATGTTTTATAAGAGTAAAAAAACCCATTTTTCCACACAACATATCTAACTGTGAAACTTACTGTCACAAGATGTTGCAGATGAGTATAAAGAGATCCAAAAGGGATTACATAAATTCTTGTAAGAAACTTTCATTGAGAGCTATCAGTCACACAGATGTAAATATAACCACCAGCCCAAGTCCCTAAACCACAGCTTGCTGGAAGCTGTAAGGGTATTTCAGAGGATTACCATGCATATGTCCAGACTTTGTAGAATTCCCCTAAACAGCTGCTCTTTATTTTGATGGAGACCCTTCACTCTCAGTGCTCAGTACAGCCAGTCACTCCTTTGGGTTTTTTAGGCAAGCAGCTCAAGAAGAAACTGTTCTAGGGATAGTGCTTAAGAACCACAAGAATTTAAATTTTACAAGATCTTTAGTGTGACAGGCGCTAGGGGAATTCTTTGTTCCGTCACACTGGTTCACTATAATTTTCAAAAGCTCAGGATGCAAAAATCGCTTGAGGTTTTTTTCTTCTACTTCAGATTTAGACTGTTGCTAGTTTGTTCACAGAGGGAGGAAATATGTGAGAAACAAGCTGCAAATTGGAAAGCAGTGTAACAAATAACTGGATGACAAAGAGCAGAAAGGTTAGAGAAAAAGAAACTATACATCCTCACACACACGTCGTTCATGATGTTGTGATTGTACTCTGTATTTGGGAGTAAGAACTCATGCACATGTAGGCATGTACATAAGTATAGACCCACACATGCATGCCTCAGATTCTCCTTTTCTGTCCTGTGTGAAGAAGATGGATCCAGGATGCACAGAGCTCAGGTTGTAATACATGATAAGATTAGAAAAGGAAGGAGAGTATCTCATCTGAAGACAACCTAGCACAGCATCGTATGCAGGCAGCTCCACTGTAGCCTGCATGACTCTCCGTCCCTGATGTGGGGATCCCCACTTCCACATCCATGTTTCCATATCTATTCACCCACCTTGCCTAACAGGAAGGGCACTGTGCAGGCAAACCAACACAGCTGAAGACTGGGACAGTCCATTGCAATTCCTGAACACAGCAGTGGTCACCACAAGTTGGTCTGCTGTGCAAGAAGCTGACCAGCAACAGAAGCATTTACTGCAAGAGAGGTGGGGGAATCTCCAACAAGGCTTTGGAGACAATGAGATTTCAGAGAGCAGACTGTGTGAGGGAGTTGGTTGCTTTCCCACAGATGTATAAACCTTTTCTGCCTTCTTAAAGTTTGTGTGTGCACAAAATTCCTGTGGTTTCTGCAGTTATTTTGCACAGGATTCCTGAAAAATGCAGCTAAAGTCTCCAGAGACCCACTCAGAGAAGGTTTTCTAAGTGGAAAATCCTAAGCAGTAGGAAGGTGCAACCCACTCTTAAAAGGGATTTGGACACTGCACGGAGGGTGCAGACCTGTAGGTTGTAGAGCTGAAAGCAATCATCCCTCCCAGCCCAGACCCAGAGGCAGCAGTACTCAGTAATTAGAGCCCTGTGTGACAGACTTGTGCCCGTTTGGGAAGCAGGATCGTAAAGCCCAGGATCATAAAGAACCTCTTTGCTCCATTCAGTTATGACTGGTTTGTATCACAGAAAGCGGAAAGGCTCTTGGAAAACTAGTATTTCAAAGTACCTTACTGTGGCCTCAGCCTGGAGAAAAGATTCAGATTTTCCTAATACTAGTATAGGAGCATGCTGGGTATGGGATTATCCAGGCAATGCCATCATTTGCAAAAGCCAACCTTCTGCTTCAACCTACTAAAACAAACAAAACTTAGAGCAACATACGAAGTACTTCAGTGTAAACTAGTGACAGTGCATCTTGCCTACCATAAATCATCCTTTGTATTATTATAGCCTCAAAAGTACAATCTTCTCCTAGGTGAAGTTCTGGTGCAGCTAGAAATGTTGGGTTGGTTTTCTTTAATATTCTGCCTGCTTCTACTGATCTGCTTAAAATTCAGATGAGTTTGTAGAAGTTGACCCCACCTGCAACAGGAGTGAGTTCAGAATAATTTCTTATTAAAAGCTTTAAAATAGTGCCATGCAAGTTAGAAGCAATGAAGTGTTCAGTCATGAAAACAGCAGTGGGCAATAGCAGTTGGTTTTGGAGCTCTGGGACAGAAATAGCGTGATTTGAGCTTCGTTTCAGTGACTGATACCAAACCGTAAATGACTGGCAGTGTGAGTAAAAGTGGTATCATTAGCTGTGGGAACATGGTACAGTGACAACCTAGCAGCTAATTTTGTCATGACTGTCCTTTGACAGCAAATTTCATACTTACACAATGCTTGCTTGTCCCAAACTATCAGAATACCTATTGTTTTCCAAGTTCTGGTAGAAGTGAAAACATGCTAAATGTTGCATTTATTCTGCAGCTAAACAGGAGAAAGAAACAGATTAAAACATGGTCATGGCCTCACAGAGACATGTATTTCATATGCATTCCTATAGTGAAAACAACCCTTTTTTGCAGGAACTCTTCTAGCCTGTTCTTGAAAATACGTTCATTTCCCCTTTAAGCTGTTTTAGCTCCCCACCTGTAAAGCTTATAATGAGGATGTGATGCTGACACCTAGAGGAACATAGGTATGAATGTAAATGCATTGTATTAGTCTGCAACTCTCTTTCAGAATGTGTTCCTTAATAAGGCCTCTGTTTAAATTGAGAAGTGAAAGCCTATAATGCAATATTCCCTCTGTGAATAATCTATAAGGTTAGCGGACACATTACAATGAATAACCAATAATAGTGGGTTTTCCAGCAATCCAGTTTAATAGTTTCTTCATATGTCTGTGTTTATACATCAAATAAACTTCCAACAAAAAAGTAATGTACAATTCAAGAAAATACCCAAAGCTATTACAATTTTGGCTTCTTCTTTGTTGATCTACAATTATGTACAAGACTGTCTTATTTGCAATACCCAGTGAAGATTTAATGATTTATTTACAACATCAGCTGGTGTCTTTCACTATGCAATTGAACTGTCTCCTTTTGCTATTTACATTCATAGTAGCAAGAGCCCACTCTTAGGTGCTTTTTATGGATAGGGTTAAGAGGTGGACTGAAACAAGGCAAGATTCTCACTACTGACCACAAACATAGCTCTGAAAACCCATTTTCAGATATAGCACCTAGTGCACTGATATAACCATTGTATTTACAGCCAACATAATATAGTGTCTCCACTGAGAATAACACTCCCACTCACATCAGAGGGAGATATGTGCAAGCTGGAGGCAGCATATATTTTAAGGTGCAGCAGACAAAAGGTATAGCTCTAGTGCTAAAGGTGCACAATACTTATCCTGTCAGAAACCTCCAAAGCAAATGAAGACACAAAGTATGCTGTCTTTCTAAATGTGTAGAGAAGAATATTTTACAATTCTTCTTACACAAGAGATTAAATTAGGAGGGGGGAAATGATAATTTTACCATAATACAAACTGTTTCATAGAATAACAAAATAACTTGGATTGGAAGGGACCTGTGGAGGTCATCTATTCCTAATCGTTCAAAGCAGGGACAACTTCAAAGTTAGAGTCAGCTTTCAACTTAGAGCAGATTGTTCAGGGCTGTGTTCAGTCAAGTTCTGAATATCTCCAAGAATGGAGATTGCACAACCACTGGGCACCAGTTCCCACATTTGACCACCCTTGTGGTAAAAAAAAAATTCCTAACACCTGATCAGGACTTCCCCCCCTTAAAGGTATAACCTAAGGCCCATTGAACGAACCATAGTCCTTCTATTGACAACAACAGTTTTAGAGCATACCTAAACCAAGCATAGCAAGGGTTATTTTTTCAGCTTTTCAGAAGAAATAATTCATTTTTCCAAGCTATTTTCTGATATCTAGTCAGTAGGGTACCACTGCGTGAAATATTTTCATAGCTTATATCACAATGCAAGATATGTACCATCCATTGGCATCAAGAAATCAATGCCACAGTTGCACTTCCTTCATCTGTGATAAATCTAATATTTTGTACATTACACAGCTGTTGCAGAACAGCATGTTTATGAGAGCATGACTAGATGCAAATTACACAAAAAGCATGGAGTTTTTCACCTTAGAATCCTCTCAACAAAGACAAAAACTGTTTGTTTGGGGAGCAAAAGTCAGGACTCTCTGTCATAACTACATCTGCCTGAGTTTTTGAAATCCCTGTTTTGCCTTTGCCTGCTATGCCTTCTGATCATCAAACTTTTTTCTCTCCCAGCTTGAAAGATGCAATCTACAGTACAGCTTCCTCCAGTAACAAAAGTAACTCCTAGCTGAAACATTTTTCTAATGTCTATATAAATGCAGCCACTCACCCAGTCTTTCCATCTCCACAAAACATTACATGACTCTAGAGGCCATGTACCCTTTATTTCCCTAGTTCTGGTGAATAAAGGAAGCAGACAAACTAGAATCATCTCAGTCTTCATGTTCAGCCTTAAAATCCACCTATGGTACATTTTACCCCATAGTGACAAAAACACATATAGTCAGACATGACAAAGTACTGTATCCAACCTGGAAAATCTCATGATAACACTGCCCTCTTACATAATATATATTTTACGACATTAACAGTCATGACTGGAATACAAGACTGCTGATATGTGCATATATATTGGTCATAACTGTTGAGCGAGGTATGTGAACCCTGATATTTAGAGCTACTTCTCTGATTTTATGTCTTCAGAAAGAAATAGCAAAAAACTTGTTAATTCTGGGCATCAAAGTAAGCCATGCTGAATCTAGAGAGACAAAGAATATCAAGAGAAACACACACTTTGAGGCTGATGGGCTCATTTGCACAGCAGGTCACATTCATCGCGTTTGGCAGAAAGAAAAATAAGACTTTCCCTGTGTAAATCTCTTATAAGATCCAGTCTTCGGTGGGGTAAATGAGATTCTAAATATTCTTTCTCCTTGTGATAAAGATGCACTGAGTAGTTCCTACAACCAGTGTGAGAGAGGTGTGTGGAGGGAAAGAAAGGTAAAATCACATATTAAAAAATGGTTTCTGATTGCCACAGAAATCACAACAGCTGAATGGAGAAAGATGTTCCATAGGCATTTCAGCAGAATTACAAGGTGCAGCAGGATGTTGCATTTTGATTTTGTTCCCTGTTTTGGCTTTGTTTTCTTAATACTTGTTTGATAGCCCACAGACCATTCTCAGGCTATAGCAACAAATTATCTCTTTGAAGGTCTTCCTCATTTCTTGGCTGCGAAAGGCATAGATCAAGGGATCGATCACTGAGTTGCACATAATAAGAATGAGGTACATGTTGAAGTGAGACATGAAGCAAACACAGTAGAGGTTTTGAGGGCAGGAGATCATCAGGATGAGATGAAGGAAGAATGGAGCCCAGCAAACAATGAAGATGCCAAGAAGCATAGTCAGAGTGATGGCTCCTTTCATGCTGGTTCTTTGACGGACAGAGTTGTACCCAGGCAAAGCAGCTATTTTCTTCACGTGAGTACGAGCCAGGAGGAACATATGGATGTACAGCGAGACCATGAGGAACAACATGGTAAAAAACATAGTGATGAGACAAATGATCACGTAAGTTGATTCATAATAAAGAATGAAGATAATGCCACAGCCCGTGCAAAAGGTCCAGATGCATGCAATAATAAGCCCCGATCTTTTCACTGTCATGATGTTGTGATAACGCAGAGCATAGAAGATAGTGATATACCTGTCTACTGCTATAGCCAGCAAACTGCACATGGAAGCCACCACAGATATGCAGATCATTGAATCAAAGACATTGTCTATATGACGGACAAAGGCATCTTCCATAATTATGTGTCTATTGTTTATTAAGTATATTGTTATGGTCTCCCAAGCATTAGACACACTAACCAGCATGTCAGCCACTGCTAAACTGCAAACAAAAAAATACATGGGTGAATGCAAGTTCTTGTTCTTAACTATTGCACATATAACTAAGATATTTTCAAGGAGGCTTACAATGCCCAGAGTTAGGAACACCTCAGCCGCAATGACCACTTGCTCACATGGCGATGACTTGCTCTTGACAGTAGGCACGGTAAAGTTGCTGCCAAAGGCACTCAGGTTTAGTTCAGAAACATACAGTTGAGAGGACATGTTCATCTCTGGAAGCAAACACGTTCTGTTCTTTCTGAGAGACTTGCCAAGGCGTGCGGTAAATGCATTTTCCAAAAGGCAAAAGACCCTGCCAAAAAAAATATAGCATGACGAGAGCAGACAGAAGTTGACAAAACAAATATCATCCATTTCTATTTAATTTGGCTTGTACACATCCTGCCTCTTTCACACCATATTCCTCTACTGATTCTAAATTAACCTCCTATTGGCTCAGAGTTTTTCTTCCCATCCTTACTGGGAAATTAAAACCACAAACTAAAAAAGATATTCATGCACTCTTCATTCATAGTTTTTTTAATTCTATTTGGTCACTCAGAAGTGAGCACAATGTCCTGGAAATTCTGCTGAACAACAAACAACAAACAGTTTTCAGTCTCCAATCTCAGACCCCAGAAATGCAAGAGAATGTAGTATTAGGTTCGGCAGAACCTGCTCACTTGAATACAATATTTAGAAGTTTGAATTATTGCCACAATTAAGAACTGAGCATTTTCAGTAAAAAATTTAAATACTTTTCCGACCTTTGTACTTCTTAAGTTCACATGAACTGCGTTGTAAACAGCTTATCTGTACAATACTAACATGCTCACTTAAGAGCA
This sequence comes from Ibidorhyncha struthersii, assembly GCA_013398815.1. NCBI lineage: Eukaryota > Metazoa > Chordata > Aves > Charadriiformes > Charadriidae > Ibidorhyncha > Ibidorhyncha struthersii. The sequence continues at coordinate 69,403 of VZSZ01006622.1, forward strand.
TACTATCAAACACCTCACCAAGGCAAATCCGTACATTTCAGGATACACCAAGGTTACAGAATCGGTATGGGTGGAATTCTGCCATAAAAATCAGTTTTCTATTCCAGATCGTGAGTATCTTATTCAGTGCTCTGTTGGTAACGACAATATTCAAGTTGTAAGCCATCAGATTCTTAAAAAGGGAAACACTTAAAGCCGATTTTCAGTGACTTATTGCAAATAAAATTGAAAGCATATCAAGATAAATCATTTTCAGTTTTTAAAAGTAGCCTTTTGTTTGCAATCAAGTATTTTAACTGTACCTATTTACCAGAGCTGCTCCTTCAGCTGCTCTTCCTCTTCATCGCCTGCAACCTTTCCTCCAGAGAGCAGAAGTTTCAGCCCCCCTCCTCACCCGACATCTGGGGCTGGGGACTCCTTGGTGGGAATGGATGACAAAAATAGAGGAAAAGGAATGAGTAAATCCATAGAGTCAAGGCTGACCACGTATAAATTACTTAGTGTGCAACTGCCTTTTTATAGACTCCAAGCAATAATGACTTCAGTACTTAAACTGTAGCTCCTCCTCCCCTTCTTTGCCCCTCTGAACTTCTCTTTCCACAGATTTTGTTAGCAAAGGCTTGGGTTTTTACCACCATCTAGTGGTCTTCTCTTGTCTTTCTAACTGAACAGTGACTGATCTAAAATTCATTACGAGCTTTTTATAATATTAAACGGGGAAATGCACTCGGCGTGATCCTTTCCAAAAACTTTTTCTTTTTGTTTTCTCAGCTTTTGCTAGTACTTGCTGACAATAAGTTCGTACTGCAATAGTACTCCAAAAGGGTGAGAGCAGAAGACTGTTACTGAAGTGGGAGGCTTACTGCTCCTATAAGCATTTTTCTTATATACACAGTTACGATTTTGCAAAAATAACCACACTGTTACAAAACTCAGAGAACATACAGTCAAGCTGGTCACACCACTAATAGAAGATATAACTCAAGCAATTTGTGTGAAAAAAACAGAACAAATAAACAGTTGTGTTCCAGTTCCCTTGCTAGAATAGAGATTTTGATGCCGACGTGGAAGGGGTGCACCATGCGTTGCACCAGTAACCAGGGCTTCCCGAGACGGATGTGAATTCCCTCAGGTTTCACAGGTCTAAGAGCTGGGAAGCTCAGTGCCAAGCACTGCAATGGCTAAAGTCCCTCTGTGGGTCTAGCAGTCAGGCAGCTGATGCTCATTCTGGGCCTTACCCAAAAGATGGCAAAATCAGTGCAAGTCTTTTCTTTGGCGAATGGGCTCTGCTTCTGCGCACAGACTGAGGAATACAAAGCACACACCTTCCTGACACTACCAAATGCCCCTTATGTTTTCACCAACCAGCCAGTCAAATACCATGCAGGATTTGAAGTTAGCTTGAGATAAAAAGTCTCTGCTTCTCCAAATCACAGCCTTTCTGCAAATTAGGGGGTTGGGTTTTTTTCATGGTAAATAACAGCTTCAAATGCTTATTTTAACCTATAGCATTTTTCTTAAAGAATCGCCACCAACAAAAACTTTATTGCTGTATCTTGTGCCATTTTTGTGTTTTCAGTGTTCAGATAGAGTTTATCATCATGCAGTCAAATCCATATTTCTAATTATTATATTCCACAGAAGCTTCCTCTGTTGTTACTACTAGCTTCACTCTAGGGACGCTGAAAGACCTGGGGCACTGGATGCAATGTTCTTATGTACAAATAGTCCCAGAACCAAAGGCGACAGTGAAAAGCATCTTTATTCATTTGAGTAAAATAGCTCCTCTAGCATTATGCAGTTATAGTCTGGAGTTGAACTTTGTATGCCCTTTCTCCCCACTACAGACAAGAGAGTAGATTATCACACTATAGAGGTAGCAAGCTATGCTCAAGTGAAGCTGTTAGACCTGAGCAGATAATGCCATCCAGTGAACAGCAACACTCCCTGCTGTATCCAACCTGTCTGTGTGCCAAATCAGAGCTCACAGGTCTTTGCTATGCCCAAAAGAAAATAATATTGGATGCCCATCTGCAGTTCTTTTTCTGTTCTTTAATGTACCGCATGTTTTAGTTCTCCTAGTCTATCTTTAGTTAACTCTTCTTAATTATCTCTGGTTATCTTTTGCATAGTTTTTGATTTTTCCACTGTAGGCCCTGGAAATCATATACCTAAATGTAAAATTTTACTTCTTTCACTGTTCCTGTATCTACCAAGAATTGTGCAGACACTGTGCTCTCTCTGCTTCCAATTATTTCTCTTCCAGTATCCTATTTTTTTGTTTGTTACACCCTCTCTTTAAATTCTGCTCGCCTTCCCATTTATAAATTCTGCCGTACGTTCAGTTAATAAAGTTCTTTGGAGCCCAGTTCTCACTGTACCTGGTAGGACTCAGTAAATCAGCTGATTACAAGAAATAAATCACACATCAGACTGGATGGTTTGCCTGTTATTCCTTAGAGCAATACCAGGTCTCTCACATATAAATTATGAATCAGCCTTTGGATTCCTCTTCCACAGGCCAGGCATAAACCCTGGTACAAGTGTCTATGCTAGACAAAGAAACTCCTTTATATATAAAGCTTGAAGAAAAAGTACCTGTCTGGAAACTGAGCTAGTGATATAAATGTAGTGTGTTTATGTTAGAGGACGAAAGTAAAAAATAATTTACTTTTTTTTAAAAGGGTGTTTTATCACTATATCGCTGCAGCAAGAAGATATAAACATAATAGTTTGAGAAGCAAGTAGCTGAAGGGGCACCAAATTAGCATTGGGTGGAGGCATGCAGGTGGGTTATAAGGACAGTAAGTAAAGGGGCACGTGAGCAGGTCTTCAGATTGTCTCAGGAAAAATCCAAAAGTAGCTTCACTCCCAGCTGGAGAACTTCCGACTGAATAGGCTGGTCTTTCAGAGTTCATGATCTTGGTGTTTGGCTCCCTTGTTTGTTCAGTTAAATAAATTCTGTCCCTACAGACAGGTTGGTGCTCGGTGTTTTCCAAGGCCACAAAGCTCGTGTCTGGATTGCCAGTGTGGGCAAACAGTACTCCATGCATCACAAAGCCTGTGTCGGTATTTGGCTATTGGGCTGTACCCACACAGCACAAGACCTGATTCCCTGAGTGCACACAGAGCGGGCAATCCAAGGAACACACTGAAGCTTCTGTCCTGTCCCCAAACCGGCATTTTTTTTCCACAGATGGAAAGAGGGAGGGTGGACTGGGGTCTTAGGGTGTGGGTGCACAGGTGTGCCTGCAGCGTAGAAACGAGCACAGCTGGGTCATACAGCAAGGAGCCTGGATCTGGAGCCCTTGGGAGTGCTCCTGAGGTCCATCGTCTACATATAGCCAAAAGGGATGCTAAAATGCATCTTCAGGAAAAGGTGTTTTGTTCCTGTAACATCTCACCTGGCATAAGAAAAATGCTAAATGCTTAAAGTCCCTATTCCACTGAACTCAAGAGTTTGCTTTGGGCCACAGGCAAAAAGATCAAAAGTGCCCCAGAAAGACATCAGTGAACACAGGAAAGAAGTAAAATACAACAACCACAGGGAAAGAGATGTTAGGGCCTGTTTTGGTCCCTTGCCATTTCTTTCTGTTGTGAAGCAGTGAAAGAGAGCAGAAAGACACTCCATCCAGATATCTGCCTCGCAGGCTTCATCAGCCACCAGAGCAGGAGCCCTGACAGCATTGCTGACAAACACCCAGCCCCTGCCTGCCACCAGCACCACCAGCCAAAGCTCCCCTTTGCCCAGCACGTCTGCTGGGACAGGAGAGGCCATGACTACCCTAACCCACAGGCCAGGTCACATCATATCAAAATCAGCAGGGAATTGCATGCCGCCTTCATGACAGCAAGGTACTGATTTTATCAATGAATGCATAAGTAAGGCCAATGGTACGACGTGCCCCCAAATAAGTTTCTGTAAGAACAGCTTATTACGCGCAGAGGCATTCTGGTATTAATCTGTGCTAATCTTAACAGGTTCAGAGAATAGGTTTACTAAGACAATACAAATCTACCCAACTTGTCTGGTGCTAATACATTGAAGCAATTTAATTCCAGTGTCCTTCTGTAGCTATTTTTATCGGTTTGAAGAAAATACGTTTGTCCTTCATAATGCAGCTTTGGATTGGTGCTCTTGGCCTATTTATGAAATCTCTCTTCTGTCTACTCCTTGCCTATGCTGTTATTAACATAGTATTTCAGAGCCACAGGGTATCCTCTCAGACTGCATTCTGCTCTAAGACAAATCCTGGATGAAGTGACTATAACTCTATCCCCTCCTCTGTCCAGGGGAAAGCTGAAAGCCTAAAAGTTAGGGTTTTGAGGTAAGCAGTGGTATGGTGAATACATTCTTTTACATCGTGGCCCTCGTCTTCAAAACAGCACTTGAATGTTTTTTGCAGGAAGAATCACAGAAAAGCAAGACTGCAAAAAAGACATCAAAATATCATGTAAACTGTGCCCTGTCAAAGGGTGGGATCAGCCATACTTAGTATGACTGCGCTAAGACTTCTAACCATCACCTCTTTCATCTGAGTGCTTCAAAACGGTTTGAGATAATCTCTGGCCATTTCCAGTTAGTACCTATCAGTGGTGCTTCTCGCATCAGAGTAGAAAGCTGTGAAAGATGCAATACAGTAAAAAAGGCATTTTAGAAAGACATATCCAAATAACCTAAACCAAACCATGTCATAACTAGCCCCCTAAACTTTAAAAGGGTAATAAGAGGTTTAGTAACCTTAATTTTTATGTGCCTTCTAATGAGAGCCAATTCCAGTAATGAATCATCCCCTAACGTTTTGTTAGAGCATGGGTCAGCAGTACAGACCTGGTGAATCATAAAAAAGTGCCAGCTACAGACTCTAAAAACCACAGATGACCAGTGAAAGACCACAGAAACTTTCTGACAGAAAGGATGGGTAATTCAATAATGGACAAGCAGACTGGGAAAAAAAAATCACTTAGCAGGTTCTTGTTGGACTCTACTTTCTACAAGAGAAAGTGTTTCTTGCTAGACCACAGAGAAGATTTCATATGTCCTGATCCATTAGAATAATTATAAAAAAATAAGTTATTAAAATGCTACTTTAATTACATATTATAAGACACTCCATGTCTCATTTCTGCAAGATTATCTTCCAGTATGGCAAAGACAAACATTGAGCACATCGTTCATGTGTTTCATAAAATGCTTGTGTGCGAGAATCTTTTTTTTATAAAATGATGCTAATTTTTTGTATAATTCAGATCCTCAGTGAGACTTCTATGTTTGAACATTTTAACTTTGTTAGAGTGATCACAAGCAATTCAGTGAAAGCTGATGTATAACACCCAATCTTCAGTAAATTATATTCTAACACTGGGCAGACAAGCCCTACATATTACTTGAATAGAATAGCATAGTATAGCATAGTGTAGCACAGCATAGAATATTTCAGTTGGAAGGTACCTACAATGATGATCTTGTCAAACTTCTGATTCACATTCACAATTCCGCATGTTTCCAGCCCAGTTTGTAACAGCAGCGCTAGGCACGCTTTAGTTGTCAGTCACCCATTTACCAATAGGTATTCACAAGCAGATCCTTCTGCTGCAGGGACTATTGCAGATGTGCTCCAACATCTGTTCCCAGCAAGAACCAGGTTTATTTGCACTCTTCTTGAGGAGATCTGAGGAGAAGTAGCCCAGCCTAAGACTAAGTTTGTTTTGGTTAGGACCAACATGAGGGTCTCTGATTTTAACAGACCTGCCCTGTCATGGCGGCTTACCAACTGTTTCCCTTGACTCAAGAAACAGAGGTCTCCTCTTGATGGCAAAGGCCTTTTAAAGGACCAGTTTGAACAGGCCAGGCACATGTCCACTATTCCTCTCAACCTTATTACTAGTACACGGCCAAAACACTGCATCTTAAACCTCCCCAGCCTGATCAGAAACACAGGCACTGTTCTTCTGTCCTAAAGTTTCACATACTCCCAAGATACAGACCCATTCTGAAATTTGGGCTTTGCTTTTCTGCTGTCTACCTCCATGGTCCAGCTCCAGCTTCTCTTGCAGGTTAACTCCACTTTTCCTTACATTTCATCAAAGTTGTGAGCTCCCTGGTTCAGAGTTTGCATCTTCCTCATGAAACCAATGTGAACAAATTCCTGTACAAACAGGCACCACACACAGAGTGCCTAAGCACATCATTGCGTTTACGTTCACAGATAAAACCCAAGAGATTATAGACCACTGGCAAACAGCAAACCTTCTAAACCCAGTGCCCCTGCACTTATGTCATCCTTCCGTAGGAGTTTCCTGCATGTCCATCTGAGTATAAAAAGCCATCTATTCCTCAGAAAGAGTGAAAAAAACTCTGATTTCTGGGTTTTTATAAACTTCTGGACTAAAGAGATCCCCCAGACAGGTGTAGACTTCCCTCTTCCCTCCTGTCAGATGAACAGAGGAGCACAGGCTGAACCCTCCCTGGGGAGCACTGCGCTCCCCATCTTGGGCTGGCTGTTCGGTTTGAGCAGAGACCCTCAACAACTCAGCTTCTCTCTGTCCTGTGCTGTCTCTGTAGTCAGGTGTTGGCATTTCAGCCCAACACAGGGCTGACAAATGAGATGAAGGACAACCTCAAGAAGATGTACAGTGAGACTAATCATGAATTCACTATACCCACAAAGAGACATTGCTACACATACAAAATTGCAGATGCAGCAACGTGTGTGTGCAGCTCCTATCTAAGCAAGTGCAAATGTCTCTGGTTCAATACATATGATGACTGAACATAAATATATATGCTACCCAGGCAATTTTCAAGAATGCTATGACAGCAATACCAACATTCCTCCTTTAGAAGTAGTTTTCAGTGCTGTTTCTAACATCTCTGTACTGATACACAGGTTCTTTGCTTACTCTCTGTTCAGGTTGGTAAAAAATGCAGTCATTTCTTATTTAATGAGGTGTCTAAATGGACCAGAAATAAGAATTAAATAATAACCATTTAGCTCAGAACTGATTTCTTTGTCAAGCCCTTGGTACATTACTTTTTCTGAGCTTTCTTACAACATAGGCTTGCAATATACAGTATCTTTTTTTTTAAAGTCAAGGTGTTTTTTTAATTACTGTATCCTGGAATAATAAAATAAACAACACTATTTCAGAAGTAGGAATTATTTTTTTTCTAACATTCACCTGCTAAGGAGTGAGAATGTGGAGTTTTGCTATGGCTGAAACCAAAGTTGTAAAAATTTAAAAGGCAAATTATGTTAGCCAGAAACAAAAAGATTGCAGAAAGGAAAGAAGTCCAATACTGTGTCTGAGCCCAGAATATTGTCTCACATACTGAACTAGCCAGTGCATTCAGTTGTATTAGCGAAAACCTAAACCAGTTTACAACAAACCATTGCCCTTGATGGCAAGCTGTTCGCTGACGTACAAAAAACCAAGCAACTCTCATGAGCCCCTCAAATTCATTGCATTTAATATTTCAAGCACCACTAACCCCTCACAAAAGTAGGCACCATGTGCCCTGCTGTACTTAGTGTCTAAGCCAGTATTAAGAGTGAAGCAGAATCTGAGAAAATTCTTGTCATACTGGTTTGGTGAAGCTGTCCATAAGCTGCAGGTTTCTGGCTTTCCTGGGCTTACAAAGTGTCTGGTTATAAAAGAAGACCAGAAGATAATTTCTTTTCAGCAGGTTTTGAAACGTGACTCAAAAAAAAAACTTACTTTTTTTTTTTGTTATTCCCCCAAAAAACAACCAAAGAAACCCAGTACGATTTCAGAGAGAGGGCAGCCTCTAGAGCAATCTCATTCTAATGGAAATAACCCAGAAAGCCCAGTGCATGGGTTAATCATTCAGGATAAAAAGGATGGCAGATTTGTGTCTCCAAGAAATCGCTTGCTATTGGATCAATTGGGAAATCAATTTCTGCAAACGCTAAGCTGGACTATGCCATAGATTCTCAATTGAATTACATTTCTTCATGCCATCTCTAATTGCTGATAAATAAAAGGAAAAAATTGATTGGCAGCTACGATCTTACTTCCTTTTGCTGAGCTCAATTATTGCAGCGTGGAGGTCAATGCTGGCTAAACATCACAGCCTTCAAAGTGGTGAAAAGCTGCATCTTTGAAAAAGTGACCTTCATGATTATTAAAGATGCTGGATGCCAAAAATGCACCTTAAACTCTATGGTTAGTTGAAAGATGGGATTGAAATATGTTCATTTGGGTGATGAAAGACATACACTTCAAAATTCGGGGGGTGGGGCGGGGGGAGGGGAACAAAATCAAAAAAACTTTAATCTTGAGAAAAAATGAAACTAAATCTTTCCAGTGAATCTGTATTTGAGTTGCCAGCCTTCATGGTCTCCAGGGCTGACAGGCAGAAAGCTCTAGTGCTTTTCAAGAAAATCACTGGGGATTTGGGAGGAAAGGTACAGTTGTGTAGGCCTTACAGCAGAATATAAGACCGTGACAGGGGTTCTTGTTCCACATGTCCATATAAGACACACTGGTGGGGCAGGAGTTTGATATCACAAAAACAGCATGGCCCTCTAGTCCTAGTGTCTATGCTTGTACTCCTTGTACTCTCCCGTGGACGTATAGAGCCACCACCAATGTTGTTACAGAAGTTTGAACAGCAAGGATTGCACTCATTAGTATAAATCCAGTAATGTTAGTAATGTCATGCAACTACAGAATATGGCTCTGATTTGCAAAACCAAGTATATTTTTGTTGATACGTCCTGGTTTGTCAATGACTAGCTCATAGGAAAAATTCCCTGAAAGCCACCAGAGAACAACCTCTTAAAAACACACAAAGGCATAGCAAAGTATTAACTTTGGCTTCAGGGAAAGTAGTAGTAGTGTAGTCAGCTTACGTATATGCAAATATGTTTTATTCAAGAGAAGGGGACAAACAAGTTAATCCAAAGTTTCAGAGCAATTAGAAGAATCAGGACAAAGAGAAACTGCAAGTCTCCCAACTTTTCTCCAGAGAATATATTTGCAGGCAGAGCAAGTTCACAGGCATCTTGTTCAAAGAATAGGATGAAACAAAAGTAGCCTAATTTCCAGCAATGAGAAAGAAATGCATTTGGTTAGCATACATCTCAATTTTAGTAACAGAATTAATATTGACCTGTGTTACCAACATTATCAAGTTCAATGACACCATCACTTCTGAAAACCAGAAAACACAAAGTACACTTCCCAACACAGTCTGTTTTCAGCCTTAGCTGTAGGACAGTTGGAGCTTTGTCTTAATACAGAGTGAGAAGCAAACTGGAGAAAATCGATTATCTCACCGAGAATGAGATTGCAATTTGAGGATTGCAACCAAGTACTGGTCTTGGCACTGAGAGTTAAAATTAATTGCTACTAATAAGGTAACAATAATAATGAGAGAACAAAACTTAAAGTGAGACACAGTTTTCTTTTTCAGATTTATAGAAGTCTATTCTCAGCAGACTAAACAAGACTAGGAAAAAATTGCAGTGCTTCTCAGTTATAAATAATACAATAATTGATTAAAATACAAAGGCAAATCAAAGTTTAATATTATTATGGAATTGATAGTATAAGAGAGATAATTTAATCAACTAATGAAATTTCCACCTCTTCATCTTCATTAGACTCTTCCTAAAAGACAGTAAATTTGTCAGTAACTAGATGCTTCTTTTTAATGTCATCTTCTTACATTATTTTGAGATTAACATAGTGAGCTTGTAAAGTGCCAGAGAATAACGGGAAGGCCATGGGAATTTCTTACAAAGACATACTCCTATGAGTTACAGGGTGCAGTGAGAAAAAGTTCGGGGTACCTGATTCAGTGGAAGTGATATTATTATCCTAAAGGTTTGTGCTGGATTTAGCACTCAATACAGAGTTTATGCCCTGCAATGGGATGATCAATGCCTGACCTGACATCAATTTAGAATGTGATGGACAGGCAATTCAAACACTGCCACAAAGCATGCCAGCATCAAGTCAACCCAACAAAATTGTTTAAAGAAATTTGAGTCAGCTGAATGAGTCTGTGTTGCATCAGAGCTTTACATCACAGCCACATTTCTAACAGAGGATCAGAACATTGACTTTATAGCCATGTCAAACCATCAGCTCCTACGTCCTTTACAGTTGAGGTTTCTGCCAGTTTTAATATTGCAGGCTAACATGCCAACTACTTGCAATTGTAATAATAAGGTTTTTTCCATGTGAATATGTGTCTATTACACACAGTGAATAAAACCAAAATACGTTGGATCTTAATACTCTAGCCATGTCTAAAAAATTTTCTTCCTATCCCTTCAGTCCATTTTTTATTTTGTTCTTAACTTTTGATTATTTGTGTTTCTTGATGTTGTCCTATGTAATCATTGAATTATTTTTTTTCCAAAATACATTCCAGAATAGATTTTCATTAACTGCAGAATGATCATTACTTTTGAAATCCAGGACTTGTTTGGGTCATCAAGCATTGACTTAAAGGCTAACTCCAGGCACATGTTTTAGAAAGCCTTGCCCTTTATAGTTTCCAGTCTAGAGTTATGAAAATCTACTGGGGGCTTTGGGTTTGGTGGTTTGGGTTTTCATTTGGTTTGGGGGAAGGTTTGCTTCTTTCCTATTTCTTTGACATAACTGAAGTTATCTGACCTATCTGAAAATTATCATTTGCAAATAAACACTGGAAAACGAAACCATGAAAGAAGCATTCGCACAGTATGGCATGAGTGGAAATCCATGTACTTCCACAGCTATGGCCCTCACTTCCCAGCCTGGCCTCCACACCAGCCGTGCCAGCAGAAACGCTTGGAAGCCATACGGCAAACAGGATCAGCAAACAGTTTTCAGTTAAAAAAAAGTAACCTCTTAAAAGGATGTTTATTTTGCTGCTAAATTTGGGCTCTGGTCTATATATCCACATATAGACCTGTGCAATACAAGTGGGAATTATAAGTGGCCAAAAGGAGACAGAAACTGTTGCAGCCAGCAGAGCTGCCAAAGGAAATCTGTGCCCAATCACAGCCTTAGAAACCAAAACTGTTCTGCCAGCTAAAGTGTTTTTTGCATACAAATAAAATAAATATGACTGACCTTACTTGTTGATGTGTGTCTGCTAACAAACTAAATCTGTTAACAGGAATACAGATGCATAGTAAATCGTTCTGTATTTACTGAAGCACAGCACAATGCTTTCAGGACTGTGGTTTGATTCCAAGTTTTGTGCCACATATGCCTCTCTTGAATAGCTTTGAAAAGGCTTGTATAAGACAACCTTTACTTGTGTCAGGCTAGTTTTAATGTTTTTACCTTAAAGGAGACTAGCGAATTTTCTTTAAGGCATGGGTATTGTTCTGAAGCAGTGATATAGCCACAGTCGTGTTGATGACAGTTAAATAATGTAAGACAGTTGGAGCATTCTCTTAACACATAGTGAGAAGCAAACTAGAGAAAATCAATTATCTCATTGAAAATGATCAGTTAATTTGAGGTTGTCAATCAAGTGCTTTTTTGGCACTGAGAGTTAAAATTAACTGCTACTAATGCGGTGACAACAATGAGAAAACAAAATTTAAATTAAGACACTTTGCTTTTTCAGATTCAAAGTTGGTTGATGAGAAGCTCAACATGAGCCGGCAACGTGCGCTCACAGCCCAGAAAACCAACTGCATCTTGGGCTGCATTCAGTTTTGTGCCCCTCACTACAAGACGGCCATTGAGGTGCTGGAGCATATTCAGAGAAGGGCAACAAAACTGGTGAGGGGATCCAGAGAACAAATCTCACGAGGAGCAGCTGAGGCAACTTGGGTTGTTTAGCCTGGAGAAAAGGAGGCTCAGGGGAGACCTTACCTCTCTCTACAACTACCTGAAAGGAGTTATAGAGAGGTGGGAGTTGACCTCTTCTCGCTAGTAACAAGTGATAGGACAACAGGAAATGGCTTCAAGTTGTGCCAGAGTAGGTTTAGATTGCATATTGGGAAAAAAATCTTCACAGAAAGGGTTGTCAAGTGTTGGAAGAAGCTGCCCAGGGAAATGATTGAATCACTGTTGCTGGAGGTATTTAAAAGATGGGTAGACGTGGTGCTTAGGGACATGGTTTAGCAGTGGTTTTGGCAGTGTTAGGTTAATAGTTGGACTTGATGGTCTCAAATGATCCTTCCAACCTAGACGATTCTATGATTCAATTCTGTGAAAACAAGCATGGCCAGCAGGTGGAGGGAGGTTATTCTGCCCCTCTACTCCACTCCGGTGAGACCCCATCCACAGTACTGCATCCAGCTCTGGGGCCCCAACATAAGAAGGACATGGACCTGTTGGAGTGAGTCCAGAGGAGAGCCACAAAGATGATCAGAGGGCTGGAGCACCTCTCCTATGAAGACAGGCTGAGAGAGTTGGGGTTGTTCAGCCTGGAGAATAGAAGGCTCCGGGGAGACCTTATTATGGCCTTCCAATACTCAAAGGAGGCCTACAGGAAAGATGGGGAGGGACTCTTTATCAGAGAGTGTAGTGATAAAATGAAGGGTAACTGTTTTAAACCAAAAGAGGGTAGATTTAGATTAGATATGAGGAAGAAATTCTTTACCCTGAGGGTGGTGAGACACTGGGACAGGTTGCCCAGAGAAGTTCCCTGGAAGTGTTCAAGGTCAGGTTGGATGGGGCCTTGAGCAACCTGGTCTAATGGGTTGTGTCTCTGGTCATGGCAGGGTGATTGGAACTAGCTGATCTTTAAAGTCCCTTCCAACTCTAACCATTCTATGATTCTATGATTCTATTCTCAGCAGACTAAATAAGACGAGGAAAAAAATGCATTTTTTTGCCATTTTTGTTTGATTAAAGGATGGGTATTGTTCTGAAGCAGTGGCATAGCCACAGTCACATTGATGACAGTCAGATAACAGACTTCAGATGAATAGTGTCTGAAAATTAGCTTTCGGGCCAAGGGCCACAGTTCAGTCTTCGTGATGTTATCCAGGCAGGAGGAAGTTCCGCTGGCTCTTTTGCTAGCACAGGGTGCCCTGGTGACCAAAACCTGCAGCTCCTACAGCAGGAAGTGTGAAGACATGAAACATGCTGCTAGGATTGGATGCACAGGAGTTGGGCAATAGCAGTAGTGTGTCTCCTCACCTACATCTCCACCTTGGATAGTGAATACTTCTTTCAAGTGCTTCTTCCTGGCAGCCAAAGGTAATGATATCCCGAAGTGTCCTCCTGTAGCACTAGATTTATTCACATATGGTTAGGTCACTGCGTAAGAGACATGCAGGAGTTGAAGCTCACTGAGGAGTGGATTTTCATCTCAGTGCCTGCCCAAGAACAGGGCAGGGCAGAGGTACAGCGAGGCTATACCACCAACTGTACCGTGTGATGCTATGAACATCAGTCTGTGGTCCAGAGCAGCAGAGGGAAAGCTGTGGGGAAAAGCTTCCATTACGATACAGTACAGGGATGTGTCTGGAAAAAAAGCAGTCAAACATTGACACTGATTTTGAAAGTCAGAGTTCTGGAGTTAAAGACAACAGCTTTTCACTAACCTCTCATTGCTGCTGTATTAGATTTTGTCTGCCACAGAAAATGTTACTTCTGATGTTCTTAATACCTTAGCTACTATGTTCTAAATCTTTAGTTGATGAATCTGACTGCAGAATAAAAGCCTCTGTGGAATAAGTTCTAGGAGTGTAACTGTAGTATAAATTAAGCCCTTACCTCTTTTCAGAGTAATCTTTTAATGCAGACAAGCCTTAAAGATACAGGGCTTGCATTTTTAAATCATGTGTTTACTGAGCCCTTCTGATAAGAACAACCGCTTTCCTCCCCAGATTCCTCCATTATATACCCACAAACTTTGACTTGGGCAGTACACAACCTCTGGTCACAACATGATCCTCTGCAAATCTTTAGCATGCCTTGGTTTTCAGTTAGAAATTTTTTTATGCAGACACTTCAGGTTTCATTTTCCCCATCACAGTGAAAGACTCATCATGTCCACCCAACAGCATCCACTGCTCCTCTCAGGCGGCAGTGGCACAGGTAATGGCACACGCTCCGGGGAGCTTCAATCATACCCCCATGTTTTCAGTTCAGCAGCAGTTTATTCTCCAGGTAAGACATGCATGGTGATAAAGAGGTAAAGTGTTGTATCTGTGTCAGGAGTAGACACACACATTGAGGAATGATCATCATGGTGGTCTGGAGACAACTCTCAGACAGTGGAGCTGGAGCAGAAGGCAGGAAACCCTCCAGGTGGTACACCATCCCTAAGAGGGTCATGTGCTTTTCTCTGGTGGGGGGAAGTTGTTAAAGGAAGCCATGTAAACACATTCCACTATCCCCAGTTCTCCTTCATTGGTCCAAAGTAAAAAGTTACTTTATGAATCATTTCTTTTCCAAATAGCATTTGGGAAGCCAGTGCCTTCTGCTTGAACCATAGATAAGTGGTTTTTTTTCTTAGTATAAGATCAATAAACTAATAGTATTTTGCAAACTCCAAGCTTCCCATTAGATGAAACTCTGCCCTTTGCTTTCAGTCAGGAGATAAACTATCATATTTATCTATCATATTTAAACTTAAAGTATTTTTTTTATTTTAAAGCCATAAAGGTCATGTTCAGATTTTACCATTACAATCAAGTCAAAAATTTTAGAAGACTTTCAGGGAAACTTTGAGGAGCAATGTAAAATAGACATACTTCTGAATACATTTTCCTTAAATTATGACTTAATAGCATGTCTAGTTCTACTGTTACTGTCAGAGAAGGCACAATGACCTATCCTCACACACAGAAATACTGATTGATTTCAGAGAAAGCATTGGGAGCTCTCAGAATATCAATAGGGCACAGCTTTAATAAAAATTCCAGCCTCCAGCTTTTCACAAGAGCACTCTACCCTATCTTTAAAGCACATAATAGTAAATTTGGCCATAAGTAGTTCAAAACAATTTGTTTTCTAATATGACTTTTTCTCTTCAAGGACATTTTGACCACAGATTAGGAAATTGTGAAAGTTTCAAGGAACAGATTCAAACAGATGGGAACTGCATGTTGAGCTGAACAGGCTGGAGTGACTTTCAGGTGTGAACGAAGCCTTGTCTGGAAATTCACCCCTTTGCCTGGCCCTGTTCCTTTGTTATTATTAAAGGTCACCATGGCAGCATTTTACCAACTGAAGTTACTGGAAGTCACTTCAGCTGGCAGTTGTGGAAAGTTACTCAAAACCATATTGACAATTTAGGGTATGATATCCTTGAGTAAACGTTGCTGCCATTTTGCAGTGTGGAACTGTAAACTCAGACATTCTCTTCAATGGTAGGTTGTTTTACTGATGTTGCAGAAGTAATACAGATTTTATTCCTCACCTCCTTTGTAGATTATACAATTCAATGATATTCTGCATGATATTTTCTAATTAATATATAAACACCAAAGAAAAAATAATGGCTGCTTCTTTTTTCTCTTAGTTGTTTTTTTTTTTTCTTTCTGGACATGTAATAAATACAAAATTAAATAAAAAGTGATCCCAGCCTGGCCAAAAAACTTCTTCTTACAAAGTCAGCAGTAGAGAATACTAAGTATTTCGCTTCTGTTGCTGAAGTTGTAAAAGCGATGAGTAAAGTGGTATCAAGGACAAATTTGCTGCAAAACTGCCTACTCCACTGAAGCTACCACTGAGTGCACATTGCCAAATTGCCAAAAAGCTCTAGGTCTTGTCTAAAGACCCCCTGCACTGATCCAACTTAGCAAAGCCAAGCAACTAGGTAGTACATTACAACCAGCTACAGTAATTAGCACCTTCCTCATCCACTGTTAATTGCCTGCACAAAAACAAGAGTCATAATCATGCTGCGCACCAGCTCTGTCACTTGGTTACGCTAATTGTGCAGCCACCAAATTTTGAAACTTAAAAAATGCAGTGATAAACAGGATCTTTACTGTTCAACTCAAGTGTTTAATTTGGTCTCAAGGAGGCAAAAAATTATGCTGTGTATTTGTGATGAAGTAGACTACTGTAATGGTTACATGTACTTGAGAAAAGATGAGACTGCAGAAGTTGTGAAAGATCACATTGTGTTGGTACTCAGTAGGTGGAGCACAAATACATAACACAAAGGTAGACACCACTAAAAATCTTTCCTATAGCCCTGTAACTTATTTTTTTGCCATCAGGAGGAAGAGGATCATAGCCCTCTAAACTTACTCATCTTACTACCATGTTACTTTTGTTATGTGGTACACAATGATATTCAAATATCAGTGCGCAAATATCATTTTAGCAGCTAATGAGAGTGGCTTTTTATACTCGTTATTACATGCAGGATATTTTAAGAAAGACTTTGCGTGCCCAGTTGCAAGGGATGTGATTTTCAAGGACTGCTTAACAGGTCATCCTTAAAAAAATAGACCTTCTAATACTATTTCCAGTAAGGTGCCTTAAAACATAATTTCTAAAATCAATACACTTTTAAAATTCAGCTTTGTTGTACTGTGGTGGGTTGACCCCGGCCCCCACCAAACACTCCCCTCTGCCGTGGGACCGGGAGAAATTATAAGGAAGGTGCAAAGGCTCATGGATCAAGACAATGACAGTTTAATAAGGAAAGCAAAAGTGTTACACACAGGCAAAGTAAAAAGAACTCATTCACCGTTTCCCATTGGCAGGCAGATGTTCAGCCTCTTTTAGGAAAGCAGGGCCCCAGCATGCCTACTGTTTACTTGAGAAGACAAACACCACAACCACAAATGTCCTCCCTTCCGCCTCCTTTCCCCCAGCTTTTACTGCTGAGCATGATGTCATATGGTACAGGATATCCATTTGGTCAGTTGGGGCCAGCTGTCCCAGATGTGTCCCCTCCCAACCTCTTGCCCACCCCCACCCTTCTGGTCAGGAGTGGTTTGGAGAGACAGCCTCGATGGTCTGCAAGCACTGCTCAGCAGTAGCCAAAACATCAGTGCTATCAGCACTGCTGTAGCCACAAATGCAAAGCACAGCACCTTATGGGCTGACATGAGTTCCACCCCAGCCAGATTCCATACAAGTACTTTCCATATTTGATTTCTCCAGGGCTGCTGTAGACTTTGACAGTAGTGGTTTGTCTAGGTACTATTTGTGCTATTCTATATATTATTCTTGGCACATATGATGATTGCAAGCCCTCTGGGCAAAGAAGCTAACTCTTTTGCAATGAATAGTAAGCTAATGCCCGCAGAGTTCAACCTGTGTAGAAGAGGGATTATGGTAAAATAATTTAGAATGCTTAAAGCATTACAGGATTGTACTTGGAGAATACCTTAATACAAGTCTACAATATGTATTACAATGCTTTAATACCGCAGCATAATTGTACAACCAGACACTGGATTTCTACCTTTAAGAAAAAACAAAATTATTAGGTTTTATCACACTTTAAATGTATTATGTGAATACAAATGTGAATACAAAAACAACAAACTTTACCTTGTCTGTGATGGTCTACTTTAAGTAAAATTCCTAGAATTGAGCAAGCAGTCACAGACTTACAGAACTCTCTTGCAATGTTTGCAAGAAGTCTCTTCATGGATGGGCAGTGTGTCAAAAGAAGTACTCTTTGTTTAGGGTATACAAAGAACCAGGTAAATGCGCTGGGTTGAAATCTAGCCTCTATTCCAAGACAGGTTGCTTGTGACGATATGCAGACAGATCTGGATTGCAGCTGCATGTCTGCTCTGAGGCAGAAACACACACACACAACGTAAAGAGGGAACAATTATACATTAGATATGCAAAAAAAAAATGAAAAGGAGCCAAGAAGGATCTTGGCTTCCAAGTGCTGGCTTGGAAGACATTTAAGACAAAGAAGCTATCCCTATCTGATTGCTACTACCATTGTCAAGGAAATAGGACATTCTGGGCCTTTTTGGTGAATAAGGAGGACTTGTTCGGTCTTAGAATCCTGACAGTGTAGAAGAAGTCTTATATGCTCCTCCTGTAGGACTGGACAAATAGGAAGAATAGGTTTCTTCTGCATTACACTTTATTGATTCCACCGTCAGCTTGCTTACCTGGTAACTCCTCCTGAAGTCCAGCTAATACATTGAATCTTTTTACACTGAAGTCTTGGTTTTCTACACCATCAGCTGAGATCTTGAAGATGGTTTCAACTATACCTTTGCAATGCAATTTGTATGGTGTAATTGAGGACATACTCTGAAGATGATGCAAAAACACAGGTCAGCTAACTTGTCCCACATGATTTTTACTACTTGAGAGATGTAAAGAGTCTATAAGACAATGTGGCTTCCATTGCTGGCATTATAAGGCTGGCAGCTGAGCTATCCACCTTACCACAGGGGAATGAAGCAGACTTAACATGGAAGTAACGAACACACAAAAAATCGCAGCTCGTCTGCACTGTCCACGACGTTTCTTTCAAAGTGGAGGGGCAACAGCATATTCTGTACGGTTTCCATAGGTACCGTCTTTACATTTCACCTCTTCACATTCTTGTGCAGCTGGACGCCAGCAGCCACCCTCCAGCTGTATTTCCTGGTAAATCATTCCAACCCCTGTGAGGCGTATGAGTACGTTTTATAAGAAAAACACTCAAAGCAGTGGGTGGCTTTAGTACTATACCCTCACCTAACAGAGTTTTAGTCTGTTTATAGCCAACTCTTCAGGCACACTAAATAGCGCCTCTTACTTCATATACATCCTCTCATTAACGTAACAACTTACATGCTCACCTGTTGCGATAAAAATTGTAAAATTTGTCTGTAATTATGGGCTACTTTTTGCCTTTCTTCAGCAAGAGAATTAGAGCAATTTGCCTTTGGCTTGTGCAGGTAGTATTGTTTCTTCATTCTAATTATATCTGACAGGGTTCTGAGGGCTGCAATATATGTTGCAGGGCCACTGCTTGCTGCAGAAAAACAATCACCACAGCCGGTATATAATTGTGCTGTACTAATTGAAGCAGAAGATATTTCCTGGGCAGTAATGAGTAGTAGAGATGTTTTAATGGACCAAATTGCTGCAGAAGCCAATCTCAATCATTCGTTATTCCTTCAGTAGCTGCCCTATGCTAAGCCCAAGTCAGCAACTACACAAAATATCAGATGAAAACCTAAGTGTACACTGCAATAATATGATCTTCAAAGTTTCCACCAACATATAAAGCTTTAAAGGTGGTATTTTTTGCACCAGTAAAAGTCATAGTGCCCAGATCTGCACAATATCTTATCTTCTAGACTGGGATTAGTTGTTGTACAAAAGACTGGAGCCAAAACCACCTAACACACCTCCTTGTTCCACGAGTGAACAGTTGATCATAACAAATTTATGCCTATCTTCCTTTACTTTTTTCTACTTTTACTTCTCTTAGGAAGAACAAAATGAGTGAGTTTTTTCATAATAAATATTTATCAGTGTTTATGATGCAAAGTCCTGCCAGACAGATGAAAAAGCAGGAACTTTCACATGTGCTCTGCTGCCTACTGCAGTGTGTGAGAGGCAGAAAAATCTTTCTCAGCTCAGAAGACCATCTTAGATTTCTGGACTAGTGGTCTTGTCTCCTGCTCCTTCTCCTCCAAGGAAAGTGTTGCCTTTATTTGTGATGACTGAGGTTACTCACAGGGTGACTTATCAGCTACAACACCCTTCCTGGGTGGCTCTCCCAAGGAAAGCCACCCAGGAAGTGTGAGATGAGTTGTCTCACCAAAAAAAGTCACGTGGCAATAAGCAGCCCCAGTCAGGCAGGGTAAACCAAGGCAACTGCTAAACAATATGACACTACTGCATCAAAAGCATACACATCCCAGCCTGTTCTGGTGCGGCCAATCTGTTAATAGATAGGTCATGTTTACTCTGAAGTTAATCTGCTTTGTATTGCAGCCCTTTAAAATCAGATGCAGGCAAAGAAATGCATGAAAAGAAGTTTGAGATTCACAGTAAAGCAGAAGAAAATACATAGCTATGCTGAGTAATATGGACACTCCCTTTTCCTACATTTATTCAGACATACTCAGCCAGAGCACTGGTGTTCACTGTGACGCAGGGCAGTCAAAAAATTACCTCCATCTCTGCAAAAACTCAGGAGCCTGGCAGAAACACCCTGTGCTGGAAAGCAAATTTCTACTTTTCCTGCCTGTATTTACTGTTTACACACCTCACTGTCACCTTTTGTCCACAATCTTCAGTACCAGCACAGAACAAAAAATTCAGCAATGCTTCTACTCCATTTGTATGTCATCCCAAAGGGAAAGCTGGCAGGTGAATTAGATGCTGCTGTTTGTGTGAGCATCCTTTCTCCACCACCTTGTCCCTTTCCTCTTTCTGATATCAAGGGACAACTGTACTCTTGTAGCTACTCCTCTACAGTAATTCAGGTTTAAGAGGGGGACTGCAAATAAATGTCTAAAACTCTGCATGTGGGTATGTAGTCAGTCTCAGAAAACACATCCTTTACGAAAAAAGAAAGGCAAAGAAAAGCATTAAATTTTGTGAATGATAATAGAGTGCCTAACTTTTGCTAGGATGGGCGTTACCACCTTGCAAGGCTATACGTAGGTTTGCAAGCACTTTTTCCCCCTCACTTAATGAACAACCTTGACTCTTGGAAAAGTATGCCGCCCCTGCTAGTGCTCTGGATTGCTCAGCAGTTTTTGTCAGAGTAACCCTGGAGACAAGCAAAAGTTACTCAGTCTTACGAGAATGCAGCCACTGTCTTGGAGTCAGGCAGCGTAAACCTCCGATGCAAAGCTGCTATGAGGAAACATGACCTTGGCCTTGGGCTGACAAAGAGGGAGGTGAATAAAAAAGAGCACAGTACGTCATGGCACTCCCAGGTTAAGCATCACTGTTTTTTCCTCCACTAAAAAACTGACAGAACATCTTTCGGACACGTGATACTACTGAGCAAGCGTCAAAAGCCAACAAATAGTGTGTTTGACATTCACCTCTGCATAATCGCCAGGCTGCTCAGAATTAATATAACAGTATGATGCGCCTGCATTCTGATTACGGCCCATCTGTGCAAAATCAACACCAAGGAACAAGTTGAAGTTCCTAGCTTGAAGGAATAATTGTGCAGGTTGATGAAAATAAGATGACAACTACGAACCACTTCCTTGGATTGCCAGCCTCCCTTCAGAAAGAAGGTACAGTGGTTCCGCTAACAAGCCAAACACACTTAGGGTAGCAAAAATAGGCCACCTCCAGCACAAAATGTTTTGATTGCATCAGTATTTCACATGCATTTCTTTGGTAGCACCAGAAACTGGAAAGGGCAATGACACTTCCAAACATAGCATACAAATGAGTCCCAGTTGGCATCTACTCCCGCTTCCCAGAAATCTGTAACACAACTTTACTCTTTTCACAGTATTTTCACCCTGGCCCTTATTGAGACCAGTCAGAAGTTATAATTTTAAAAGGAGCCTAGAATGGCTAGGGATAAAAAATTGTAATTTTTTTTTGAACCAAAGCCAGATCCCAGGTCCCTGTAGCCTCCTTGGAAATTCCCAGCCCCTGCTATTTGGGAGCTTAAGAGAGATGCTAAAGAAGATAGAGGATTCTTACATTAAACAATCTTTACATTATTACATTAAAAACTACCATACTCGCAGTACAAGAAGGTCAACATACACAAGCCTAAATATAGCGCTGCTGTCACTGTGCAAGGGAAAGGGAAAACTCCAGATGCAAGTACCTGCAGCCTGTTAAATGAATTATCCTCCAGAACAGACACCATATGAGACCTGGATTACCCTGATGATTTACACTTGAAAAACACTAAAAAGTTTTCAGTGAGCGTGGCTGAAAATAATTGTACCACCAGATGCCAACAGTTAATGGAAAAAAAATTAAAGATACATTGGAAGGGATTTCAATGGCTGCAACAGCCAAACATGTCACCTACTAATAAAACCTACTACCATGTTGTTACTGTATCCTTCCAGTTACGTCAATGCCTTGATGTGATGAAGTAAATACCTCAGTTATTTTATGCTTGACTTCTTTCCCTCCATCAGGCTGTAATTTATGCATGTCACTAATGGGTTTGTCTCTGAATTACAGCTCCTGGCAAATTCTGCTTCTGAATGTGCCTGAAGTTCCCACATGATTTAAGGAAAGAGTTTCCAAGTGTTGAGGTATCATTTCGGTTCTAGCAATTGAAAGGAAAGTTAGTGCTGAAATCAGCAAGCCAAAGGACCAACTGACTTTTGAAAGAAGATGGCTAACAACATAAAATGAACCTTTCAAAGTATATGTTTTCGGTTTGGATTCAGGCACAATGCACCTAAGGTGGATATATCCAGATTGTCCTGCATAGCTGCGGGACATCCTCAGGAAAATAGGGGCAGGTTATAGAATACCATGGAAAAACTCCCTCTGAGCACACTGGAAGTCAGAGTGAAGCTTGGTCTTACTTTCATGTGGCTTTTCATCCCAATAGCATGTGCTAGCCAAAGGTTTTCAGCAAGCGTGAGGGGGCTCAAGCATAAAAAGACTCACAAAGTTTAAGAAAAGTAAAAAGTTCACAGTTGCAATACTTCTAGGACTGAAGCCCTAAATGGGCTTCTAATTTGGCATAGATCTATTGCAAAAATACCTACAGGCTTACACCCCTTCCCTCAAGAAAACTGTAGCTTGACCATATTTT
Organism: Ibidorhyncha struthersii; assembly: GCA_013398815.1. NCBI lineage: Eukaryota > Metazoa > Chordata > Aves > Charadriiformes > Charadriidae > Ibidorhyncha > Ibidorhyncha struthersii. Next base: position 92,033 of record VZSZ01006622.1, read on the forward strand.
TCTATGGTGTTGAGTACCAGGCACAACGGTGACACTGGGCTGCTCCACACAGCTGTCATGACTGTCACTATCTGGCATGTAAAATGCTTCCTCCAAATCTGAGACTACGGAGAAAGTCAGATACCAAATATCAAGGAAACACGCTCTGCCCTATTTCAAGATGATCCTGCTGCCTTCACTTCTGCCATTTGAGGTTGGCTTGCCTAAATAAGGGATTGCCTTTCAGAGGATCAGCAAGCCTCCAGCCAGAGAAGATTGTTCCGTTGCAGTTACTCCACTTTTCAGCAACAGGCTGGAGATCTGCATATAAGCTTGAGCTGTACCTGGAGTAGCTTGTGCTCCCTGAAGCACATCCCCTAGATTTAATTTTTCCCAAGCAGAGTAACGATTATAAATACCTTATGTCCTTCATTTAATAAAAATGTTCATCAGCTAAATTGATTCATAATTCATAATCAAATTTCATTAAAAATTACTGATAATTTCCTCTTTGCTTTTCTGGCCTCTGGAAAAAAATAAAAGAAATGAGAGGAGGATTGGGAACAAAATTTAGTGGAAAGGATGAATTAAATTTTTGATGACTTCACTTTTCCCTTCCCTGCTCTGCTCCTGTTTCTGGCTACCTACACAGAATATGGTTTGCAAGCAATTTTCAATATGGATTGGAGCAGGGAAGGCTCTGGTCAAAGGCTACTCCAGCTGGGTTAAAGAAGGACTTTTTTAGACTCTCTATACGTTCATTGTCCAAAGAACTGTCAGAAACCTATGGCCTTGGGAAAACAAGAACAAAGGCATGCCTTAATTATATTCCATGGAGAACTGGATCTGAGAGCAACTATATCAAAGGCTAACATGATATTTTACAGACACAGTATCACATCAGTACTGTATATGAATGCAAAGGAACGGAACAGAAAGATGAGAGAACCAACCTGGATCCACCAACTACTGATGTTTGATACTGGCAGAAAAAATGTTATACTATATATGTAGAAGCAGACAAGGAGCAGCTGAAAGTGAACCAAACAGCTTTTAAGTGATTCTCTGACAGTGCTAAAACACTACAGAATACCTCTGTTACTTTCTACAAAAGAGTTTCTGGCCAAATCAGTCATCTAGCCAGGAGATGAGAAATATTTTTGTGTGCAATATCGCCCAGAGCCTTTGCTGAGTCACTTTGCATTTTTCTGTGTCTATCAGCATATTAATAGATATCAGAATTCAATTACCTATTCATGTAGTTGTACTAGCTCAGCATTTCCCAGACTCCTGAGCTTTTGCTGGTAGTCTACAAGTCTACCCTGCATTCATTCTGCTGCCTGCCTTACGCCATTATATGAATTAGCATAATTGCCCAGCAGAGCACTGCCTGGCATGTCTCATTAGCATTCTTTAATTACAGCAGGACTGAATGGCATGTCATTTACTCATAAAAACTATTCACTGCATATTACAAAAGTGATTATAAACTAATCTCTAAGCTTTGGCTTCAGCTTGGACCTGACATTTTTATCGACATCTATGCTTCATTCTGGTGTTCATGACAACAGATCCCCTTGACTAAGCTGTTGCCTGTTAATAAGCAATCTATCCTAATTCATTACCTTACACTTTATTAAGCATAGGTAAACATGAGTCTGGGAAATTCTTTTATTGCTTATTTGACTTGTTAGCAAATGTTCAGACTAATTTGAGCTATTGCCCCTCTTAGCTCCTACTTGCTGATTTCAGTGACTGAAAAAAAAACTACATTTCAGCTGGACTTCTATAAGTTTTGTAGTACAAATACAAACTAACACTCTCTGCCTCCATACTGGCCTGTCTACCCTAGGTCTTTTGCTGTCCCTTCTCTTTGCAAAGTGATGGCAATGAAGTCCATCTGAAAAAAAGACTTTTCTAGGCAATACCTACTCTACTCAGCAGAGTCTGAGCAAACCGCCTGGATCAGGGTTCTCAGGGACTCCATCACAGAAGAAGCAAAACTGCACTTAAACTTTGGGAAAGAAAGAAAAACAGGAGGGGGGAAAAGAGGAAGAGGTTTCTACAGGAATTAGGAATCTGGTAAGCAGGTGTGAGGGAATCATAATTTCAAATCCAAATATTTAAAACTCCTCCTCAGTCTGGTTTTAAAGATCTGAGACCTTTTGTGTTACTAGCCCTTTGTATAATCCTATGCCAAACAAGCCAGACAACAGAATAAAGTTTTGCCGCACAGCACAAGGCTGAGTTGCATAAAGTCTGTGGTCCTTGTGAATGATCTACAGGGAACCCTGTCATTGCTCTCTACATAAATGTTATCACCTTAAGTTGATAAAATTCGATTGTGTTTTTATACCTAACATGCTTAAATCCAAAAAGTTTCAAGGTGACAGAAGTAAAACAAATACTTTACTGTGTAAGTGCAAAGTCAAGATTACCCAGGTTGGTTTATTGCTGAAAGAAAGAAAAAGTATTATGTTCTTAGGGAGTATATGCCATTTTCCATTTAGGCTGAGGGGAAATGCAGTTTGCCCCAGTAGCTGAATGCAGAAATCCTGCCTATGAATTAGTTTTTCTCCACCACACTGAATACAGTCATCTTTATATCAGGATTTAGCTTCATGCCCACACAGGAGGTTCAGCACACTAAATGACTGAAAAGTACTACATCTGCGAAAGATTTGTTTTTCTAAGACACGCTCCAGTGTATAACTGCTAGACTGCTGATAGAAGGAGCAGCTGTGAGAGGAGAAAACATGATAAGCAAAACCACAGATACTATCTGAGGGCAAGCGCATCTTCAAGTAAGGATGAAGGAAAATATTCACCTGATTTAAGCCATTAATTTAAAGTAGAAATTTCTAAGCAAAGCACAATGACAGCACGTTCTCTGTTACATGAACCAGTTCTGGCCTTGAATCCACAAGCAGAATGTTGTATTTTCCCCACTGTGGACAACTTACAGAAAACTCATCATCTGCTAGACCCAGAATGTTTACATTGCTTTGCAATGCGTATTTCTATCAAAATCTTATTTGTACTGGAGGACCCATGGCCCTTTCACTCATGAAACTGAAGTATTTCATACAGCTAATAGGAACCGATTATTTAAAGCAGTGACCACCACTTACTGAGATTCATTTCAAAACAAAGAAATGGGAAGTGATTATTCCACACTACAGTTTGAAGGAAATCCTGCAAAGCTGAATAATACATTTTACTAATAAGTATTCTTCTCCCCAAAATATTTCACAATAAAAGTCTCAGTTATGATAGTTGAACTGATCAACTCCCACAGGAAACATGAAAAATACCCTTTCAGCACAGCATTTGATAGAGGAATAGAGAACACGGGGGAAAAGAAAGTACAGGAAATTAAAAAAAAATAAGCCTTTTATTTGCTCTTTGGTTTATTGTAAGGTGTGCTATCCTACTCTGTACAAACCATTTTTAAAGCAAAAAACAACGAAATTAGTTTCTGAGCCAAAAAAATCTACAGCAGACTACAGCTGTGACTCATGCACAGATGCACAGACCCTGCAGATGCTCTTGGTTAATGTACCTAAGTCATCTTTGGAGTTAGTACAAATTGACAGCAGGAATGATGACTAAAATTAAAGACTGTACTACAAAAGTAATGTCAGAAGAGAAGAAAGTAGTTTAATAAACTGACTTCTTCTGTCAGGCCAGCTGTAGGTGAAGGTCAGCTAGCAAAAGAACATTTTAGCTGGTCTTTTAAAAGTGGTTTCTCTATAAAACTCCATTGTTTCATCTTGAGATTCCTAAACAACGCCGTGAGAAAGTCAGGTTACAATGCTGCAGAAATAATGGACTTCTACCAGCAAGACATCCTTCCTTCTCTCCTCAGAAAAGAGTGGTACAATTTTGTTTGGCATACGAAAACACTGAAGGCAGCAGCCAAATTGCACATTTAATTTCCATTTACCTCAGGAGTCAACAGAAACCTGTGAAAAGGAAAAACATTAAACTTACTATTTGCCTCCTTTTTTCTAATATTTTGCTAGTGATTAGTAAAACAGTAACCACATCTCCATCTGCAAATTAATTTCATAAAACAACAATGATTTTATAATTTGTATTCTGGCAGGGATGAAAGCATGGCAAGAACAAGAAAAACATTTCAAAGATATCAAAGCAGATATAGGTAACATACACTTTATATAAAAGATTATAACCCAGAAATAAATGGATTATTGCATCCGTTAAGTGTCCTAGGTAGTCTTAAACCATTTGGTCTCTGTGCCTTCTGTGCACCCTCCTGTCTCAGACGTTGGGCTAACAGCTGCTGCACAGGTATTTAAAATACTGGTCTCAAGGACTAATGCATGTATTTATTTATTGTTGGGCAATGATGTGGTCATCAGGTGACAAGAACTGAGAAAGTGTCAGGTTTTGGTACACTGACTATGGATGTTCTTAAATACCAACATACTATAAAATATTGGTGCTTTGCCTGGATGTCCTGATTGGAGGTAAAACAGAACCAATTTTCTTTTCAGTAATTTTACTTTTCAGTTAAGTCTCTTCTAACTGACTGCACTTTCTGGAATTAATGGCGTATTCTCCAGACAGTGTCTCCTTCCAGAGTGATAACGCCTGATGTTTATAGTTGGTGCCCAGGCATGGCATGCAGAGAGGCTCGTGCTTATACTTACTGCTATAACAGCCAAGGGCAGCTCACTTTGTTATTTGCCCCGTTGGGGGGTCGGAAGCGAAAAAGCGTTAGAGGGGTCCCACCTGCGGGGAGGAGCGGACAGGACAGGTGTCCCAAAACTGACCCACAGGGTATTCCATCCCATCTGCATCATGCTCAGTATAAAAGGTGAGGGATCAAAGGGTCAGCCCTCTTTCTTCAGTGGCCATTGTCCGAGGAGGACTCTGTCTGTTTGTCTGCCTTTCGTCCCTATCCATGCGTTCCGGAATCCAGATCTGGAATCCAGTTCCCATCTGTTACCGAGTCCAGTCTGGCACTTTCCTAGTGCCCACCAGTGCCGTGATTGGCATCCTGGGAGCTCAATACAGTTTGTATATATTGTATATATTTAATTATTTTCTTATCAGTATTACTATATTTTCTTTTTATTAGTTTATTATTAATATTTTGTTAAAGTAGTTTATTTTCTTTTTCAACCCATAAGTTTTCTCTCTCTCTCTCTCTCTCTCATTCTCTCCTCTCCTCTGAAGGGAGATGGAAGGGAGAGAGTTTAAAGAGAGCATCTGTCATTCATTTAGTGGCCAGCTCAGCTCAAACCACAACAGTGGAGAAGAGAAGGTTCCAGGGAGACCTTATTGTGGTCTTCCAGT
>VZSZ01006622.1:97493-123853 GCA_013398815.1 Ibidorhyncha struthersii
CCCAAAACTGACCCACAGGGTATTCCATCCCATCTGCATCATGCTCAGTATAAAAGGTGAGGGATCAAAGGGTCAGCCCTCTTTCTTCAGTGGCCATTGTCCGAGGAGGACTCTGTCTGTTTGTCTGCCTTTCGTCCCTATCCATGCGTTCCGGAATCCAGATCTGGAATCCAGTTCCCATCTGTTACCGAGTCCAGTCTGGCACTTTCCTAGTGCCCACCAGTGCCGTGATTGGCATCCTGGGAGCTCAATACAGTTTGTATATATTGTATATATTTAATTATTTTCTTATCAGTATTACTATATTTTCTTTTTATTAGTTTATTATTAATATTTTGTTAAAGTAGTTTATTTTCTTTTTCAACCCATAAGTTTTCTCTCTCTCTCTCTCTCTCTCATTCTCTCCTCTCCTCTGAAGGGAGATGGAAGGGAGAGAGTTTAAAGAGAGCATCTGTCATTCATTTAGTGGCCAGCTCAGCTCAAACCACAACAGTGGAGAAGAGAAGGTTCCAGGGAGACCTTATTGTGGTCTTCCAGTACTTAAAGGGGTCTTATAAGAAATACGGGGACAGACTTTTTACCAGGGCCTGTAGTGATAGGACAAGGTGTAATTATTTTAAACTAAGGAAGGGTAGATTTATATTAGATATTAAGAAGAAACTCTTTACTGTCAGGGTGGTGAGACGCTGGAACAGGCTGCCCAGATAAGTTGTGGATGCCCCATCCCAGGAAGCGTTCAAGCCCAGGTTGAATGGGGCTTTTAGCAACCTGGTCTACTGGAAAGTGTTCCTGCCCATGGGAGAGGGGTTGGACTAGGTGATCTTTAAAGGTCCCTCCCAACCCAAACCATTCTATGATTCTATGAAACTGCGAAATTATTCTTACAAAAATTACAATAAAACATGAATTCATCTCTATTCAGGCACAAATCCATAGTACTATTGAAGGCAAAGGTCCATCCAGGTAGGGCAACTTAGGAAACCATTGTCTTCTGATTTAAAACTATTCTTTAGAGGAGAAACTGTTCTTTCACTTGTCTGGACAGCATCTATCATGCAAGTGCTATCACACCACAAACGAGCAATACAACCCACAAGCAAAAGGACAAATTTAACCTGATCACTGACAGGTATGTCTTCAGGGCAGCCTAGGACTATGTCTTCCTTTCAGATTGTGTTCCATTTTACATAAAGTTCACCTTAAACAGGCATTAAACAAACTGTATACTTTGTAATCAGCCCCTTGGTTATCACAGTTGGGGTTCCCTGGTTTTGTCCAAAAGCCTCCTGTGGGCTCAGGCTCACAGTCATCAGCCCAGATTGCCCAGTTGCTAAGAGGTCCAACAGTCCATACCATCATATTCAAGGTGCAGGAGGCCCTACACGCTCTTAAGGCAGCCCAATTTTTCCTCGAGGCTGTTGTTATGAGGAAGCAATGATCTGCTTCTAGCTGAAGAAACATTTAATTGAATCTTTTATGAATTATGCAAGGAAGCCAACAATTTCCCACCCTGTAATTATTGTTATTTGTTCAGCTCACTCACAGCTCTTTTACAAAGAAGCAGGCTTCGGTTCCAGCTGTCTGTTGTACAGATGTACACTGGCAGGTGCCAAAAGCAAGGGAAGAAGAAAGAAAAGGGTTACCTGGACCAAGCAATTCAGAATAATTTTGCTACCAGAAAATTACTACTCCACAGAGCAGTTTCTTCAGACTATAAAAATTAGATTTAAAAGCTGTATTTTATATATAAACCAAGGTGATCTTTGCGTTTATTATTTCATGTAGTTTTTTGTAGTTTCAAACCAACAAACAAAGACTATGTTTGTGCCTGAAGTCAGAACAATTCCATCACTGTCAAGTTAGAAGTGGGTACAAACTGAGAAGGAAGCTGTTACTGGTTGGGAGCTAGCAACTCATTAGCTGAGAAGTCGTGTTCCAAGGCTATGAAAAAGCCTGAAAAGGTAAGACGAAGAGCCAAGCACCTAGGGAGGAGTGAGAAAGTATGACTCCAGAAAACGTGAATATTGTTACACTGAACCCCATGGTGACGTTCACCACTAAGTGCAGTAAATGTCCAGTCTAACCGCAATTAGTGATTAATTAAGGGTGACCAAAAGCACACCCTTCTATCGGACTGTTTCAGAAACATTGTGTGAATTCAGACAAGACTGTGAGACTCAGAGAGAGTGCGCAACTCTTATGAAGTTGTTTGTTGAAACAATATGGCCTATGAACTAAAAGAATATCCTTTCCTTGGGCTTCAACTATTAACAGCACAGATCAGTCAGACCTTACATGTTCAAACACCTTACTCTGAAAGTGAATTTCAGTTGCTGGGAGACACGTTAAAGTAAAGAAAAAGACAACAATGTTGAAAACCACCTTTAATAAAATGAAGAAAGGATGACAGCTTCCATCAAAACAGCATTTATGCACCGTCGGAAAACCTTTAACTTACCAAAACCTGATTTATCAAGTTAGCTTTCTTCTGCCTTACATCTGTTCTCTCAGCAACAGAAACATTCAAGGCAGCACATAAATCTATGATGGTGATGTATTAAAGAGATATGCTATAAGAGAGGTTAACGGAAAGCCATTTCGCTAGCACTAGCACATCCATGTGAAATGCTACGCACTGAAGCTATAAAAAACTAAACTATATTAACAGGTTTCAGTTCAGTACAAAGTATTCAGAATGTCATCAGCACAAGGATCCAGATTTCAGACTTTTTTCTTCAAATCTCAAATGAGGTTTCTTGTTCAAAAAACCACTCAGACACTTGTCTCCGTGTCTTTTGGCACTTAAATGACCTGATTTTTGTGCTTCAGGCTTCTGAAAAATCAGGATGCTTATTTGCATTCATGAGTAACAATACAGATGTCTGTTCCCTCACTTCCGTACAGACAGAGGCTCTCATTTGTAGCATACAAGGAACACTGGGGACTGAGATTACAAGACTGCTGTTAATCCTGCTTGATATTAGAAAAGCCGTTTCTCCCCCCTGAAGCATTATTACTGTGGCAATAAGTGGATAGCAAAAGTGGATTTATTATCAGACCCTTGATTACTCTGCAGATGTTTTAAATGTATTGCTACCCAGCTTAATGTTCCCTAACTTAACTGTTTTCAAAGTCTTTACAAACACAGTTTAGCAATTAGAATACAGCATATAATTACTCTTTTTAATAAAAATAGATATTAGGAGAGCGCTTTATTAAATTGACTATGACTCAAAAGGAAAACACTTTTAGTCAATGGACTGAGGTGTTCATTATGTAAATTAAACTATTCAAATCTTGTTAACAGGAGTACGTGTAAGATTTGCATCAAGTCTAGCTTCTTCAGTCAAATACATTCTACCAGGCAACACACCTCCTTAAGCATTTGCTTAAAACTTACGCACAAAACACAGCACATGCTTCAGTGCTTTGCAGCAGTTGCTAACACACTGGTGTGTAATTCACAAAAGCAAACTCATAAAATACAGCACTGATATAACAGTAGCATACTGCAGCATGACATTTCCTGCACAAATACAATATTTCATTTTGTTATTTTTGCTGTAAGGTTGCAGAATACCCTAAACCCCACAAGGAACAATTACCTGTACTAACAGTACTTGTGCAGCTTTGTTGCCTCATAACCTCATCTACAGGACAAGGAAATAAAATACACAGCTGCTTCTTTCAAAAGCAAAGAAGGATGGGGGAAAATGTTACGACAAATGGCCACTGGCAGCCAGGTACAGTTTTTTTCAACAAGTCTTCCATCCTTACCTCAGCAAATGCATCTTTCATGAGTACTGAATCCATCTTAAATAGAAAGGGCTGGTGTTTGACTTGACTCTTTATCAACACAAAATTATACATATAAAGCATTGCACTTTTGATTATACTAACCAATTAGTTAAAACAGGATTTTCATACAACCACTTTCATGGCAAACTGAGGTGTTTCCTGAGGCAAGGAATATATTTAATGTAAGTGCAAAATAGTTTTTCTGCTGTGCTGGCTCTCCACAGCAGCTACATGCTACCCAAAACGGGGTTCCACCACGGTTCTCAACTGTCTGCCATCACAGAAGGAACTAGAGGAAACGGTTACGCGTTTTCTAGCTGCTGTTCCCAACTCGTATGTCTCAGCACCTAGGTGAGAGAGGATAAACTGAACTACAAACTTAAGTTGCCATTTCTAATCTGAATTCCTTGATTGCGTAAAGTGAATTTGAAAAATTAACCGCTTAACTGGTGCAGCACCCTTCACGTATCACCCCTCTGTCCTTTCTTAATTCAAGGGACTGCCAAAACTCCTTGTATTGCAAAAATCATCCAGCTCAGTTGACCTCAGCACCCCCCCATCTTCAATTGTTCATCAGCAATCCTGAGGGCCTTGATGCTCTGCACTCCTTTAATTGCTGCTCTCCAGCCATTCAGTTCCACTGGGAAATTACGTATTTATCAGGAAATGTTGCAGGGGCTATCCACTTGCTGTTGCAGGGCTACTGACTTGTTGGGATCATGGAGATATGGTGTCATGACTCACATGACTGGAGTCCTGCAATGAAGGGATACAGGCTCTTTAGGAAAGACAGGCTAGGAAGACAAGGTGAAATGTTGGCGTTGCCATTCGCATGAGAACACAGCTGGAATGCATGGAGGTCTGCCTTGGGATGGACAATGAGCCAACTGAGAGCTTATGGGTAAGGACTAAAGAGATGACAGGCATGGGTGACATTATAGCGGATGTCAGCTATAGGCCGCCTAACCAGAAAGAACAGCTAGAAGCAGCTTCACATTTGCAGGCCATGGTCCTCAATATCTGCTGGAGGGACAACACAGCAGGACATATGCGATTCAGGAGGTGCCTGAAGAGCATTGATGACAACTTCCTGACCCAAGTGATAGAGGAACCAATGAGGAGAGGTGCTCTGCTGGACCTCATACTCACTAACAACATGGGGCTTGTTGGGGATGTGAAGGTCAAAGGCCACCTTGGCTGCAGTGACCATAAGATACCAGAGTTCAGGATCCTGAGATGAGGGAACTGGGCAAAAAGCAAGCACAACACTGGACTTCAGGAGAGATGTTGACCTCTTCAAAGACCTGTTTGGTAGAGTCTGATTGGATAAGGCCCTGGAGGGAAGGGGGGCCCAAGAAAGCCGATTAATATTCAAGGATCACCTCCTCCAAGCTCAAGAGTGGTCCATCCCAACAAATAGAAGGAAGTCAGGAAAAAATGCCAGGAGGCCTGCATAGACGAACAAGGAGCTCCTGGCAAAACTCAAATACAAGAAGGAAGCATACAGAGGGTGGAAGCACAGACAGGTAACCTACTAGGAACATGGAGGCACTGTGCAAGCATGCAGATAGGCCATTAGGAAAGCCAAAAGCCCACCTGGAATTGAATCAGGCCAGAGATTTCAAAGGCAACAAGAACAGCTTCTCTAAGTGCATGGGTGAAAAAAGGAAGGCTGGTAAAATGTGGGCCCAGCGCTCAATGGGGCAGGGGCACTAGTGACACAGGACAGAAAAGGCTGAGGTCCCAAATGCCTGCTTTGTCTCTGTCTTTACTAGCAGGACTGGCCTTTGGGAATCCCAGGCCCAGAGACCAGGGAGAAAGGCTGGAAAAGGAAGAGGTGTCCTTGGTTGAAAAGGATCAGGTCAGGGAATACTTAAGCAATCTAGATGTGCCTAAGTCTATGTACCCTGATGGGATGCACCCCCAAGTCCGGAGGGAGTTGGCAGATATGATTACAAGGCCACTCTCAACCTTTCAATACTCATGGCAACTGGGAGAAGTGCCCAAATGGAGGAAAGCAAATGCCACTCCTGTCTTCAAGAAGGGCAAGGAGGAGGACCCAGGAACTAAAGTACGGTCAACCTCACCTCAGCGAGGTGACTGAACTATAGATATTGGGAATGACTTCCAGGCACGTGAAGGACAAGAAAATTATCAGGTGCAGTCAGCATGGATTCATCAAGGGGAAGTCATGCTTGACCAACTGGATAAACTTCTATGATGAAATAAATGACTGGCTTGGTAGATGAGGGGAGAGCAATGGATATAGTCTACCTCAACTTCCTGAAGGCTTTTAACACCACCTTGGATGAGCAGACAGCAAAGGGGGATTGCAAACTGCCTGAACAGCTGGTCCCAGAGAGCGATGACAAGTGGAACAAAGTCTAGTTGGAGGCCACTAACTATGTACTCCAGGGGTCAATACTGGATCCGATCATGTTCAAAATCACGGAGCATCTCTCCTATGATTAAAGGCTGAGAGAGCTGGAACTGTTTAGCCTGAAGAAGACAAGGCTCAGGGTGGTAATCTTATCAATGCATACAAATACCTGAAGGGAGGGTGTAAAGATGGAGACAGACTCTTTTCAGTGGTGCCCAGTGACAACACCAGAGGCAATGGGCACACACTGAAACACAGGAGGTTCCCTCTGAACATCAGGAAACAATTTTGTACTGTGAGGGTCACTGAGCATTGGCACAGGTTGCCCAGGGAGCCTGTGGAGTCTCTGTTTTTGGAGATATTCAAAAGCCTTCTGGACACGATCCTGGGCAACCAGCTCTAGATGAACCTGCTTGAGCAGGGCGGCTGGACAGGATGACCTTCAGAGGTCCCTCCCAACCCCAACCATTCTGTGACTCTGTGATATGTTGAGATTTGCCTAAAAGAGGAGACACTCCACTGGATTTCCCCTCTTTTTATTATGCTGATTTCTTCCCAAAATAGCATAACAATGTACTTTCAAATGAAATTTAATACAAGAAATCTAACAAAACTAGCTTTGACACACACAAATTTCAATGAAACATTTCAGCATTTCTAAAGTGTCATCATTTTTCAGCTAGTTTCATGAGCACTAATTCTAGCAGACAAGAAAGAGTCTTGTTTTCTTAATTTCAGCAGCAGAGACTGTGATTCTACTGCTTTGGTGAAGGTTATAGGTGTTCTTCTATACAATAAAAAAAAAAAAATCAGAAGTCATGGATGAAAGAGTATGACCTCATTACAGGGGGAAGGGAATACAACTACAAACTCAAATAATTTGAATGCTTGAATCTGTAACAGAAATGTTCTTTCCTAGGTTTATTATAGCTCTTCAAAATACTCATGTGTCATCATCATTTCATCTCTATGTAAACTATACTAGCCAACAGCTACCATTAGCCCAAGAAGGGAGAGAAAAAACATGAAGTGCTCACGCCCTCTCAGTAGTGGATGGCTACACACATGTGGAAGGCAGACCAAACAGCATGTCAGATATCCCTATGCCAGGTCTAAGAGACTGATGGGCAGTTAAGATGGTAGTTAGGCACAGTTCTGTCTATTGCTATGATTAGATTATATTCCCAAAGTATTTGGCTCTAATTTGGGGATTGTTATCCAGGTGTACTGGGGTGTGTACACACATACACAGCCCTCACTCCCAGAGTGAACTTCTAGTATCCTCAAATGTTACAAAGGCTCCTTTTTGGTTCATGATCCAGTATGTTACGGTGTTCCTAATGCCTTAAGGACTGCAACGCATTCCCCATCACCACCAATAGCTCATCCTTCTGCCGAGCCCATCTGGAATTTTATGAAACAAGAAACACATCCTAAGACCTGTCTAGTAAGTTTCAGGAGACATTAAAACTACCAGAAAGTCAGGAGAGTCTTTATACAACAGAAAATGTTCAGTAATCTAAGTTCAGCAGCTGTTATCACATCATTGTATTTGGAAAAACGACATAGAGACTTAAAACTTTAGAAATTCAGTTCTTTCAGAGCAGTTTTGTACATAACAAACTCATTTAATCTTGAAAGCACCATGAAGTGACACTACAAATCAGCAAGCACGAAAAACAAGAACATCATGGGACTTTACCACATAAACTACACCTTGAATACCACTAAGGTAAATTTACACTGCAGGCTTGAGCACAGCACAGAGGTACTCAAACGGACTCAGGTATTATTTGCCACTTAGCTCTGCATGCAATGTAGACATACCCTATATGTCTGAATATATCTTATTATGAATTAACTGAGCTCTGCAGTACAGTATTTACGCCCTCATTCTGCACCATCAAACTCAACAGTCATTTTTTCCATCAATTTCAGAAAGTGCAGGATCAGGCTTGTTAACCACAAACATACTTTTACTAACAAAACATTTGTTTCTAAAAGAAAGTTGTGTGAAGTTCAAACATGAGTTTTGAGAGCATGCAGATTGCTTACAAATGCTTAAAAAGACTGGTTCAGAATCTTTCTTATATATACACACTCAAGTCCATCTGTCACAGACAGGCAATGTAACTCAGAACCACGAGCTTGCTCTAGTTTTCGGTAGTGTCCTGCACACTTCTGATAATTAAAAAATAAAAAATAAAAAAATAGTTGCCACAATGGATTTCTGACCATTCCAACTTGCACATGGATATGATCTCTTCTTGCTGCATCCAGTACGTGAAGTTTCACAGTTGCTTCTCAAATGCAAATACCAAGTAAATACCTAAAAAAGAAAATGGAGTATTTAAAGTTCCCGCTTCCTCTGCCTTTGATTTAAATTTTCAAAACATAAAGAGGTTGATAGTTTGCCCAAACAACCTGTTAGCAGGTTACTGAAATGATAAAAACTGCTATGGTTTCCCAATGAGTAACTCTAGCGCTCAGTTCCAGCATGGTTTTAGACATGTTTTCACAACAGAGCTAAAAAAGCACAAAAGTGAAGTATTTTATATACTGTTGATATGGTTAACGCATCATTAACTTCAGTTAACGGTATTACTGAAATGTGAATGTAATTCATAAATTACTATGCCATTCTACGCCATTCTACACATAACTAACATTCACTGGTGCATAAGCAGTCATATGCAACTAAGTGTAAAGACTCCTTCAGACACGCAGTAATGGACAATTAGGGGTGAAATGATCAACTTCATTTTTAATTAGAAAGTGAATAAACTCATGGTACAAAATTATTAATTTGCTCTTTTAAAATATCACCGACAAAGAGTAAATATTTACAAACCCTAGATGGCATTTTCTCAACTCCAGAACAGTATGATTCTAGAAACAGATACTCATACAGTCCACATCAGCACCCTTGAAAAATACTTATTTGGCATATAATCAATGACAGCTATGTCAGAAATTCTTATGCTTCATACCAGGCAGATAAGTTTAACCAGTTTCTTGAGACCATGACTCTAATTAAACACTTATGAATTTCCACTTGAACTCCGCTTTTGTTTTAATGGCTGAGGTGCCATAGTTACATTGCAAATCTTTCATGACAAGCCTCAGAGATAAAAGTGTAAAGTTCCCCGTAGCAAGCAAGTTGTGCTTATACCCTAACTATCAGAAAGCTCTGTACTCCAAATCTCTCTGAAAAAACAGACTACTTCGAAAATACAGTCATCACCGAACTTTTAAAGGTATAAAAAGCGCCTCTCGATTAGATTAATAGTTCACATTTACATTGCTGGAATTAATATCTACCTTATGATTCATACCTTTGAAAAACAGATAATAATTAAAGAAAGCAAACATCTTAACTAAAGATTTTTTCATTCATTAATTGAACAGTATTTTTTGTTAGTTTTTAAGCCACTACCACAACCAGTATAATGGTCTGCAAAAATGCAAATGCTGGTTGGCTGCAGTTACACAGAAGTTAGTACTAATTTCTATGGGAGTCAATTTTTATCCTTAGAATTCTCAGTCCTTTATATCTGAGTTTTATTATACTCAACATTTGAACAAAAGGATGTCAAAAGCTTTCCATGGCGCACACACTCAAAATTTCAAAACATATTTAACAATAAGTGTATTCTTTTCGGTGTCTGAGGCACTGACTTTTTTCTCCTCCTCTTATAAAACATTCAAATACCTCTTCACCATCCATGCTTTAATTGTTTCTTCCTCAAATGTGTATCACTACAAGCAAAGAGTAAAGTTTCTGTCCCTCTCTTCCCAGAACAATTTGTATTATTTTTGATGAAAGTATGTCCCAATTGGAGTTTGTTTTCTCGTTGACCGATAACAGTGTAACATCCAAGTGTACCAAACGAAAGTGTAGTATTTAACCCTCTAACACTAGCAAAATAATCGTTTAACTCTGGCATCCTGTTTTCATACATCCTAAGTAAGGCTTCCCCAAACTACTTTAGCCCAAAAGTTTGCATGCTAGAAGCTACTTAAATAAAGCAAAATTTCAACCTATTTTATGCACTTCCCTCCCAATTTCTTGAGATTTGTGCCCTACATAATCTATACACAGGCATTAGAATAACACAAATAATTAAAACCTGTTATATTTAAAATTTGGGTTTTCTTCTATAACCAGCAGGCTATTTGACACTTTCCATAGCAGTCATTCAGTCAATACTGAGTTTTCAAAGCAATACTCACTTGTTGCTTCCCATTCAGATTTACTCAAGGTTCCCTAGAAGGTGACAAAAAAAAGAATTTAAAAAATCTAGTTTCAACAAAAAAAAATGAGGAAACAATAAAATGCCAGTTTAACTCAGGATTATCAGTCTTTCATAGACCAACTTCTAACCACTTACACTGGATGGCTATTTAGGGACAAGAAGAGCATTACTGTAGACACAGATACTTATAACTCCAATAACTAGGATGGTAGGGAACTGGAACGCTCCAGATACTGGAACCCACCTAAATTACACAGGTATAGGAGAATGGGCCAACAGTCTGTTGAGCTGAATGCCTCTGCACTGCAGAGGCACGCTGTGTCCCATTACCACACAGCAGTGTGACCTGACATGGCTCAAGCTGCTCTCCAGCCTGAGATGCCCAACACTTGTGTAGAAGTCAAGAAGAGGCCCTATATCACAATGCTGCCACCTTCCCCGGGAATACTGCCTGCCTCCACCTGTACCTCCCTCCCTGCAGCCCACAAAAACTCTATTTGCAGGAGACTAACTTCCAACCCATCTCACACACTGTGATAAAACAGCCTGCCTTGCAGCCTAGGAAACCTGCTCCTAGCTCAGCATTTTGGATGAAAGCAGGGCAAGTGCACAAGCGAAAAGCTGTTGCCATTTACCCTACCGATTAAGAAACATGAGGTAATAAGCAGCTGATTTTCTGATCTGCCTGGTCCATCCCCTTCCAGTCCTCACTGGGGGCATGATTTAGCCCATACTCTACCCACTGACAAAATGATTAATCTTTTAGAACACTAGTGAAAAAAGGTTTGTTCAAGCAGATTTCTTCTTTACCAGGTGACACAGCAATTTTCTTTTTAAAATTTTTAGATTTCAAATACAGACACCAGGTTTCTTTTCCTTCTTGATGTGGGATTTTTATATATGCATTAAAAGGAATACATCTTCAAGAATTCAGAACATGAACAGTATATAAACCACTGATTAAAAAAAGAAAAATCCAAGCTGACCAGCCTCATGCTATATCTATGACAATGAAAGAGGATGCCATCTATCAGTAACTGCATATGATTTTACTAAAACTACAACCGTTACTCAAACTAGTCTCCAGTTTTGGTTCTCTCTTGTCAAAGAGCCTCAACACATAAAAAAAGACCTTAAGTTCAGACTGAAAGAGCCACCATTGCTGACCAGGAAACATTCAGCATGAATAGTTAGGTTAAACCAAGCCTTTGCAAGGTTTCCATCCAGCCTAACTCCCCAAATACACAGACAGAAGCAAACACACAGCTATATATGCTACCCTGAAGAGCTAGCCTGGCTACAGACGGAGAGGCAATAGCTAAATGGCAGCAGTTCCTAGGGAAAAATGACAGCACACATTGCCTGTCCTCTTCCTTGCTTCCCAGGAACAGCAGCTGTGCAGGTTCCTGTCCATCATGCACCCAACTCCGAGACCAATACAGAAGAATTAAAGGCTGGGAGGGCTGCAGATAGCTCCAACATTGTGGTGTACTGCTAGGACAGTGGAAGAAAAACCCTTTATAAAAATATGAGAAAGACAGCAAGTCCAGAAAGCCAGCATGCGCATTAGAAGACAGGACTAGAAGCAGAAAAAAACATATGTAATTGCACCACCGATCTAAAACCTAATATGACCTCCACTAAAGATGGTTCAGTATTCTTTTATTTCTGATATCATAAATCAAGCTGCAAAACAGGAAAAATGCAGAAAAATATGACAGAATACAGACTAAATTTTGTACAAGGTAAGATTATGATTATCGCAAAGAAAGTTTCTTTTCATTCCAGAATGTGAACAGAATATCATATTTAATAAAACTCAGGGCAGAAATATATGGATTTAGTTTTATGCATGTAGGACTAGTCTAATTCTAGGAGCTCTGTTTAAAAAAAAAAAAAAAAAAAGGCACAGCAGATTTTAAAAAATAGCATTTACAGAACTTTAATAAAATCAGCCAAGAAGGGAGCCGGATCTTCTTCACCCAAAAAGACAATAGAGAAACAATATTCAAGACTTCAAATACATACAGTATTATGAAGAAACTTTTCAAGTCTCCTGCCAGAGGATTAAAAGAAGAAAACTAAAGCTTTAGATCCGTAGAGTGAAGATCCAGAAACATATGAAAATGCTTCAAATTAAGAAGATTTATGTTAGAACATCTGCCAAGGAAGATGGCAAAATATCCTTTCCCTTTTGCACTGCTGCAAATTTCTTAAGAGCTACCAAATTAAGTGAATTTGATTCTTTGAGTATGGGGTATAGATTAGACGAACTCCTCAGCCCTGCAGCTGTATGATTCTTCACGTGCACAGAGACATTCATACCAATTTCATTGCAGCTGAAATGAAGAAGGCACCACAGGTCCAAATGATCAGGACCTCAATTTTAGACACTATTTGCTCTAGTGAAGGTGGAAGAAACTTACCAATGGTAACTTTGCTTTGCCATCTTTTATGAACTCTTTTGCATGCTCATAATCATCAGGTTTATCAGAAACAAGCCTGGAATCACCAAATGTAGAATATGGCTGGAGAACATAGGAAAAAATAGGAAAAAATATTAATTGCCTAATAAGATACATTAACCATATCAGTCAAGGGTTTGTCACAACATAGCCCAGAACAGAGGTCAGTAATTATCAACAGGATCTTAAATTTAGATCTCTCCTTTATAGCACCTACAAGATCGGGTCTGATATTCCCTACTTCCCAGAAAATCTGACACCCAGAATTTATAAATTAACTTTTATACTTATGTCTCCAAAACAGGAGAAACAGTACTAAGAAATAAGCAACTGTAACATTTCAAGCAGAATGCTTAAAATGCTTTAGTAACACACAGGAGCTGTAACTGAAGTATACAACTGATTCTTCAAAACTAATATATACTTATTAAGGATCCGAGTTACCGCTTAACGGTCTGTACTCAACAATGCAGTCAATATAAGTGGCCACTAATTTAAGATAACTCTCACTTTTCTAAGAACAAAGCTGATATGTCAAAGGCTGTGTCACCGTGCCTCTGGCAGTGTGAGCCCATAGAAAGCACCATCCCTTTCAGAGTCAACAAGTCACCTCCACTTGCAACCCGTGTGACTCGGTTTAAGAAGCCACCAGATACTTGACTTGATAGTTTTATGCTGAAAAATGCTACTGTTTGAGGGAGGAAGGAAGCACAGAGAACCGTCAGTAAAACCAAAGCCTCAGAGATGACATTGAAAAGCTTCTCTGAAGATGCTAAAGTCATCTAGGGTAAGAGCTTAAGAATTAAAAAAAAAAAAAAACAACATAAGCTCAGTTACAGTTAAGTACCTTTCTTTTTTAAAAATAAACAAACACAGCCTGTTCTTTTATTCTTTTACTCCTACAAAAATTACTTCCTGTCTTTTCAATCGACATTACTTGCACAAAGATCCAGCTTTCAGTCTCTGTCTGCTGAAGAATTAATGGATTACGGCTACTACTATCTCACACCAGGCATTCTTGTGCTTCTGCTTAATACTTAGTAAAAATGAAAACTTGCCTCAAAATTGAAATCTTATCTACAAAACTAAATCACTCTATCGGGTGCTGGTGCTCAGGTGATGGCAGCAGGGGGCTGCAGTGGTGGCCTCCGGGAGGAGAGGCTGGTGCTCTCCGATACCGGACAGAGCTGCTTCCACCAGCTCCAACACAGCCGCCACAGGGCAAAGCTGAGCCCCTCAGCAACAAGTGGGGTGCCTCTGGGAAAGCCTGTTTACAAAACTGCAAAAAAACCTATGCAATGGCTGTGAGAGAAGAGTGAGAAAAATGTGAAACTACCCTGCAGACACAAAGGCCAGAGAAGAAGGAGGGCAAAGAGGTGCTCCAGGCACTGGAGAAGACTCCCCTGCAGCCCC
Organism: Ibidorhyncha struthersii; assembly: GCA_013398815.1. Classification (NCBI taxonomy): domain Eukaryota; kingdom Metazoa; phylum Chordata; class Aves; order Charadriiformes; family Charadriidae; genus Ibidorhyncha; species Ibidorhyncha struthersii. Next base: position 111,806 of record VZSZ01006622.1, read on the forward strand.
TTGGAGAAGACCATGGTGATTTAGGTCGTCTCCCTGCATCCCACAGAGTACCACAGTGGAGATACCCACAATGCACCCCTTGGAGGACCCCACACTGCAAGCAGGTGGGCATGCCCTTAAGGAAGCTGCAGCCTGTGGAAAGCCCACATAGGAGCAAGCTCCTGGCAGGAGCTGTCGCACATGGAGAGGAGCCCAACAAGGGCAGGTTTTCTGGCAGGAGCTGCAACCCTGTGAGGAACCAGCCCACACTGGGGCAAGTCTGTTCCTGAAGGACTGTACCCCCATGGGAGGGACCCATGCTGGAGCAGGGGAAAAGTGTGAGGAGGAAGGAGAGACAAAGTGTCATGGACTGACCACAAACCCCATTCCCCATCCCCCTGCGCTGCAGGGTGGGGAAAGGAGATAGAAAGGTCAGGAGTGAAGGTGAGCCTGGGAGCAAGCAGTGGGTGGGGTGAAGAAGATTTTAGATCTGTCTTTGTTTCTTTACCATCCTACTCTTTTTTTTTGTTTTGTTTCTAATAAATGAAATTAATCTTCTCCAAGTTTAGTCTGTTTTGCCCGTGATGGTAACTGCTAAGCCATCTCCCTGTCTTTATCTTGACCCACAAGGGTTTTTTCTTGTTTTCTCCCCCATACTGTTGAGAAGGGAGTGACAGAGCAGGTTGGTGGTGTCTGGCAGCTAGTCAGGGTCAACCCACCACAGTCACACTTTCAGCCACAGGAGTTTAGTTCTTCTACTGGTAGCCCTTAATTAATTGCACAATGTTCACAACAGGAATTTCAATTATTGCATAAATAATTAACAAGATGTAAAATGCTATTTAAATGAAACAAGTTAACTCCATATTTACCTCCAAGGCCTGCATTCTCCTTAACAGCATTTTATGCTCATCGTTCTTGATTTTTTCTTCATAGAATTCCCGAAATGTCATTTTGTAGACTAATTTCATACCATGTTTCTTCGCCATTCTGTGAAAAGAATAAGCTTAATCAGGGAAGCCACAAAATTATTGTAGATTTATTTTCAAAGGAACAATTTTAAGCCACAGTGACATCTTATGGTATTCACTAGGATTACACTCTTTCTGGAGTTTTTTTTTAGTAAAGACATTTAGACAAAAAAAATGCACTATCATCACAAACTGTACTTTTTTTTAATTAGGACAACAAAAATCTACACAGAAGTCATTTACAAACATTTTAACAGAAAAACGTCTCTTCTCCCAACACACAGAAGTAAGTTCCATTAGAACTTCCAGACAGACTACACTATTTTCCCTGCAGTATTATCATCCTGTCATGTCAGATATTATGGATATATTTAGAGAACCTGTTTCTATTAGATTTAGTGCATTAGATCTCAATTATATGTAGACACTGTGGTCATACAACACCAAAGTTACAGGTGTCAGTGAGAGATGCTGGTATTTTTCATAGAGAACTCCAAACGAAGTGTGTGAAAATACAGAGTTTTGAAGGGAAAGCTTAATACTCTTTAATAACCATACTCAGATTGAATGGCAGGAAAAACCCTAACATGGAAACATTTGTCTCTACCTCAGGAAACAGGCTGGGAAAGGCAAACCTGAATTCACACAGAGGTAACAGCAAAATGTACACTCACAGATGAACAAGATTTAGAGGAAGAAAAAAATAAATTGTAGGAAAAATCCTACAAACATCCAAAGAAAGTTGGAGAACACAACAAAGAGGCACCATGATGAAGAGGATACACAAGGCTTGCTGAAGGACTAAAAGGTAGAACGAACACACCCCCACACCCCCCAAAGTTAAGATTAAAGAAGAAAAAGATGACAGCACTAAAGTTTTGCTGACAGTTCCAACATATCCCATACACGCATTCTCATGAGAGACCTAGTTGTTTAAGCCTTCACAGCTTCTGACCAGAGCACCTTCAATTGAGTGCAATGGACAGATTACAGTTGTGGCTGCAAATGCAAGAAACCTCTTCATTTGGAGCAACAACAAAAAATGAAGAAGTGAAAAATATAATAAGAAAGCCAAAATACAATTTTCTGCAAGTATTATGCAATGACACACAAGCTAAACAAATGCTTATTATGTTTCACAGCTTTCATTGTATAGTGAATTCAAAACTTAACTTACTCTTCCAGTAACGGGAAGTAAACCAAGAACTCGGGGACATCAACCACTTCTTCCAAGTGGAAATCATACTTGCAGCCAAACAAGGGATATTCTCCCTTCTTTTCAAATTTTACACTGTAAACATCATTCCCAAATGAATTTGTTTCTGAAGCTTCAAGTCGCTTTCTATAAGATGACATAAAAACAAACATTAATTGACCAATTTTTAATTTAACAGGCAGAGAAAACTGCACAGGAGGCCTGAAAGTGTTTCTCCCAGTACTACAGCATTCAGTGATCTCTCTAGTTTCCCATCTCCCTTATCTAATAAGGCAATGAAATGAGGAGAAGCAACATACTAGGTTTTAAGTTTATCATTCCCATATAACATACCAAGGACTAAACGGACCTAGAAAATTAATCTTTAGCCTAGATATATTCTACATGGACAAGTCAGGCTTCTTGGAAATACCACAGCAAACCCCTGAAAGTTATTCCCTAGGCTGTGGCTATTTTGCCACTATTTAAGTCACGACAGAGGATTTATGTGTGAGCATCTATACTCTATACCAAAAGAGCCATGGGCGCGAAAAGACAAGGACTAGTAGAGATTTACCTGTTTGAATCAAGTTCATAAGCGAGATTTTCCTGACTGGAATCCAAAATTGTTGCAAAAAAAACTTGCTTTTGTTTGCACAAACATATCAGAGCACTGTAAGAATGACTATCACTTAACAATGCTTCACAGACTTTTGAAAGAATAATGAAGATAAAAGTACTTACACAAGTTCAAAGCTGTTTGGAGTTGTGCCAATGAAATACCCTCCAGGAGAGAGGTTCCCACAAGCGTTTTTAAGCATCATGTCAGCCTGCTCATATGTCTCAAATGAGTAATGGTAAACAAATTGACAGCTGCAAATGTCAAAGCGCATATCTGGATCATTGTATTTGGAAGACAAGAGATCCTGAAATAGATTAAAAAGAAAGAGAATTGTAATACAAGCTACAGAAACAAGCATGATTCGCTGAAATCTTCCAACAAATACGCTACTCCCATTTTGACATTTTTCCTTTCAGCCACCATTCCTTCACAAGTTCAACGAGAACAAGATGAAAAAGGTAAGAGGTAAAAGATAAAAAGTCCTCTGCTACACAGAAAACCATTCACAACATTTGGGAACAACAAGCGTACACATGCACATTTCAAAGTTAGCATGTCCTCAAAGTCTTTTCATGTTGTCAAGTAACACCACATCTGAAAGGCTAAAACCCAAGGTTAGCTACCTAAGAGTTTCAGAGATATTTTACTACTGAGGGTTTATAACCGGCCACCTTTTAGCTGGAAAAAATTATTATAATAAAATGAATCTTCAGTTTACTGTCTCTGTAATGAGAACTAACCCATCGAACATATAACTGAGAGGAGGGTTTGTTTTAAATATGGCAATTTGCCTGCCCGCCAAGTTGTATTTGTATTCTCACATATATATATACATGTGCACCAACATACCCCTCTCCACCCCAGACCAAGTAACCAGTAATTCTGAAGAACGTGGAGCCCTTGACATTTGTCAGGTTAAAGCTTGCCACAGTTTGACCCTGTACTCAGCAGTCCTCTAACTTTTCTTGATCAGACTTCTGATCAGGCTACACAATACTAGTAGCCACCATAAATAAGACAGGAGCACAGAAGTTCTCCCCAGGGCTCATGATATGCATTCCATACTTAAAATATTTCATACTTAACAGTTCTACCCAAGTTTCTCTTCTCTCCCAGACTTCCCCTCCACTCACTCGCTCTCAGTCTCTACCAGTTCATGCCACGTACTCTCAACATCCTGTATGAGGCAAGGCAAAAATGGACATTTCACATACCCATAGCAATTTTATCTGTTCATTTACTCCCCCTCTACATTTTGAGAAAAGGAGATACAGGAAACTGAGAAACAGAGGTAGGTGGAATTAGACAAGCTGTAAGAAGAAGATTTTGCATTATACACAACATAGACAATAGAGATACAAAGTCAGGGAGATGAACTTTTGTGTGCACGGAGACAGAACAGAGCGTGCAACAGAAAATAAACGTGCACATAAGCCTGAGCTGTAACAGCAACATGAAAATAACCCTTTCTCTCCTGGCCAATGTGCTCTCCTCACTACCCTGACTATAATTTTGAGCTGAGAGAGATAACCTGGAACCTGCAACAGACTGCATTCCTTGTAAGAAGGAGAGGCGACCAAGAATTCAAGCCAACAACCCTCCCTGCAAGGCTGGGAAGAACAGTTTCGGCCTTTCCACAGATACACTGGAACCAGGTAGGCCCCATCCCTCAGCCTGCGTCAGCAGGGCACTCAGCCTGCACTTCCAGGCAGCAAAAGCAGTGCTGGTTACAAGACTATCTCTTAAGCCTCAGCCATGTACTCAAAATCACCTCCAGGCAGTCTAAGAAAACTGCTCTATCACACAAGTTTTGAAGATATGTATTACAGTAATTAAAATGCTGTTAGAAAAAAAAAAAAATACCGGGATAAGCAAAATCTACAAAGTCAAGTCGGAAAACGTCCCTTATTCATTCAGAATAAAAAACACATTCACCAAGTTAGTTTCCAACATCCCATGCCAGCTCACAGAACTCCAGAAATACATAGTCATTCCCTTCCCCTTATCAAGTGAAACAAACCTGAAAGCACCAGATTTGTTATTTGTTTGAAAGACATTCAGGCTTCGAGAACATTACACTGTAAAACAGTAACGAAAAGCATTTAACTATGTCTCGGTAACCTGTGTGGTTGATTCTCCTGATAGTACAACAATCTGATCGTAAAAAAATACATGCCCTAAATATTACAGCACTAGCATTACTTCCTAAATGCTTAACACAAGAACATTAAATCTCCAAAACATTATAAAGCACAGGAACTGTACCTTGGTACTATCTGCTTGTATAAATTCTGCATCAAAAATATGTTCATTATAACGACATCGGGCTTTCATGTCTTCATATCGCTGCTTGCACTGTTGTACAGAAATGTCAGCAATATCTGGAGAGAGAGAGAAAAATTAAAAAAAAAAAAAAAAAAAAAAAGAAAAAAAAAAAAAAAAAAAAAAAAAAAAAAAAAAGCATGTGAACTGCTCCCCAAACAAGAAAGCTGGAATAATCACTGAAACACAGCAGACTCATTATGGCAGGATAAAAGTTGATCTTCAGTGACACTTCGATGGGAACAAACACTTTTCTTTTCAATTTGTAGAGAAGGAATTTAATTTGCAGGAGGTGTTTGGGATTATAACTCTCTGTCATTTTCAGCCTTTACTTCAGGCAAAAGTTGTAATCTAAAGATTTTAGGAAGCTCCCATCCTGAAAAATGCAAAGCAAGCCTCCAAAATTTCAAGTGACGGATACTAGGTGGCTGATATTAAGTGATGTTAGCATTCAGTGTCTAGTGTGCATTAGCTAAAACAGTTCAGCTCCCAGAGTTTCTCCAACAGTACTGAAAGCTCTTCATCTTCTTACAAATATACAAGATATTGAAATACAATTGTTTATGATATATGCTGATATATTGCATGATGGGAATTTTTTTATTTTAAGACTGTTCCTCTATCAGACATAGAGTTTCACTGAATAATATTAAAACTACCAATATGCAATAAATTTACATAAGAACTTTGTAAGCAAATTCATTAACTGTATTTGAAGACTGTCAAGTGAAAAAGAAAGGCAAGAAAGAACTGGTAGACCAGAATAATAATACCCAGAATAATTCCAACTAAAGGAATTTTATGAAGTTTTAATATTTTAGTATCTGTTAAATTTGAAGTTAAGTAATGCTTCCTCTGATTATCCTTGGCATGCTTTTTGGGAGAAGGGAAGATGGTATCTCCTTCCCAAAACACAGGCAAACTATTTAAATTAGAAATTATTTAATCAGACCATTTTTTGTCAAACCACTGTGGGGTTTATCTCATTTTTTCAAATGTAACTGTTAAATGCATATTTTCAGAACAGTTAAAAACACTACAGGAGATTAGATGTGGGAGAAAATACATAAAATACACTGGGGAAAAGACTGACATTTTGTAACACTTTGCTTAAGGCAATCTATGGTAACTGTCCATTTCTTTACTGATAGTAGTTTTTATTTATGAGTTGAACTGAAAGCTCATTACACAGAAAATCAATGGTTCTTATGCTTATGCTGGCAGTCAAGGTGATGTCTTCAGGTTAAAAGACCAAAGACGACTTTTTGACAGAGGGTATATCATTGCATTATTGGGCTTACTAAGAAAAGTAGTAATAAGAGACTGGAGATGTGCTTGTTTTTCTCATAAAACACCGGTGTACTTTCCCTGGAAAGTTATTGTGTCTTCTTACCAGTACAGACAATTTTTTTAATTCTGCCTTTTTTCCATTTCAGTAAGTCTCCACCTTTGCCACATCCTAGATCCAAAACAGTTATATCATTCTTTTTCCGTCGTACCCGGTCTATAAATTCACCTAGGAAAATAAAGAGTGAGAAAACATATACAGGTCTCCCTAACTCACTTGTATTGTACAGAGGTCCCTAAATGATTAGAGAATTTTAAAACATCCCAGAACTTACTTTGCCTACAAGTCTTCTCAACATTACAGACTTAAATCTCTTTTTCTAGAAACCACTAATGATGAAAGCAACCACAAACTTTTAACATTATGGAGCAGATAACGAACACTTTCTGTGCTTAGTGTGCTTTGCATGCACTATGATTGGAGCTCCAAACTCTTTTCCTGGCAGACGAAGGCAAAACTGCACATCGCTAAACCAGCACCCCGTGCGTGAGTTGGGAAACAGGGTTCCCTTTCATTACCATTATAATGAAGGTAGATGTTATTTGAAAGTATGGGAAAGCCTTTTGCAAAAGAGTAAAAGCTAATTAAATGCATCAGCAACGGTCACATTACAAAAACGCATAATGTTCTCCACTCACTCTACTAGGCCTTGCAATAACATTAGCTACTTGTTTGCTGTCTTCTTACCCTACATACACCAATTTCATTTTCTGTTCTATATCCACTCTGTCTAGATTATCTCTGCTCTGACTGATGTTGGCATACTATGCAAAACGTATCAGCACACTAGCAACTTTTCTTCACAGTAGGAGACAGGAAACATGTTTAGATACAACGGCTTTAACGCCACACTACTGAAATTTGTCATGACTGAAAGGCTTCAACACAGGCTCCAGGAACAGCTTTATATAAACCGAAATATTGCTTCTAACTGCTCCAATACAACACAACAAAAAGCAGCATGCTAAGTAAAATTATGCCAACACCTCCTGGCATGGATGAGTTCGTGAATCTGTGGTGCTCTGCCGGTAATTCTGTTCTCTGTTTGGAGATATCTAATGGTCTTGTTTCCTCACTCTGGAATTAAGTTGTGGGATAGCAGACTTTGCCTTTTATAAAAAGTTATAGATTCTTGAAGAGCTACGTCCTCTAGTTTTTCATCCTTTTAAAACGTTGACTATGGGTAATACAGAAAATATTTACGTGTTCAAGTTTCCTACAGAATTACTTAATCTAGACCTGAGGACCAACTGCTTTGGGAAAAAGGCTATGAAATTACCTGAGGTAGATTTAAGTAGCAAGAACAGCTCGAGCTAACAAGAACAGATAGATTCTTTATGATTTAAAGCTGTACCTTTCTCTTTAAAAATATCATGTAGAAGAACAGTTTCCAGTATGAACTTTTATTTTCCAGGGCAGTTGATCTTTAAAACTTTAGCATATATTTGGCACTCCAACAACATAAAACACTATCACAAAGATTCAAAATAAAAATAGATATTTTATTGCACTTGAAAAATCTTACTATGTATTAAGAGACAAAGTGCCATAAGCATCATAGGAAAGCAGAAAAAATGTTACTTTTTGATACAATAATTAGTTACATTTTATTAAACTCTAAATAATCCATTAAGGAACCTTACCAATGAGGACACTCTTTGTCCAATTATTAAAGTTTCGGAGGTAGAATATGCGAGACTGGCTACGTTTTTCCAATCCAACTTCTTGAAGTTCATTATAATGTGCAGCTACAGTTTGCCCATGGCCTATCTCATGCTGTAGAAATGAGGAAAGGAATAGACTCAAGCAGTGAATTCTTTTTATTGTTTTTTCACTTAATCAAAAGATCTGTGTTCACTTTGAGCATTTAAGAAAGTAAACAAGCAATACTGTGAAAAGTACCATCATTACATACATAAAAACACTTCCCATATCTGTCCTTCTACTGACGTCAGTACTTCAGTTATCACAGAGACAACTCCCTTAAAAATTTAATCCCCTTTTCATTTGGTCCAAGTAACTTTTGATGGATGATGCCCAGCATCATTCCTTCCCAGGAATACTTAACTTTCAATTCTCTAATTCTCTCACCACTCTCAAAGAATCAGTTTCATTCCCCTTAAGCCTGGGATTGAAGAAGAGGATGTTCCTTCTCGAGGAACTTTAAGCTCCTTCAAAAATCCTGTTTCAGAAATTCAGTGTTTACATCTAACAGACAGGTATAAACTGCCAATTTAACCAAAATGCCAACTAGCTAATGTTGCATAAAGCTCTAAGTGAATGATCCCACTGCCAGATCCCATTGCAAAGGAATGAGCGTAATGACTTGACAACGTATCCCATTTAACGCTTAACAGTTAGGTGTAGAAATGTCTCTATTTTAACCTTAACTGTAAGCACTCCATGAGATTTCTGTCCCATGTGATGCACAGAAACAGTCTACATCCAGATATTATGCTCCTAACATTTCTTCACTTTGAAAATACTCTTCAATTATGTAAATGAAATTAAAACAAATTATATATAAAATACAAAGTAACAGAACATGGAGAAGCAACAGAAATTCTGCGAGGCACAAAAGGGTTTGAAATAACAGTACAAACTAGAATGAAGGATTCTCAGTTAAAATGCACAAACATTAATTCACACAGCAATTAAAAGCATTACCAACAGCTGACTACAGAAGTCAACATCCCAATATCTTATTATTCAAATAGCAGTTCCTCAAGGGAAAAGAAGGTTTGACTGACCTCAGTATACTACATTAATTCTTCAGTGTTTCATATAATTTTGGTAAACTTCAGAATGAACACAGACATACTCGTCAAGAATCTCTGTGACCCCATCATCTGTTTATTACCACACCAGGCTGACTGATACTAACAAACATTTTGACCATTTCTAGTCTTTTTTAGGGTGAGCACAGATGGTTCCCTGAATGGCCACTGAAGGCAGAATAGCTGACTTTGACAAGTATGGGGGACCTATTCATACAAACCATTAACGCATTTCAGCTGCTTCAAGCACAGTTGTAAAGAGACAATAACATCTAGATGCTGGCAGCTGCGTTCAATGCAATCACCTCTCTACGCCCTTTAAGCTACGCAAAACCAATGTATTACTTGTCCATCTAAACCTTATCCCAGAACTACCTTATTAAAAAGATGAAACTGTTAATAATGTTTCTACCACAAGAAAGGGCACCCTTTGTTCTGCCAGATTGCTTAGCCATAAATTAACATCCTGGAAAAATTCTGAACAGAGAAACAAAACATTAGATCAAAACCATTTTCAAACTATGCTTAAATATGCCAAGAGGTCAAAATTACACTGGATATTATAGCATCAGTTTCTACAAGCACATACATAATAAAGGACAGCATCACATAAAACATTATCCCTTTCACCCTCCTAGTTAAAAGGACAAATAGTTTCTGCTTCTCTTGCAGTCTTAAAAAAAAAAAACAAAAAAAAAACCAACAAGCATCTCTAAACCTTTCAGTACTTCACTTTGCTAACAGATCATACTGAAATTATATCACAGAGAATGCAGTTTGTAGAGTTTTCTAAATTATACAATAACTTACCGAGGAAATTAAAGGACAAAATTATTTTATGGAAGAACCTCCCATGCATGGATAACTATACTAACACGCAGGATATCAACATACAAAACATATCAACTCAGGACACATGACACATGGACTAATGCCAGTAAACCCCGCACTACGCTACCAGACTGCTACCACAGACAATGGAACGATAATCTTAGAATTAGACTAAGTATGTGCTGAGATTGGTTTTCTTGACATTCTAATTACTAGCCCTCTTTCTCTTCCATTAAGCCCAGCATAACTTCTGCACCTGTTATTTTGCTTGGAAGCTACCCTCAACATTTGACATTTGGTGGTTTGTGCTGGTTCACATGTTTAACATACATATTTTCAATCTTTTCTTGAGCTAAGACTTTGAAACAAGGACTTCAACACGGGTCAAAATAAACGATACTCACTACTTTCTTAGGAGGTTCATCTTCAGGATCTAAATTCTTCCTTTTTGCTTTGCCGTCCTGATCACCACTATCAACTTCTTTTACATTTTCAGTGGAGTGCACTGTACCTGAAGTTGAACTATCGCCTTCCCAACCAATACCTGAATCCGCCTCTAAAGTATGAGGTGTTTTCTCCACTTCTTCATCCAAACTCTTCTCTACTTCCTGTTCTTCTGTCTTGGTTAAATCAGCCATTTTTGACAGGTTAGTCTCCTTGTCCTTTGATCAGAATGGATATCTACAGAGGGGGGAAAAAACCACCACACCAACTATTTACTGTGTGATTTCACTTACTTATGGTTATCATTTTCAATCACAATACTGGCATTATAAAAAAATAACACACCTTTGCCCTAGGCAACATACGGACTTTAAATCTGACTAGTTATTTAATAAAGATAGCACAACAAACTATGTGGAATTTCAAAGTACTCTCTTTATAATAAGATCAAATTAAGATAAATCTTTACTCTTCACGTTTGAGTCTTTCTTAGCTATCTTTATTGATTCCACTGCAATGTGTTACCGCTTTTGAGCCTGTAATCTTTTTCCCCTCCCCATAATAAGTAACCTACAAGTCACTTTATGTTTAGAAACACAAGCTGACAGAGTCCCTCAAATTGGCAAATTCATTATTTAATGTGAAATGTTTTCAAATGGCTGTCCTCAAACAAAAAGACAGGCTGGTTTAGAAGAGCAAATTTCCTATCGGTTGGGGATTTTCAGGTTTGCCAAGAATATCCACGACGCCTCAAGCGCCACTATTACCAGGACTCTTCAGCTTCCGCATCTCCCCTTCACAAATATCTACGCAGTGGGTAGGACTACAAATCACTGTGGCAAAGCTTTGGTTGCCTCCAGCGCATCCCAGCCTTCTTTGCACCACCCTCAGGAAGCAGGGCACCGGCTTTTCAATAAGGCATCGGAGAGGATCGTTTGGCAACTCCTCTTCTACAACAGTGGCCTACTTCAGCCTAACAAAACACACGCATCTGCTGCACCCAGGCTGAAATCTCCTAACGAGGGCCAAAACACAAACGTTAAGTGGAACACTACGCGTAGACTCCAGAACAGCTTTTCTCAACAGACAGCCTCAAAGTCTGACTGACAGAAATAATTCTTCCACTCCGGTACAGCATCCAACTCACGCTCCCAACAAAGCACACCCTTTCTCACCCGGCTGTCCCAAGCGGCTCACCAACCGATTTTAAAGTCTAAATTTAGAAGGGATCGGAACTTCAGAACCAGCGAGGGCAACCAAGAGCCCAGAGGGCACATCCCTGGGAAGAAACGCTGGAGAGCTCAACACGCCACGGGGGCGGGATAGGGGACGGGACTGCGCCGACGGCCCAGGAAGGGAAAAGCAACGACGAGCGCCGTAGCGCCACCCCCCAGCAGGCCCGTTAACGGCCCGGTCACGGAAGGCTTTCAGTTGCGTCACGGGGGGCTGCGCAGAGGGAGGGCGCCCGTCCCGACGCCGGCAGGCGCGGACCCTCCCCGGCGGGGCGCTCCCGCGGGCGGGCCGCCGGCCGAGGCGGCTTCCGACAGCCCCTGCAGCCT
>VZSZ01006622.1:124658-180894 GCA_013398815.1 Ibidorhyncha struthersii
GAGCAGGTTCCCCCGCCAAGCAGGGGTGCCCCCAGCCCCGGCTGTTTTTTTTTTTCTCTCGCAGTCCGGGGGAATCGGGCTGCCGGTGGCCGGGGAGGACGGTCCGCTCAGAGGTGCCGGGGCGGAATGCCTGCTCGGAGGAGCTCCGTGCCTTCCTCCGGGCTGCTTTCTCATTTGCAAACTCCCGGGGCCGTTTTGTCTGGCGTGAAACACGTCGACCGTGAGCCTCTGACAGTTGTACCGTTAAAGGGCCGTAGTTAAATTCCGCTCCTTAGGGTGGTTTTCTCCCGAGACAACTGATTCCGCGCGTCTTGACTTTTTAGACTACTTATGGTGGCTGTACAAATATCTTCTTGTCTAAGAAATGTTTTGCACGGGTTTTGGTGCCTCGCTGGTGGCACGTAAGAAATACAAGCAAAGGGCTGGCTTACCTCAGAAGGAGAATCTCAAAGTGAGAAATCTGATTTTTGCTCCTCTTGCCTGTTCACTGGTAAAATTATGTTTTCTTTCTCATCTTGAGTTTTCGGCACTTTTTTCTCTAAAATTTTGTATGGACTAGCTTTGGAGGTCTCTGAATCCATAGGAGGCAGCGGCTGGCTGAACAAGACACAACCCTCTTGGCAAAGTTGCGTAGATTTATGGTTCTCATTAGTAATCTACTTCTGGTAATTAACTATGGGAGTTACCCAGGGAGTCAGACTGATAAGTCATAAGATTTTTTTTTAGGTTTTTAAGTCAAATGTGAATTTGTGTCAGGTGTTATGAACTAGATGTTCAACCTCATTCATGTCCAGTTCTGAAATGCCTTCTACAAGCTGACCCAAAAGAAAAAACTTTAATTTGGATGGTAGTACATGAAGTGTCCTCGAATTCCAGACCAAAACTAACTCTTAGTTCCTCAATTTACCTAAACTGCAAGATGTTGTTGCTGTTACAAGCATAAACGTAAAATGTTTTGCCAAAGTTTTGCTACTTTAGGGGGAGATGGGGAACAGGTTCCTCATTTGGAATGCGTCTTGCCGCCTGCGCCACTAGTTTATATGACTTGCAGCTGCTTCTGTGTGGGAAATGCATGCAGAGAGGATAATGTGTCCCAACCATCCTTCCCCTCCTATGGGGTTTACAACAGGTGTTCATCTCCTTTTCTGTTCAAGTGCTGTTTGAGGTGAAAGGGGTATGACTGGCCTCTGTGGCAGCATTATTGAATTGCACTTGCTTGAGAAGCACTTCCATCAGGGAGAAAAAAAAAAAAAACATTTGATGATTTGGGTAGGTGGATATTGGATGGCTTGCACATGGCAAAAACTGAGTAGGCAAATTCAGACTGTTAAAAAGTATGTAAAGAATGTAAAAAGTTTAAGATTTGTCTAGCATGACTGTCTACAGATCTACTTCACAGACTATAGCAGCTGATAAGAAAAGGTTTGATCTGGTTTTGGTTTTTAAAAGGATCTGTGTAATTCTCCTGCTGTAGGTGATCTTTTCTCCAGATAAACTGAACTGGCTCTGTGTGTATGCTTATAGGCATCACTAAGAAACCGAAGTCTGTTTTTGCAAGACAAGGAGTTCTTGATGTCCCCTTAACTCAGATAACAGCCCTCAGTTTGCATATTGACACATTTCTGGATCTGTAGGGAGTTCTGACTGGTCTGGAAGATAAGGCCACAATAGATTCAATGACAAAAGCAGAAGCAGCACCGATTTTTAAAACGTAAAACTGCTGGTTGAATCCATAACATTCCTTGCAATCAGTTTGTTTTGCAGATTGGGAAGAAGATCCAACATAGTTCTTGTTGGTGTTGCTGCGCTGTGAACCCACATAGTTGAAGCTGAACTTATTTTGAAAGTTAGATGCTGAAGCAAATTCAACATCAATCAGCAATATTTCAGTATTAAGAATGGAATAAAACCATGAGAAGAGTGAAGGCCTGGGCCTAAAACATGATTGAAGTCTTCCTGGACAGTAAAGTATCATCACAATAGATCATAAGGATTTTACCTTGATATTCTGATAGGTAACTACCTAGTTCCATCACTTTAGATCAAGGATCAACCTCAGGGTCAGGGATTCTTAATGACTGTAAAGTTCCTCTACTAGATTCTTTGACTTGAAACAAATGGATTGCGCAGTATGGCAATAACAACAACAGAAAAAAAGATACTGCTCAAGTTACAGGACTTCTCCTTAGTTTTTAAGTCTTGCATCATGATACCTCTGATAACCAGAGATTATTCTTCATGTCCCTCTCATTATAATAAAATTACAGTAAGAACAGAAAGTTATTATTCAGTTAAAAAATCCCTATGATCTATTGTGATGACACTTTCCTAAATTTTGTTGGTCTTGAAGGTACCAGTATAGGTGTGTTAAGTCCAACATACTTTGTTCATATTAAGTCAAGAATGTGTCACTTCAAACTGTCAGGAAAATTGTGGTTTAACCAGGTGTTAGCAGGGCAGTTTGGTGTGCCTCATTATGTCAGTCCTCCCACCTTCTGTCTGTTAAGGATAGAAGTAATTTCTCCTTTAAGGCACTGGGATTATACAATAGGGCTTTACCCTGGTTGGTATCTAGACTTCTGCAGTGCAAATGGTAATGATCTGTGTTCTCATGAACTTTGTGTTTCCTCTAAACAGCTCCAATCCTTTCTACCCCAGTGCCTTCCATCACTCAGTTCTCCCTTCATCATCTTCAAACTAGCTACCCATTGTATGAGTCAACAAAAAATGAAATTTTCTTGTTATGTTTCCAGACATGACACTGCTCCTTCTAAACAAAGACATCTGAATGGTAAAACTAGGTCTTACTCTGTTTGTGCATATCAGAAAATGAAAGTGCCACTTAGCTGGGCTGTAAATTTTAATTCCGTGGATCTACTATTTGATCTTGCCCAAAAAATGACCTTGACCATGTGTAACAGTTCTTATATAAACAAAACAAGAGGTTGTGGCTGTGATTGTGGCTTTGTAGACCATCGTAGCAGATGAGTCTCTGCAGCTCTCTAGAACTTGTGTAGTCTGTCCTTGCAGAGTGGAATGAGGGAAGGGAATGGGAGTCAGTTGCTCGTGAACAAATTATAAAACACAGCAGTAGTTTTTTCAAATGGATGGATTTTTTTGGTTCTAAATAAAAAGACATGAGTGGCTTTACAGCATTTCTAGAAGTCTCTTCCAAAAGTGGCTGATGGAAGAGAGTGAAGTAGAAGATGAGGACACTTATCTTTTAACTGTAATGGTAGTGCTTAGCCCCAACGTGTGCCAGTCAGTTCCCTGTTTGCTCGTAATATTTTGTGGATTTGAATGCTGATTTTGCTGATGTTAAAGTTAGATGGCATCTTTTGCTTCCTGCTGTCTAAGGCCATAGGATAGTACTTCCTGACAAAGGGATGTTTCTGTGCTGAAACACAAACCTTGGTCATGAAGCAATGAGATGATCACATCTCATAAAATGCAGTGTGCTTTCAAAGGTTGCAGCATTGCAGTCACAGGATTCCTTTCTCAATCTGAATACAGCAATGTAGTAAATCCGTTACTTCAGACTGAGTGGGAGCATTATTAGGGTCCTGTTACTGAAGTCCCATCAGAGTTCCTTCTAGTGCAAAGACGCAGCTCTGAGTCTGATGTTCTTTTGGACACTTGTAGATGGTGTCATTTTGTTGTTTGCATGTCTGGCAACATTAGCAGTCATGTTCTCTATGCAAAAGATAATGTGTAAGGCATTAAATTGAATAGTGGTCAAGAAAGTTTATTGCTCGGGTATCAAGATCTTAATAAAAATAATACTTCTTTCATAAGAACAGTTCACGTTCATTTGTAGAGATGTGAGGAGTAGCATTTACTAAAAATTAGATTGAGTGTGGTTTTGAGCATGTGTGTGTTCTGTAAATGTTATGATCAGCCTCTTCACACATAATTTTTCAAGATATTCTGATTGATACTACACATATTTCCCCATATGGACAAGTTTGAATTCACAACAGAGAATTTAACACTTACTTTGAATACTTAGAAAAGATTTATACTGGAAGTGAATGTCTGCCAACAGTAATTCGGCTGAAAGATGAACGTTCTGTATTTTTTTGTGAGAAAAATGACAGCTTTTCAGTGTTTGAAAATGTGAAATAAATGTGGTGAGAGAATAAAAGAAAAAAAGTCTTGAACCCAATGCTTCCACTGTGAATTCTGTTATTATTGAATCTGAGTTTGGGCGGGGTGTGTGTGTTCAGTTTGGGGCTGGTTTACATTTATTCCTACTTTGTTTCTAATTGTAAGGCTTCAGAGTTTTTCCTTGAGCATGTTTTTTGAAAGTCTTAGAAGCACTTCCGGTGCATTTGATGAGTAAAAGACTTGTTACTTGGTGGGGGTTGTTGTTTTAAGTGCTTTGTAAAATTGTTACATAATATGATTTGCATTTAAAATACTATTACAGCCAGTGCTGTTGATTATGGTTGGGTTATGGAGGGAAGAGTCACAGAACAATGAGACAAGACCTGCGAAGATCCAAGGTGGCAAAAATGGCATTTATCAAGGCTAGAAAAGAAACTGTTTTGGTAGTCACAATGCAAGATGAGGCAGAACGCTGTCCAGAGTTGATGCTAAGATCTAAGTTTAAGTGTATTCCTAATAAATGCTTCTTATAATTAGTCAAGAGAAAGTATTTGAATTCCTAAGATCTTATTCTATGGTCTGGTCAAAAAGGCTGAAATTTATTTGGGTTAGCATAATTTCTTTTGGTGACAGTCACAGTATCCGCACTGTGTCTCCAGTTGTTTCATTAAGGCTTTCAGGAATTTGATTATAACTCCAAGAGCTGTTTAAATTAAATATTATAATCTAAATTTTATATGTCAGTGAAGTCCTGAGTGACCAGAAAGATTACGAATTAAAAAATGAGCTTGGCTACTAGAATCCAAATTATGAATAGCAGGAAGTCTTGACCAAGCTGGAGTTCAGTTTTGTCTGCAACCTTTTGACTGTTATTGATGTCTCTGTTAGTGAAAACAGATGTGCACAGCAGCTCTGAACTCTCAAGAGAGGTAGCAGAACCTAAAAGAATAGAAGAAAGTATAAAAGAAATATCTGAACCCTGAAGACAGAACTAATAGTCATGTTTCCAGTGCCTTCCGGCGTGTGTGGAAATGTAGTCAGAACTCTCAAGATGCTCAGTGAAAGTTGAAAGAGGCAAGAAATCTGCCAATTACAAGTTCAGTGAACTATCGAGAGGGGAGATCCTAAAAGATTCTTAAAAAAATGTTTCAGTGAAATAAATAAATACACAGATCAGTTTTCTATATTTGGTTGTGTTTTAGTATCTAACCCCTTACCAGTTCATGTTTGCTTTTTTTTTCTGAGGGAGTTCAAAACCATGTGCAAGGAACTGCTGACATGAGGCTTGCTTATGTGGACTACCTTTTGCAGCCCCTTTTAGTTATTTAGTAGAAACTTCCCACTGCTTTGTAAACAGCACCACCACACACACACACCCCACACACACCTCCATGTTGACTGTCCTCTTGTTGAAAACCGTCTAACAGAAAACCACAAGCATTTTGAATGGAACGAACTAATGATACATTGGGAGATACAGGGATGAAAGGGGCTATTAGGGGTTGCTTGGGGAAGTTACTACATAAGAGTGGAGTAGAATGGAGAGAGAATTAGATCTTATTTTCATCATTACCTTAAAGTGAAAGGTAACATGCAGAAGGGCAAAGTAATAAGCAGATGAGTACAATCCCTGCTTTGAACTAACAAAGGGTATTTTAACCTTTTTAACATAGATGTATATGCCTCTTTTTAAGCTTAGTTAATGTCTAAAAGCATAGCATCTCTAACTTTCTTACTGCAGACGTGTCTATAGAGTGACAAATGGACAAAAAATCAGATCAGATAGCACTTTAAAAGGCAGGGTTTTTTTCCCTCCCTTGACATGTGCATGTTATTTGGGGGGGCTCTGGAACCAACATAGATGATGATCCAGGAAATTTACACTTGTTGGCAGAAATTGTGGAGAGTAGAGACCTGTAGTATTAGTATAAGAGGCATAGTTATGTAAAAATTCAGTAGAGGGCAGAATGAAACTTCTGAACGAAGGAACCTAGCATAACTGTTCAGTACTGCAAAGCAGGAGAATGGAGTTAAAAGATGGAATAGCACCAGTTATTAAAAACATAGTTCTGAAGAGCAGAAAGCACTACAAATGGTTGTCATACTTTCTTTTAGAAGAATTAGAGAACGTTCACACTTTTATATAATGCTTAGCTGCGTGCAAGCTTAAGATCTAATGCCTTCCAACATACAGGAAAATGGGGATACCACTGTCATACTGACTGGATGCAGATCAGATGTTAAGCCTTCTGTTTAGCATTCCAGATCTATAACTCAACACATAGGTATTGCATTACATTCTCCTTCTTTATTTGCCTTCCAAATCCAATGTTCAGACTTTATGAATGTCTACAAGAACTTTTATTCTTCCTAAAGCTGCTTTTTGTTGTGCTTTCTAAGACTTAAGTTTATCAGAAGATTGTAGTAGTGAAGATTGCTGTGTGTGTAAGGACCCTATGAGTGCTTATTCTACTTTTGACTTCACTGAGTTTGTTTCAGCAAGAACAAGAGTAGCTTAGATAAAATAAGGGTAAAAAAAGTTGTTTTGTCTCCACTTGTATAAGTATTGAACTGTAGTAATATGATCAATTTAAAAATTATAGCATAGCATTCACTAAGTGAAGATATAACAGAGGTTAGACATGATGGGATGGGGCTACGGTTTTAGGGTAATTTGTCTACAAGAGTTTATGCTTTCATTTGTTTCACCGTGATGATTTTTTACATGAAGATTAGACAGCTAGTGATGCCCAAACTTCAAATTATAACCAAGTTTTTTAGTTTAGAATGAATAACAGATTGTATCAGGGACACTGCAAAAATAGTGAAGGTCAAAATACAAATTCTAAATGCTCATTCATACACTCTAAAAGTACTAATACAAAGAATAAAGTGTCCCTATACACTGCCATTTTCCTGTCCGTGGATAGTGACTGCATGCTATGCCAAACAATTGCAGTTGCTAAGAGGTTTATAGTTATACTTTACATTGAGTTTAGGAGAAACATGTATTGCAGTATTATTACAATGATTTTTAAATGTGCTCCCAGTTTTTTAGGCAACCCATATGTTTTCTGTTCAGTTGTGTTTTTCTTAGCTTGGCAAGATGCTTTTTTAAAAAAATGTATTGTCAATAAGTTCTTTAAAAGAACAATTTAAATCTGAAAACAAGTTTGCAGTTTCTTTTAATTATAATTAGTAAAAATGTAAGCAATACAGTGGGGGCTTTTATTGAACTGAGCTGTTTGGATTAAACCTCTGTACACTTGCTTTTTATGCAATCTGAGAGGTGAGCTGGAAAGGATTTCTGAAAACTTGGTTTGTGTCCTTTTAAAATTCTTCTGTATATGCAACACAACCCTCAAAGTTTGCTTGATTTTACAATAAAAATGACAAGAATGTGAATAAATTCTCTGGTTTCATAGAAAGGTTCCTTGGGAGTGGAAAAAGCTCATGGATTTTTCACTGGGAACTCTCCTGTGGTATAATTAATGTTCTTTTTTTAAACAGTAACAGAACAAGTAAAAATGCTTTAAATTCATCCATATTTACATATGGTATCCAGAGTGTTTCTGGTAGAACTGAGAAATCAGTGTAGTCTGCCTACACTATACCCACAGTTCCCTCAGGTGCTTTCTGATCTCTTTTACAAAAGAATTTACACTAAAGTTTTTGCCATCTTATATTCACCCCCATTCTTGTATTTTAATTTCTGTGGTAGCTCAAAAAAAAGTTAATTGTAACAGGATGACTCTATACAAATTATCCTGATGAAAGTTTCATCTGACAGCATCTCTGGCGTAATTTCTCTTTCCAACAGCAGATATCCATAGCAGCCTTTGCTGTACCTATATTGGCCTGGCTTGTTACTTCTGTGTTTTCCAATGATCCCCTATTTCTTTTTTGCGTAAAATGTTAGTACACATCCAAACCCATGAATCTGTGGTAGTCATATAGACCAACTCTGTGATATTAAAAGATTCTGAACTTTTGTTGTCCTCAGGAACAAAAATCTAATCTCTACTTCCTAGTAATCACTGGAAGGCAAAGGTTTAGCAGAGGAAATGCAAGAGAGAGGGTGCTCCTGCAGTACATCAGGTTTATGTCCAAGCTGATCTAAATTATAACAGAAGTACAAAAGTTTGCTAAACAAAACCTCTAGCACTGTAATGAGAAGCTGATCTATACTTTTCCTCAAGAGGCCACTAGAGCACTTCCTTTATGTCAGAGGGCTTGTTAATAGCTTGCCATGAGACAGACGTGCCTTCAGGAGCTAAATGGATGTCCAGGAATCCCAACCAGGAGTATGTCCTGAACAGCCAAGATCTCTTCAGCTCAGTTTACAGCCAGCTGGAGATACTACCAAACAGTTAGCCAGAACATGACAGCACTGAAAAAGAGACCTTATCCCAGAAGTGTTTGTATATCATTTCATAGTTTGTCCTACTAGCATCTACTCAGTCACTGACCACGTGAGATTCTTACAGCAGAGAACAGCTATATTTGTCCTTAGACATGTCCATATTTTTTTTGCCCTCATGGCATCTTTAAAGAGAAAGGTAATGTAGAAATTGAAGATGCTTTAAAACACCTGCCCCCACCCCCCCCAAAATTCTCATGCCACAGACCAGCTGCTTTTCCACCTTGACATCTGCAGACTCGCTTCTGTCCTTTTTTGTGCCTTTGCAGCATCGTGCAACAGCAAGAAAAAAATTGAAATGCACTAAAATGAAGAAACAAGTTTTGAAAAGTCACTAGGTGCAATTGTGAATAACATTTAGGTTTCTGTCCTGACTTCCTTAGAATCTGAGTGATTTTAACAACCTAAAGTTAGAGGTGGTTGTGTATCTTATATAGCTCCAGTAATTTCTTTAAGAAAATTATTATACTTAAGAGAATGAAATTGTGTCTCAAATCCATAGGCTGACACACTTTCTCCCGCTGTCTGCTGAGTGCACATGGTACTATGAACTTCCTTTCACTAATTTCGTCTTCAAGGACAGGTTTCTCTGTATTCATCTTGTGTTTTAGAGGGATGAAACAACTACAGTTTCATATTTCTTTCAATCTCCAACCATATTTATTGTGCACTTTCAGTTGTCTGTTTTGTTTAAGATTTGTTCACAATATGGAGCCAAGTAATTAAAATATTACAATTGAGCAGCTGTACCCATCACCCCTTTAACAATATTTATTTCTTTAAAATCAGTTCATGAAGTATATGCTGTATTAATCTATTATTTTATTCATTTACTTTTCCTACATCCTGCTGTAACCATTATAATACTTCCTTCATTTAGTCTTGTAATGCTGCTGGATAGTAGCATAATCTTCAGCTTACTGACATTTCAAAAGTCTCTCCTTTGCTCATTTTGATAAGTAAAATAAAGCACCTACCTATGAAACACAGTAGGATCATAAGGAAAATTCCAATCTTGTTTTGAAAAACCTGTTTTCTTTTATTCTCTCAAATATAAGCACTAACATATCTTCGCCTTTTCTTATATATCAAGCATCTAGCAAAAAACTTTTTTTAAAGTGAAGAAGCAAAAAGCAAGCTCTTTCACAGAATATTAGCTAGAACCATACTATCATCTATGCTTAAAAGCTTTGGGACCTTTTCAGGATCTAACCTAGATGGTTGGAGAAGCTTCCCTTTGACCAGCCAGGTCGTGCATCATGGAGAAAAACCCTTTATTTAATGACTTCCAAGTCCATCTGAGGATATAGGAATAAAAAAAAGTGGTGTGGCAAGTCTTGTCAGTGGCCCCGGTAGTCCCCCTGCTTTAAAGCCATCAGTGACATTCTGTTTTTAAGTCTTATGCAGTGCACCTAACTCTGTGAGCAGAGGCCTTGAAATTCATTTACTAATCACAACTATGGCAGCTACCAACTGATGGGTGTTTAACCATTGCTTTTTTACATTAAGGAGAATTCTTACCCCCTGGAAGTTATTTCATACCCCAATGTTCTGCAGCCATTGCAATGAATCAGAGGTGCAGTACAGTGTTACATTTGTGCTGCCAGTAGGTGCTGGACAGCAAAACGTAGAAAGGGTATTCTGAGAAATGCTACTACATATACACTCTATAGAATGGGAAAATTCAGAAAATACTTGTTCAAGTTTCTTCTTGCTTCTGTACAGAACAACTACCTCCTTCCAAGGCTGTTGGAATGCAGAGTCCTGTTAATAATATTAATGAACCAAAATCAGAGTGCTGAGCATGGTTTCCTCCATGCTGTATTGTGGCAATTTTCAAAGGTTGTTTGGAACAGGTATTTTTCAGTAGGGTACCATCCACTGAAAACAGATGAACAGTGGAAGTCTGACTCAAGATCTCCCAAATTCCCATAGATGGGTAGGTATCCTTTGCTGAGTCTGCTGGCTGGATATTGTGACAATCTACTTAGAGCAGATGCTGAGTGTTGTGTACTGAGGAGTGAGAGGGGAAAGCAATCTTCTGTCCAGTGTTATCCCTCAGGAGAGGAGTGTAAGTGGCAATAGGCAAGCAATGTAGTTGTCTTCTTCCAGTTTGTTATAATTTCTATAAATCGCAAAGGTAGTTGTTCAGATGGCACGCTGTCATACACCTCTGGAGTTTTGCTGAGTGTTTTCACTACTTGTTGTTTTGAGAAGCAATTGCATTTGGATCTAAGAAGTCAGCAAGAATCTCAGCTTCTCATAAAACCAGAGATATCACAAGCAGTTGCTACTTCCAGTGAATTCTTACAGAAGTCTGCCTTGTTGAGAGGCAGTACCTGCAGCTGATTTACTGCTCCTTATAGAGCAGTACTTCTTGGCTCCCACTGAGTTCATAACTCAACGGGAGTGAGTAACTGCTTGCTTACATAGAAACTAAAGTTCCCTTTTTCTGTTGATGCAATACCTCCTGTTAGTACGAGTTCAACAAAAGTATGTGTCTGTGTTTCATGTGCAAGGTAGAGGTTCCCAGGGAGTATGAAACCATTTCTCCAATCTTTTCCACACATCAAACATTGTAATTCTAGTAACTGCAATTAATTCAAACACAACAATAATATAAAAATACCAAGAAAACATATAGGCAGGAATGTTCCAACAGATGCATTTGGGTTAGGAAACTTTTCTGTCTTGGAAGGAAACAGTAATTCATAGTTGAGGAACTTCTACTTTACACAGAAAAAAATCTCCCATTAGTGTGTCCATATCCAAATGGGAATGTATACTAATAACTTCTTCAGTAAGCAAGGTTTCAGGCTGACCAAAAACCTTAATAATATCGGTTTGCTGTTCTTGCTATTTCTCTAAATGTGCCTTTTTTCTCCTTTAGCAGAGTCATCAATATGTTCGAGACATATATTTGAAAGGTGGGGAACTAGTGGAAGAGTTGCAACATTCTGAAGATACAAACTTTATCATACTTTTCTTGTTGCATATTTGGAAAGTAATAAAGAGTATGTATGGCTTTTTTTTTTTTTTTTTTTAACTTTTGCCTATGTTATGAAGTATTGATAATTTTCAGCAGCCTAGACAAATTCACTATCAAAACATCTGACTGAAATACATATAAGGTTATAGGTGAAGGAGAAGCAGACATGAAGACAACAGTGGAGTTTCAATTAAACTTGAATGATTTCTAGTTTGGATCAAGAATTGTTATGATAATTAAAAATGTAAAAGCATCAGAAAGATTTGAAAGTTGTAATATAACTGACTTAACTGGCATTTGTTACATAAAATTAATTAGTGGCACTTTTTTTGGAGGGAAGGAAAATTATTTTTGTAACTTGCAGTCATTGTATAAAGGAAAGGAGAGTTAGTATTTCATCCATTAGTTCAAAGCATGCATTTTGGGGGGCGGGGGCGGGGGAAATGACTTCTTGATGTCTGTACACGCCAAACAAAATTCCTTTCTTCTTTTGTGGGAGATCTTTCAATGGTTCTTTTAAACTTTCAGGAGTAAGTGTTAAGTGTTCAAAATCATAAAGTGAACTGGATTATTTACAGTTTTTATTTCTGAAGTTGCAGTTCAGTTTTGTTATTATTAACACATGATACTCAACAGTACCATTCCCCTTCCTAACAGATATATACTGGCAGGCTGTTGTGGTTAGTTTTGTTACTATTAAGGCTACTGATTATTTGTTGATTATTAATGATAATAATTATTATTGATTTTTAACTGTGTGAACTTTTAGTTCAAAATAGTATAGAACATGAAAAATTATACCAAAACTAAGAATGTATTGACACCAAAAATTAATTTTAATTGCCCTTAAGTGAGTTCATACTACATTTGCATAGGCTCGAAGTATCACTCAAACTATCAGTTGCTACTTGAAGTGAAGTTTCAAGGGTAACTTTTCAATAACTGTGCCAGATTATGCAGATAAAAGCAGTAGATAGCACTAAATATCTAAAAATGTTTTTAGAGACTAGGATGAGCATTTTATCTGTGAGGAGCAGAGTCTGTTACGTGAAGGAGCCATTTAAGTTCAGAATGCTAAAGAAGTGAGAACTAAAATTATTTGCTTAATTCTAGAAGGTAACAATTTCTGCAAAGCAAGATAAGGAAAACATTTTAAAGTAAAAGAATAGAAGGCAATTTAAAATTTGAGAATTTCAAGTGGCATTGGAGCAAATAGAAATCAGATTATTGAAATGCAATTTGTTTGCTCTTTTTTTTCTTGTTTCCTCTGTATAGAAACCTCAGCCACACTTCATCAAAATGCAACGGAGTCTATTACATACTGCGTCTCAACTGGCGCATGGGACGTGTTTGGTTTCTCCTCGCAGTAGTATCTTTCAGTACTTGAACGGACCATCAGTGTTGTCGAATGTTGGATGCAAAGTGATTTTGGCACTAGACCCTCCTAAACGATGTCTTCATGCAGGTGCAGCACGCTTTGCTTCAAAGAAAAGTGCTTTTTCATCACAGCCAGCAGACACTCCTCACAAAGTACCAGAAGGGAGAAATCCCTTGACTTCGGCCGCTGATACACCCAAGCAGAGCCCTGTAGAGTCAGGTTCTTCAGATCCTGATCCATTACAAGACAAATCAATTAGTCTCGTTCAGAGGTTCAAGAAAACATTTAAACAGTATGGAAAAGTCATGATTCCAGTGCATCTTCTGACTTCCACTGTATGGTTTGGATCCTTTTACTATGCAGCCATGAAGTAAGTTGATACGTTGTTGCAGTGCCCAATACTGCTGTTGAATTGAGACTGACTTTCACAGGTGAAAGGACATAAAGTTATTATTACATGTTAAAAAGTGCCTATATATGTAATAGGGAAATGAGGCTACGTTCTTAACTGAAGCATAAGATTTGTATCTAAAGTATATAGGATTCATGAGAGTGTCACGTATGGACTGTTATCATGTACATTTCTAACATTTGAAGGAATGCTCATCTTCCCAAAATATGCATGGGTGTAAACAGCATTGAAATTATTAGTAACCTCTCACAAGGTAAGGTAAGGATTTTGAATCCTAATCACAAATTGCTAGGTGAGATCTCTATAGACTTGTTCTTTTTTCGCCTTTGGACTTGAGGGGTACTTCACCACTTCCTCCCCCCTTCTTCCCCAATCCTCCCTCATCGTTGGACTTTCATGTCATTCACCTTGCTCTTAGCTCCTTGCCAGCCATGTGTATTTTTTCCTTTTTTATTTGTTTCATGTCTTTCCTTCCTTCCACTGAAAAAATTGCTACTGTAGGCCAGACTTCTTAATTGGAAATTAAATATCTGTGTGTCTAAAAAAAGCCCATAAATTAAGTATTCTAAGTTTAGTTTCTTTCAGCTCTAGCATGTGCCAGATACTGTTCTGGAAAATGGCATTTATTAGAAAAAAACTACTACATCAGCTACGAGCTGCTAGTTCTGATGAAAGGAGTTTTATCTATCTGCAAATGGTTTGCTAAATATGAGTAAATGTTTATCTCTGGATTGCTAGTGTTGTATATTTAATAATAGAAAGCATGAAACAACAACAGTTTGTGGCGGCAAGGATGAGGCTTTACTGCACAAGTGTTTGTTTTAGTTACTCTAACCAGCTGGCATGATTGCCCTTTCTAGGAGCTATAGATCCAAATGTCATTCTAAATTTAGCTCATGTCAGAGGAATAAAGGTCTTGAGCTATAAAAATATTTTGCTTTGGATGAATCCAGGTTGATGCTTAACATCTAGACATTTCAGATTGACTGAAGATTACTTTTCTTGGAACACTTAAGTTAGCTGCTAAAATAGATATTTGACAGATTAAAACAACTGAAATATTTACCTAGAAACTAATTATAATAAAGCTTCAGTTTGTCACGCCGCAGGAGCAGCACACTCTTGAAGTGGAAAAATAACTTCCAGAATGACTGCTCATGATACGAGACTAAACAATGGTGATTTATGAAATAATGCAGTTAATGCTGTCTCTCAGATCTTACTAGGCCTATGTTTTCTACTCTAGGGAGAGGCCTTCAGATTGTAGGTTCTGGTAACTATTAGTAAATTACTGCCTGTTATTGTTCCTGGTGCTAAAGTGACCACATGCACAGAAGAATGCTTAAAATATTAGGTAGAAATGGGTAATGACACTAATAATGCATCTCTAAATATTGGAAAGTCGGGTCTTCTATAACTGCATGTAGCTTTCTATTGTAATGTAAAGACAGGCTGTCTTTTTTTCTTTCGTGCTGATGTTAGCTTCCCTGGTTTTCAAATAGAAAGATATTGTGATAGGAGCTCCGTCCACCCATCTTGCCACCTTATATTGACAAGGTAGAACAAGAACTGGGCACAGAACCTCTGAGGTCTTGTCCATATAACATGTTGCTTCATTTTGTTATGCCACATTCCATTTGTTTGATATATTTTAAAGTGAATGGAGGACAGTGAAGTCTGAGTTCTGTACTTCTGGGTATGCTGCACATGAATCTGAAATTTTAAAAAGAAAAATAATTTTAGGCAAAACAAAACATGAAGTTGAACCTGCACAACTAGAGCCTGAGTAGCTGTCTTAGCACTATTGTACCTAGTTAGCTTCAAACATAATAAACTGGGACACAGGTAAGTTTGTAGCTAATCAGCTGAACAGGGATAATATAAATGGGTCTGCTCTTGGAATGCTGAAAAGAAAACTAATTTGCCTATATGTACAGAAATGTAAATTCTGTAAGTGTATTGCTTAGATGAAAAAATACTTTGCTATCAAATTACAAAGTGTGTATAATAGAGTTAAAGAATGGAAATGGTACTGTAAATCACTGTTCAAGTTTCAAATCCTAATTCAGGTTGCCAATTTTTTTTCTCTCTTTTATAGAGGAGTTAATGTTGTTCCATTTCTAGAGCTGATTGGCTTACCAGACAGCATAGTAAACATCCTGAAAAATTCCCAGAGTGGAAATGCACTAACTGCATATGCATTGTATAAAGTAAGTATAATTATAGTTTACAAACAAGCTCTGAATCTTGCCCGGTGAGCTAAACAGGATTTATTTGTTTACAGCAGAAAGAATTAATGCTGTTTTCTCTCTTTGATAGTTAACACATACTTGAGCATTCATTTTTATAGTAGAAATAGTGGCATGCAAGTTGATATGGGCTCTGTATTACTTTAAGGAGTCTATCTGTATTTCTAAAATAACTTCTTTGCTGCAGAACTATTGTCTGCCCTCAGACATTTAATTACAATTAAGTTATTCCTCTGTATCCCTGATATAATTAACAGGGACAAAGTCTAAACACCTCATGATTTCCAGATAAAAGTACAGTTATTTTTATCCCAGAGGATTCGCTAGTTTGACTTCCTACCTTAGTTCTCCATCATTGTCAAGTACTTTCATTGTCCATTTCAATCAATTACTCACATTCACGTTTGGGTCTCTCTGTTGCTTTATATGCGCACAATCCATGTTTGGGAAACTTGAAACATGTCAGACCATGCAAAAACAAAGTACTGTATTTGCTTCGAATGCCACTCACCTGTTTTCTTTCCAAATGTGATATGTTTCTTATCAGTTATTTAAAGGGGTTATTTTTCTCAAACAAAATGTGAAAGCGCTACTCTTACCAATTATTCCTGTACCTAAAAAAGACCAATAAACAAATGTGGTTAAATATAAAGATTTTATTATAGCTGCAAGATCTGGCAGTGTTGGAAGAAACTTTCAAGATGTAGAAGCCCTAGAATAGGTTGCAAAGGGAAGATTGTGTAGGCTTTATCTTTGAAGCTCTGAAAGAACAAGTCAGTCTATTGAGAATAATGAACTTGGTTTGTTGGGTCTTGGATTAGCTGACCTCTTAAGGTCTCTTTTAACTCTAGTTCTCTGGGTGTGGGTCCTAGTTTGGGGCTGAAAGATGCCTATATTCTTGTGAATTTTAGAATTTCACAGAATCATAGAATGGTTAGAGTTGGAAGGGACCTTAAAGATCATCTAGTTCCAACCCCTCTGCCACCTCCCACTAGACTAGGTTGCTTAAGGCCCCATCCAGCCTGACCTTGAACACTCCCAGGGATGGGGAACCCACAACTTCTCTAGGCAACTTGTTGCAGTGTCTCACCACCCTCGCGGTAAAGAATTTCTTCCTAATATCTAATCTAAATCTACCCTCTTTCAGCTTAAAACCATTACCCCTTGTCCTATCACTATGCTCCCTGACAAAGGGTCCCTCCCCGTCTTTCCTCTAGCCCCCCTTTAAGTACTGGAAGGCCACAATAAGGTCTCCCCAGAGCCTTCTCTTCTCCAGGCTGAACAACCCCAACTCTCTCAGCCTGTCTTCATAGGAGAGGTGCTCCAGCCCTCTGATCATCTTCGTGGCCCTCCTCTGGACTCACTCCAGCAGGTCCATGTCCTTCCTATGTTGGGGTCCCAGAGCTGGATGCAGTACTGCAGGTCCGGGTCTCACCAGAGTGGAGTAGAGGGGCAGAATCACCTCCCTCAACCTGCTGGCCACGCTTCTTTTGATGCATCCCAGGATGTGGTTGGCTTTCTGGGCTGCAAGCACACATTGCCAGCTCATGTTGAGTTTCTCATCAACCAACACCCCCAAGTCCTTCTGCTCAGGGCTGCTTTCAATCCATTCTCTGCCCAGCCTATATTTGTGCTTGGGATTGCCCTGACCCAGGTGCAGGAGCTTGCACTTGGCCGTGTTGAACTTCATGAGGTTTGCACAGGCCCACCTCTCAAGCCTGTCCGGGTCCCTCTGGATGGCGCCCCTTTATTCCAGCATGTCGACCATGCCACACAGCTTGGTGTGGTCGGCAAACCTGCTGAGGGTGCACTCAATCCCAACATCCATGTCGCCGACAAAGATGTTAAACAGCACCAGTCTCAGTGCCAACCGATGAGGAGCACCACTCATTACTGGTCGCCAATTGGACATCAAGCCGTTGACCGCAACTCTTTCAGTGCAGCCATCCAGCCAATTCCTTATTCGCTAAGTGGCCCATCCATCAAATCCACGTGTCTCCAATTTAGAGACAAGGATGTCATGCGGGACAGTGTCAAATGCTTTGCACGAGTCCAGGTAGATGACGTCAGTTGCAATTTAAAGCATACCTTGTTGTCAGTATTTCCTCTTTGCTTATATGGCTCAGTGTTCATATACTGTCTGTTCTGAATTGTGTTCTGAAATGCCTAATGTTTGTCCCACAAGCTGCACAGGGAGGGTTTTATTCATATGGAAATCTAATGCCTGTGCTGGCTTTGTCAAAAGGATACTTAAAGTAAAATGTATGCATTTGGAGGGATGCACTGTAAATTGGCTTGTTTCCTTATAAATAGATCTTTCTAATATCTGACACTGACCAAAATAAATTCTCAATATTAAAAATATCTTTTGCTGGATAATATTGTCCTGTTTTGTTGATATAGTGTGTTCTTTGGTTTCTTTAAGATTGCAACTCCTGCCAGATACACCGTGACTTTGGGAGGAACTTCCATCACTGTTAAATATCTGCGTAAGAATGGCTACATGTCCACACCACCACCAGTAACGGAATATCTACAAGACAGGATGGAGGAAACAAAGGATAAAATTACAGAGAAGATGGAGGAAACAAAGGATAAAATTACAGAGAAGATGGAGGAAACAAAGGATAAAATTACAGAGAAGATACAAGAAACCAAAGATAAAGTTTCATTTAAAAAAATAAAGGACTAGGAGAGATGCTTAATTTTTGGATATATCAAATTTAGCACTTTAACCCTTTGAGAGGCTGGATATACAAAGTGTACTTCTGAGCTTTTTTTTTTTTCCTTTTTTTCCCCCCCCTTTGTCTGGAGACTACAATTGCTCTGTGGATTTAAAAATTCTGAATATTCACTAAGGTTAAAATTCCCTGGGGGATAGGTTGTGACAAAATTTCAATTTACAGAAGAGAAAGTTGAATCTCAGATTAGAAGTTCGTGTGTCCATTGGTAATAAACAGTCACTCTTCCCTCTTTTTTTTTTTTTTTTAATTCCCCCCACCTCAAAATGAAGATGGTTTCTTCCAAAAGCCACTACTATATTCTTCTTCCATCATAGTGCATAGCCATTATTCCATTAGACTGAATCTTCCATTAAATGAAAATGAAGATTTCTCTACTGGGAAAGACAACATATTTTGATTTTTCAGAGTATGTGGACCCAGGCCTCTTCACTTGTGATCATCTCTCAGCTTGGAGACAGACTGTTATCACTGATACTGCACATGAAGGAATCAATGGATTAGCTACTCAGCCTGATTGAGTTATAGTGGCTACATTGGCTTCAGCTGAGCTGTGATAGTTTACAAGTTCAGACTATGAATCTTCTTTCTTGGACAGTGTATCTTTTCAGAAATCTCAACTGAGAGCTATAGGAAGATGATTTAATTACAGTAGCCATCTGTCAAGTATACTTTGTTTCCTAAAGTTGATTTACAGTAGAAAGTTACTAAATGAAATTAATCAATGTTGTATATTAAAAACTAGGATTTTTTTATTATGTTGAAGTTTACAAAACTGTTCTATTTCATTTTCTGAACAAAAAAAATCTGAAAGTTAAGTTTACTTGAGAAATTGCTATACTAAGGGGCTTTTTTAAATACATGCAAAGTTACAAGTTAAACCCAAAAGTTCTTCCTCCTATTCAGGAATCCCTCAGACTTCAGTAGAACAATTTAACTAAAATAAGCATAATTTCTGAGACAGTGATTACAGTCTACCAAACTTTTTTCCCCCTAGATTTTCTTAGGTCAAGCAAATACTTACTCATAGCTGAAGGCTGAAATGCTGTCTCAGAGGTGTTGTAAAGGACTAAAGTTGAAACTGTTCTATTTGACTGGGCAGGCAAACTTTTCTCATGGATTTATTCAAATGTAGGCTAAATTGAGGTGTTTCTTTTGTATTTCTATTGCAGACCTCACTTTGTAGCAACTCTCTTCTTGTGTATCTTGTTTAACAAAGGTGTGTTTTTGCAGAGGGATATGGGGAAGCAGCAGAATTGGACCCTGAACATTGTAATTGACTAGAGTAAAAGAATATAGCTGATAAAGTATCAGTTCTGTCTCACTCCAGTGTTTTCAGTCAAGTCACTGAGGACCTCGCCATGTTTACGTGAGTTGAACTTAATTGTGCAGGATTGATTACATACTTCTCTGCCTCTGTCCACATGTCAAATAGTAACTGCAATCTAATGCCTACCTCACAGGGGTGTTGTGAGGAATAATCATTGTATATTCAGTGCCCTGAAGATGTAAAGTGCCACGTTTCTGATAAATACTATTAAAAAATAATTCTCTGAACTACTCTGCCGAGATGAGCACTACTGTAGGATTGGAGTTAATCATAGAATCATAGAATGGTTTAGGTTGGAAGGACCTTAAACATCATCTAGTTCCAACCCCCCTGCCTTGGGCAGGGACACCTCCCACTAGACCAGGTAGGTCGAAGCCCTGTCCAACCTGGCCTTGAACACTAGATGTGTTTCTCGTTTTCTATTTTAGTGTACTTTTCCCTGCTGTCCCCTTGCACGCATTCTTCTGACGTTGGCATTTGTTGTGGTTTTCCATTTTTTGCAGGCAGTGTTGCCTGTGTCCTGCAGTACCCTGCAAAGCCCAAAGTCTGCCCCAGTAATACTGCATGGTCATCCTCTCCGTATGGGGCCAGATGTGGGAACCTCTTGGTGCAGCTCCCAGTGTCCATCTCTTTTTTTGCACGTGGCAGGGGGTGCACAGGGGAACCTTGGTGTCTTAGGATATGTCTGTAGCTCCCAGGCACGTTAGAACTTGTTCATTACATAGACAAAACCTTTTGGTACACCCCCCTCCTCTTGCCCTTCCCCATGTGCAGCTGGCCTGTGACCACTCCAGCGCTTACATCAGGACCAATGCAAAGTACAAAAGATTTCCTGTCTTAACTATGTGCAGTAGACTGTCCTGTGGGACCATTTCTGCATCTGCAGAAACAGCTTAACAATGACTATTGGCAAGTGTCTCATCGATGTATTGTTGGGTCAATTTTACAGCATGAACAACCTCGAGGAGTTTCTGGGACAGCCACGTCTTCCACCCAGGATATCAATTAACAAAGCACACAATTATGTGGCTCCATCTACACAGAGCAGTAAGGGCAAGACTTTGAAAATCTGACCTAGAGAGCTTTTGTGACAATTAGTCAAATGCTTTGTTGGACTGGTGACCTTGTCTCAAGTCGGCCTCATCTGGAATCAATGCATTGCCTCATTAGTGCGGAGACCAGCTGGGGCGTTCCTGGGCCACCCAGGGAATGAACGACATTAGTCCACTGGATGCCCAGCATGTGCCCAGCATGTACCCAGCTACACTGCAATTTTAACTGTAGGATAAAGTTGACTTTCATCTTTGTATCTCACTTACAACTTAATTTCCATAGCTCTTGCCACAATACTAGGGTGCAGTTCTTGTTACTGATGGGTCGCTGTGGCTGGAAGCCAGTGTCCATCCCCCTTCAGTGAGAGAGGGTGCATGGACTGTGCTCACAGGCTAAGCATTTCCATCAAGCAAGAGGGTGCCTGGGGACAACACAGGGTCTTTTACTGATGCCCAAGCCAGCACAGTTGGCGCACTCCCACGTTGCAGCAGCGTTCCTCAAGGTGGAGCAGCATCAATGGGTGCCTTTGGCAGCACAGAAGGGACAGAGGAGCAGGTGCCATGGCCTAGGAAAGCAAACAGTTTGGCCACAGCACCTAGAGCTGGCATTGAGGCAGACAAGAAGTGACCTGACCAAAGGAGTGCCCAGCAATGCTCCCTGAACTCTTCCCCAGCAGAGCGCCAAGAATCCTTGGTGAGGTGAAAACCCCAGGAAGAAGCCCAGGAACACCTTCCACTGCCCACAGGACCAGTCAGTCAATGCTAACAGGAGCTGCCGCCTTCCCCGGCAGCTCAGCATCCTCATGGGAAAGGGCTGTCCCTTTACCTGCCCTTTAGGCCCTTTGGGGGCGTGGGTCCCTCCACCTCTTTGCAAAACCTTCAGAAATCTGGTGAGACCAGGGCTAAGGCATTTGCCATCACACAGGCAGCAGAGAAATTGTTACTTTGGTGACTTTCCCACTTCTGCCTGCTCCCCAACTCACACATAACATCACTTTGCCTCTGGTATAGGTACGTACGTGAAGGCACCAAGTGCCTGCCAGAGCAGAAGCTGGAAACGAAGTCACAGCCTGAGCAGAAGCTGAAGTAGCACCCAAGCAGGACCTGGAGCCAAAGTTACAGCCTGAGATGGGGCTACAGAGTCACATCCCAGGATGGAGCCAGAGCAGTAGTGGTCCAAGATGGGGCTGAAGATGCGGTCTGTGTAAGGGCCCAAGCCAAGTGACCGCTCAAGCAGGAGTTCAAGCCAAAGTCATGGCCCAAGGTGACGCCAGAGCTGAAGTAGCAGCCTGAGCAAGAGCTAGAGGCAAAGTCTGGCTGGAGCCAAATTGAGAGCCTGAGATGAGGCTGGATGCAAAATAATGCCCAAATGAGGACTGAAGCCAAAGATAGGACTCAATCAGGGGCAGGAACCAAAGTTTCAGCCCAAGCACTGTTCAGAGCCAAAGTCACAGATGAAGATGGGGCTAGAGCTCAAAACTCAATAGCAAACTGAGTTGGGACCAGAGCCAAAATTGCTGCCCAAGATGGGGCAGGAGTTGCTGTATCATCCCAGTATCTTGACAAATTCAAGGCTTGATTTGGTGTCAGTGCCAAAGCTGCAGCCTGAGCATGGACCAGAGCCAAAGTTGCTGCCTGATAACAGGCAGGACCCAAAGTCACAGGCCAAGATAGCACCAGAACAGAAGTAAAGGGCCAGGCAGGAGCTGGAGTAGCTATGCAAGCTCAAGCAGAGGCTGGAGCTGAAGTCACGGCCCAATATCAGGCTGGAGACAATGTTGCAGATATGGATGTGGCCAGAGCTGAAGTCACAGCCCAATACTGGGCTGGAGCCTAAGTGGTGACCGAATGTCAGGCCAGAGCAAAAGTCATGGCTTACGATGGAGCTGGAGCCAAAGTCACCACCCCGATTAGGGGGCCACAGCTGCAGTACCCTCATGAGCAGAGGCCCAGAGCCAAAGTAACAGCCCAATACCTGATTGCAGCCAAAGTAGCAGCCCAAGAGGGCACCGGAGCTGAAGTTGCTGTAAGCAGGGGCTGGAGCTGAAATCATGGCCCAAGTTGGGTCTGGAGCTGAAGTTGCAAGCCAATGTGAGACTGGAGCCAAAGTCACAGCTCAATCAGGGGCCCAGATATGCAATATGCCAGTATGGAGCTGGAGCTGGAGCTGAAGCTGTGGCTCGAAATGGGGGCCAGAGTCAAAATCACAGCCCGAGCAATGTCCAGAGCCAAAATTGCAGCTGAAGATGGGGCCAGAGTCAAAGTCACAGCCAAAAGGGGGGGTGGAGCAAAAATCACAGCTCAATATAAGGCCAGAGCAGCAGTTGCCACCTGAGTTAGTACTGGAGCCAAAGTCATGCCTCAAGATGGACTGGAGCCAAAGCCACGGCCAGAGATGGGGCCAGAGCTTGTCACTGCCCAAGATGGGGCAGGAGCTGAAGTGACAGCCCATTACTGGGCTAGAGCCGAAATCACAACTGGAGATAGCATTGGAGATGACGCCACAGACTGACAGGGAGTCAAACTCACAACCCGCTATCAGGCCCTAGCTGAAATCGCAGCTCAAGCAGGCACTGAGACTGTAGTAGCAGACCTGAGCCAGAGGCCAGAGATGGTCTGAAACTGAAATCGTGACCTGAAGTTGGGATGGAGCTGAAGTCACATTGGCTGGAAGCAAAGTCAGAGCCCAAGATGTGGCCAGGCACAAACTGACAAGCCAAATAGGGGCTGGAGCCAAAGACAAGGTCTGAGATTGGACCAGAGCCAAAGATGTGGCTCAAGATGAGGTCAGAGTTGAAATCACAGACCAATATGGGGCTGGAGCCAAACTTGTGGCTTGAAATGGGGCCAGAGCCAAAGTGGCAGCCAAAGATGGGCCTGGAGCTGAAGTCATGACCTAATTAAGAGTGGGAACCACAGTAGCCTCCTGAGCAGGGACCAGAGCTGAATTTGGGTTGGAGGAGAGTAGCAGCCCAAGATAGGGCAGAAGCTGAAGTCACACCCCCATACGGGTCTGGAGCTGAAGTCATGCCCTGAGCATGGGCCAGAAGAAAATTTGTGACCCAAGAAGAGGTCCAGAGCTGAAGTTATGACCTGAGATTAGAACAGAGCTGAAGTGGCAGCCCAAGCCAGGCCCAGAGCAGAGACCACGACCCAAGACTGGGCTGGAGCCCAAGTCACAGCCTGAGATGTGTCTGTAGCCAAAGCAGTGGCACAGAGGGTGGAAGTGAAACCAGAGCTGCAACAGAGGGCAGAGCCAAAGTTGCAGTCTGAGATGGGGCTGGAGTAGATGCCATGGTCAGAGCAGGGATCAGAGCCAAAATCGTGGCCCAAGATGGGGCCAGAACCCAATTCACACCCAATATTGGGCCAGAGCTGAAGTTGCAAGTTGGCCATGTCTTTGGCTGCCACCCCTGTGTCAGAGTCAAAATTGTGGCCCAAGACCAAAGTCATAGCCTGACACAGGGCGGGTGCCAAAGTCATGCCCTGGCATCAGGCTGGACCTGAAGCCTCAGCCCAAGATGAGGCTAGAGCTGAAACCATGGCCTGAGCAATGGCTGGAGCCAAGGCAATGGCTGAAAAATGGGGCCAGTCAAAATAACGGCCTGAACAGGGACCAGAGCTAGTTGTGGATGAAGTTAGTGCCAGAGCTGAAGGTGCAGCCCAGATAGGGGCTGGAACCCCACTAGTCTCCTGAACAGGGCTGCAGCCAAAGCTGTGGCCCAAAAACAGGCCAGAGCCAAAAGAGTGGGCCACGATGGGGCTGCATCCAAAGGCAAAACACGTTTTTCTGATTGTGTCCCCTTCAGGGCATTGGCTTAGAGCATCACACTGCATTTGTCCTTGTTCATCACTTACTGTCAGCAACAATAATAATTAAAGAATCTTAATTATCCCCTGGCAATTGTCTGGCTATTTTGATGAAGATGATCTTCTTAAGTAGAAGGAATATGTCTTGATTTCATAAGCCTGCAGGGCAACATGTAGCATTAAGTATGGGCTTGAGTTTGACGAATTGATTGGACAATCATAGAGGAGGGAACACAGGAGAGATTACACAGGCTTGCTTAGGAATGAAAAAAGAAAAAAAAAACAATGCCCCAAATCAAATACGAAAGGGGAAGAGTTTCATACAGAGACATAATTAAAGATTTCTAACTGCTTCTGTGTCTGACCAAATGGCCAGAAAGAGAGTAAACCGCAACCAGAGGAGAACCTACCTCAGATAAATTCTCCACCACTTTTAAAAAAACCCCAACTTTTAATTTTTTTTAAAGGCAGTGTTTTTTAAAAAAAAAAAAAAGTAGTCTGCAAATCTGTTACTTTTTCTGTGCAGAATTGGTATAACTGAAAGCTGCTCAGTGCTTTGCAGGCACCAGATATGAGACATCCTCCTGATGCCTGGCAGCTCCATGAGTGCCCAGAGAGCACTTGCTCCTCACAGGCGCAGCAGCGAACACAGTTCTCTGGCCAGGAGTCAGGGGGACAAATGGTGGTCATGACAGTGCCCACCTCTGAAGGTGAAGCCCCGTTTCTCTAAACCTTATTACTTTAAAGAACTTTCCTACATGGAAAAACAGAGGTTCACACTGGGACATCTCCTATGTCCCAGCTCTCTGAGAAAGCAGCAGGTGGATGGGCTTAGGGAGAAAGCAACGGATGCTCTTGAGAAGATCTCATTTGCAGCCTCTGGGCTTCAGCATTCCCTAGGAGTAACTCATGAACTGTGCGGCAATATTGCCGTGTTAGGCGGCTGCATGCTGGTGTAGCTGAAGGGTTACGCTGCTGCCAAACACTGTTTTGATAATGTCAGTTCGTCTATGGGCTAAATCCAGGTTTAGCATACTTAGTACGGGATTACATGTGCCATGGCTTCCCAACACGTATGACCTCATGTTGCTCAACAATGCTACAGTTTTTGAGTCAACTCCATTGGCAGACTGACTCATTACAGAATCAAACAGTCTGCGTCCTCCTCCTTTTAATCTCATCCTGAATCAAGGATCTTACGTTCTTTTGCAATCAGAATAAAGTCATAAAATTGACATAATTTCCACTTGAGATGTGGTGTTGAATTCATCTGAAATGCAGTCGTGATCCTACACCTATTCCAAACCAAACCTGTACTGCTGGGCGGTTAGTAGTGGAACGGATCCAGTACTGGTAACTTCAGCACGCTGCCTGGGCAGCCCCTCTGCAGTAAAGCAGGCGTGGAGAGACAGCACGGGCTCCTTGCAAACTCTGCGTTCACCTGGCCCTTGTGCCTTCTGACGTCTTCCCAAATGGGGTCTCAAAGCAGATGGAGACAATATGCAGATCCACCATTAGGCTCTAAATACACAAACTGCAAGCTTACCACGTGCTTTTTGTATTATTAGTGTTTCATATGGATTTGCCTATAAATGCCAAAAGAGTTGCCAGAGTGCTCGTAAGGGTGTGGAGACGAGAGAATATGAGAGAAGGCAGAGATGAGAAGTAACGCTGTACTGGCCCTTCATGCTTAATAGGCTCTGCGGTAAGCGAAGTGCCCTGAGCTGGCACCAACTAGCGCATCCCACCAGTGCATTCGCACCAAGCAGCGCTGCTCTTTACCCAAGCACTCCGTGAGAGCTGACTGGGAGTACCTCCCCCCCAAAAGCAGGTGTCTGCACACAGCTACGGTGTTCAGCCACCTCCCAGATGTGGCAGCTGTGTTTCAATGCGGAAGGAAGAATTTTAGTGGGGGGAAGGGAAATTTCTCAGCCTTGCCTGACTGATGGCTAATGCTTCAGTGTGCCAAATACCTGCATTTAATTTTTATCCTGGATTAGATAAACCAGGAAAATAAAGATAATGCACTATAATTCTATATAAGGAATGCTCCGAGTTCTGCCTAATGTCACTAACAGTACATTTTACATTTTTGGATTGCTGTGCAGTAGTCCTGTATTTAAGCAGAGTTGCATAGTACATACCTGTATACAACCAACCAGCTTTAAAAAAAGAAAGTAAAACTGCCAATGCACAAGCAGTACTTAAACTACAGCCGCACAGTTTATTCTGGGTACAGTCTTACCACAGACAGGCACTTTATTCCTTCTGTGTTACTGTCAGATGGCAATTTGAGTGTACCTGATACCATTTTCCTGACAGAGCATAATTTTACAGTGGAGGAACGTGTCTGTTTCCCCTGGCATATGGCTGGAGCTAGCATGCATATTTTCTTATCTATGGGCATAATATCAGCAGAATACACAGCATAATTTTAAATGGTGAGAGCACTTGCATGTTGAATAGCTAATGTAGTTATCGCTCAGCCATACGGCTTTTAACACACGCCAGTGCATCTCTCGCTGAGAAGCTGCGACACCTAATATTGCGCACGCGACTGCCCAAAACAAATACACGTAAACTTTCAGGATACTATCAGCACCTTTGATCTTGCAGAACGAAGGGGGCCAAACGAACCACTGACTTTGTAGTCAGTCAGTCAAGCTTTACCTGTTGGGCTTTTCCTGACAAAACATTAGTGAAAGTCACCAGCTCATCAGCTTTTTCCCCGACAGCTATAAAGTTTGCAGCTGTAGGCAAATTTTATAGGACTTGTAATCCTAACCCCGTTGTCAGGAAAGAACGAGCTCCTATGTATTTTGCTGCTGCCATAAACCCTGCGGAACGGCCACGCAAGCACAGTCGTGCTTTTATGTTTGACTTATATGGCTTCTTCACCAAGTAAAGCCAACTAGGGTGAACTTGGCTCAGCTTATGAAATATTCACAGCATTGTAACACAATTATGGGTGTATGCATATACACATAAGAAGCTGGAACATTCTCACTGCTTTGAGATGAAAACTACTTTTTTCTTCTCTTTCCCCTAAGAGTTTCTTGCTGCCCAGGTTTAAATGTAGGTCAAGCTGTCTGAGCCCATGTCTGTGGCACAGAGTGGGATTAAACCGGAATTTTCCACTCAACTCGACTGTCAATCACTGTAATGTCTGCAAATGTTAAATTAATCTGGAGTGATCTGGTGTTGGCATTGAAGGGAGCTTCTGGGGCTCAAGGATGGCATTTTGGGCTCCACGAAGAAGACGCCCTCTTTCTCTGGTCGAGGGACAGCTACATCCTGGCTGCTTGCTTAAACCCCTGTGACTTATCAGCCAAACACAGAAAAATAGCTCTGTACAAGACACCAGTACCTGCATGTTAGAAGTGAGCGGGGAGAAACTACACCTCACAGTTGGAGGGACTGAGAGCAGTGGCGATAAGAAGGTTATTCCCAGCACCGCCACAGACTGCGCTGAGACCTGCCACATCCTACTTAATGCACGTTTCCTCACCTTTAAAGTAGTATCAGCACCTTTCTGCTACTGCTCTGCAATGCTCTTCATAGCAGAAACCATTCAAGGGTACAAGATATGTTACAGTAAGTATCTTCTGGTTTACATATTAGTCCCCTTTTTAAGGGGAGCAAGCCTTCAACATGCCCCCCCTCTAGGTGAACGCCCACTGGCATCCCAGCAAAGCTGCCTTCAGCTTAGCATGCAATGGACATCACCAGGACAGATCATGCGGTCCTGCCAACTTAAATAACATATTAAGGGTGACTTGGAACACCTAAGGTAAGCGGAAATAGGCAGTTAAATAGTAGCAAGTACAGCACATAGTTTCTCCCTTACATTTTGAAACATTGAGGGGACAAGCAATATTAATGACTGTAAAGGATACTGAGAAACTCAGCTCATCAGTTTTTACCACATGTAAAGAATTGGGTATCTCAGCGCTAATCCCCACTCTCAGGAGCAATCATTTGGCAGTCAATCTGGAAAAAAAAAATGTAGACAACAAGCAAAAAAAAAAGTGCAAGTTTTTATCCTAATCAGTGCTAGTCTTCTGCGAAAGTGGCATAATGCAAACCGCACAAAAGCAGGGCATCGCCGCAGTAGAAGCAAGTTATTAGAATAGGATTCAGCAGTAAGGTTTTTAAAATGTGCATTTTAATTAGAACTCATTTAAAGCACAACTGATCAAAACAGTGATAATGTGAAAAGCCTAATTAATTTTTGTCTAAGTAACGAAGTCTCATTACAGAGGGGTCTTCGGAAGAAAAGGGTTTGGGATGTTAAAAACCGGGTGTTTGTAATGAGACGCAATACTGCTGGGAGCCTGGAAGCCAGACCCAGAGGTTTCACAGGACTGCAGCAGCCACTGTATTAATCTTTTAACAGGAAAAAGTAACCCTACTGAGATGAGACATCCCATTTATAGTCAAGTTCTGAGTTGCAACCATTGGCAGAGATATTAAAACACAATCAAACAGAATGGCATATTATAAAACAAATATAAATACAATTAAAACCAGATTAAGTAAAAGATCAAAGCAGGCTCAAAAAAAAAAAAGCAGTTTCCAGGGAGTTCAGGGTCCAGACAGCAGAGGAGGAGCAGAAGCTTGGAGGTTTGGAACACTTCTAAGGACTAAGGAACTAGTGATTTTCTAAGTACTAATGAAGAATTAAAACCGTGTAGATGGGGGAGAGCTAACTCAGGGTGGTTATAGGAAAAGAAAATGGTTACTTTTGAACCAAACATAAGTCTTCTAACATTTGAAGTACCACGCCATTTGAAAAGAACAGCAGCAAGGGGAACACCCCCGGGTTCCTATCTGAGGCTAATATAAAGGCTGCTCCATAAGCTCAGCATCAGGAATGGGCTGGGACCGTGGCTCCTGCAGCAGACCTCCCTTTCTTGAAAAGACCTGTGAGAAAGCCCCAGGTTTGAATTAGTACTTCCCCCTAAGCATCGCATCTCAACAACAGAGAGCTCAAGCTCCAGCAAGCACAGGCACAGGAATAAAATACAATACAAAAGAATTATTTCATTAATAATCATGCTAAATAAAGCACCACTTTGTACTTACACCTGAGCAGAAATTAAGTGCTCTATAAAAAAAATAATCTTTCCCAGTTTTGTTAAGCTTTAGTAAAGTGACAGGTACCAGCCACGGATAGTTTGATGTACCTTGCAAAGATCAGTACTACCAAAGACGAGTGTCTTTCACAGGAACCTTTTGTCTAGTTTCTTACTAACTGCATCCTGTCTCTCTTCCCCCCACTGCACCACAATTACTTATTTTAAGCATCACCCAGAGCACGCCCAGGTTTCTTAAACCAGGTTGTGCCTTCCCCCCGGCTTCCCCATGAGCCATATCCTGTATGTTCGGTTTTTAATCAGTGTTTGCACCTCACTGATTTGGGGCCACAGCTTGTGCCCCAGCTGGTCAGTCAGCACTGATGTGCCAGGGGCAGTCACCCAGGGCTCCAAATGAGATTGAGGTGGGGTTGTTCAAGGAATTGCAGTCATGAGTGGCTTAGCTTGAGTCCAGACTGTTAACTACAGGGGTGGCAGGTGGGCACCCACATGCAGCTGCCTCTGGCAAAGAGGGAGGGCAGAAACATCTGAAATCATTCTGGTATTAATCACCAAAGGTGAAACTCAGAACACTGATGCAAAATCCTCATCAGACATCCATTTCCCAGGGCCCTCCCCTACGTGTCAAGGGTTGAGTCCACCCTCCCATTCCTTCATGAGCAGCTACTCAGTTACCAGCAGCAAACCAGTAAGGGAAGATGACAAGTACTTGTTTTACAGAAGGCCACTCTAGTGTTTCACCTTTTTTATTGTGGTTTATTGCATTTTGTTTTTTCACTTCAAAAAGAAAATAAATTCAACAGGAGACAAATGCATTTCATGATTTTTAATAATTTTGTGCCATGGTTTAACCACAGCATATTAAGAACAAGCATAAAATCTGTATTTAAAACTAACAACAGCACTTAGAGCAACATCTTCCTTTAAAAGTATTGCAATAAACAGACCTTAGGTCTAAAAACTAGGACATCACCATTTGCTCAATTAAAAGAATCAGATACAGAACAGTTGAAATTTTTCCTGTATATAACTGGGAGTTACTGTGGAAAAAGAGCAACAAATTAATTGTGTTAAAAAGAAAATAAAATAAAAAAATAATAAAGCAAGCCAGGTTTGTCATAGCGTCACATGAACAGCTATTGAGAAATTCCAATACAGTTGTAAAAAGACTTTAATACCTTTGTTTTTACAACAATAAAATTTAAAAGAAAGATTAAATATTGTTGATAGTGCTGTACATATTTCAGAATAGCTTGAAACAAAATGGACAAAAATAAGAGACGTTGAAAACATGATCTTGAAAGCCACAACATTGGAAATACAAAATAATCCATACAGCAATAAAGCATTTTACACTGTAAAATAACTAGCAAGGAACAATAAAGAAAGGGTCAACACTCTAAAACCAGGTATTTGATGGTTAATTTTAAGCGGAACAGCCTGCCTGATGCACATACCATTGTGAAATGCTCTGAGCACAGCAGCGCTGGGCAGCTGATAGCCATACAAAGATAAAACCCCTGTCAACGCTTCTGTACTTTGTACTGTAAGTAGAAAAGCTTTGTTAAAGAATAAAGAGAATTTTTTTAATTATTATTATTTTTGCTTTCCAGGTCTATGATGCCTGAGGCTCTCATAACTTCTGCTTATGCTTCTTTAAAAATCTTGGCTGCCTGCTGTGCTTCGTGGTACACAGAGAAGCGTGAATGCAGTTGTGAGTGCACGTAATAGTCTGCTCTTTCCACTACAGCTTCAAAGCAAATTAGTGCCTCTAAGAGGAGACATGCTCATGTTTGGTCCACTCAATACGCAAGTTTTGTTATGATAAATCCTACCCTAGACTCCTCCAGCAGGAGGTTTACTCTGAAGAGCCTTCCTAGTCAAGGCCTAGGGTTTTTTTGTTTGTTTTTCTTCCTTCATGCACAGAAGTGGTACTGCAGTGCAAACAGAAACATGAACTGCAAACAGAAACATGAACGTGGCCAGACAAGGCATACTTCCAAAACAATTACTCTGTGCCCTGACAAACAATAAATGAGTTAACAAATGGCTATCATGAAATATGCATATTTCCCTACAGTACATGCTTACTGATAAAACAGCTCTGTATACAGAGGGATGGATAGAAGCTACCTGTAAGGGCTTGATGATGCAGAACTGGCCATAAAAACTTACACACTTCTTTAAAACAAAAACAACAAAACAACCATGATCAACATTCAGATACAGGACTCCTGTGAGGGCTTTTAAAAAGATATTTACAGACAAATGTGTAGCTGAAGTTTCAGGTCAACAGAGAAGTCGTGAAGGACTGTGCTCCAAGGCACCATCCTCCAGCGTGACAGACTGGACTGAAAGCCCAACTCAAATCAGAGGAAGCCTCACCATTGACTTCACTGGGCCCTGGATAAGGCCCCCTGAGTT
This sequence comes from Ibidorhyncha struthersii, assembly GCA_013398815.1. Taxonomy (NCBI): domain Eukaryota; kingdom Metazoa; phylum Chordata; class Aves; order Charadriiformes; family Charadriidae; genus Ibidorhyncha; species Ibidorhyncha struthersii. The sequence continues at coordinate 156,667 of VZSZ01006622.1, forward strand.
TTAGCATAGCATTTAGCTAGTCATCTGAAAAACCAAACAAAAATACCATCTCAAATGTATCCCATCACATTGCTACCTTACATCTGTGGTTAAAGCCCGACAAGTATAAAAAAAGCTACATGTAGACACGAGTATCTATGAAAGATTAGTCGGTATCCATCTGTGAGAGGACTAGTCTGTCTTGGACCAATAAACTTTTCTATCACCTACTGTCCTGGGATAGTTAGAACAAACAGTTTAGAAAAATAAGTACAGCATCTGCAAGTCTCTACACTAGAACTTCATGCTGAGTTTTCCTGAGGTATTTGCTTTACCAAAGAGCCCATGCCAAGGGCGCACAGGGGCACGGAGACACCAGGGGAGAACCAAACTGCCTGGCAGAAAGTTAGTGTTGGATCACCTTCCACGCCACTTCCCACACTGGGTCTGAACAGGTTTAGGCATTTCTCCATAATCTTAAGTATGAACCTGGGTTGAGCCATTGCTGTCAGTGGCCAACACAGCAGCAGAGCTGCCGACTCAAAGCTCATGCTCAAACCCTGCATTCATCTCGCTACCAACTGCAGCTTTTCTCACCTACCCTTAAGGCTTGCACCCTGCAACTACACAGGTCTCCTGCGAGTCCCAGTTACACACCAAGCCTTAAGCCAGTTGCAGTGGCAGGATCGCGTACCAGTAGCAGGCATGGAGCAAGGGCTGGCTGTTATCACAAAAGTCTCGTTGGCCTAGTTTTGATTTTGCAGGGATGGTTTGGGTCAGTTCCCACCTGTCTGAGCTTCACTTCAAATCTAGGATGTGGATAAAAAGATTTGAAAGGTTTTAGCCCATTTCTAAGTAAAAAAAAAAAAAAAAAGCTAATCAAGGATAATAATAAATAACGTTATCTGCTGGAGAAGTAGTAACTAACACTTGTCCAACTCAGCAATAGTGAGGCACCAACCAATATGAGAAGCATCCAGTTGCAAGGTTAAAGCTGTGGAGGTTTTGTTTGGTTTGTGTTTTTTCCTTTTTCTTAAAGTGACACATTTAAAAAAAAAAAAAAAACAAACAAAAACCAGAACAAATCTTCACAGCAAAGATGCATCAAACGACCAATCACTATACACAGGCTAGTCAAAAAGGATTTGTTCAAACTTTTTCCCTTATGATATTATATTGATATTTAATAGGAAAATAAAATACATAGACTTTTTGTCATTTGTATGCATTCATTTGCAAATTTTTTTTACAAAAAAGGACCAAGCACAGAAGTTGGCATTCACAAAGCCTATGCCATGTTTTTGTGTGTTAAAATTGGTATCGTCTATACATTATCTTACAGTATTAACAACATCTATTTGTTTTTGTATGTTTGTTTGTTCTACCCATTGGGTAGGATATGTGCATAATATATTCAAGTTATACACAGCACCATACAAACAAGAAAAAAACTCAGAAAAAAAGACAGACAACTGAAAAGCACCATTTTAAGTGAGGCACAACAAAGGTGGGAGCGTAAGGCCTGAATCCAAAGTCCCCTGAAGTCAGCAAGAATCTTCCTACCAACTTCACCAGGCTTTGGATCAGGCCCTCTCGAGTGCAAGGGGATTCCTATCTGCTCAGACCTGAACATGAGGCACCTTAGTTGCTTACACACTACTGACATGCAAACCTCCTCAAAATTATATCTAATATGGACGGATATAATTTATTAATAACCCTACCACAGCGGACAGACAAGCACAAACCAAGGAGAGAAAGGAAGAAAAGAGACAGCTTCGTCACCCACGAGATCCTACACACACCATGTCGTTTCGGTAAGCTCACACACTAAACCATTTAAAACAGCGGCAGCAGCAATACAGCAAAGAAATGAGTCACCCCTGGCAGTATATCACACGGAGGGAAGTTGTTGGAGGGAAGGGGGAAGTCTCTAAGTTACGAGTTTGTTTCTTTATCATTAACCAACATAAAGGTAAACTCTTTTATAGCAGGAAAGCGATGCTAGCAATACCCGGGTTGCTTGTATTCATTCTAAAAATGGAACAGAGACAACAGCAAGGCAGAAGTAAGAGCCAGGAGAGTTTGCAACACCTCTCAATAAAAGTCATGCTCAGTTTTCTCTTTCAAAAGCAGGAGAAACATAGCAAGCGGTTACAAAAACTGCATTAGGGGCCCTGAAAAATATTTCCTGCAAATACTTGCAATTTCAAGGAAACACCAGTAGACTCCTCCACTGTGTGTCTCTGGTACTCACTAGTATGGTAAAGCACTTCATCAAAACTGAGCCATCACCTACACTTGCGTTTGCTGGGAAGAGGCAATGCGGGTCTGATATCGGTTTTGGAGGCTGAACTTGGTGGTGAAGCTTCTGCTAATTCCCCAAGTAGAGCCGTACCAAGAAAATGACTCTCTCTTGCTGGTGCAAGTGTGCCTAATGGGGCTTTTGCCAGCATAGCAATGGCAATCGGAGGGGGGTCAAAAGGTAGTTTACACTCCTGATTAATGAGCACTGACTGGCAAACAATATATTAAGTATTAAAAAAATAAAAAATAAAATCTTACCAACCAACATTTTCAGCTGGGCCACTCTCAAAACTTTAAACTTCAACTTCGTAATAAAACATACAGAACAGAGTCTTTGAATGGGAAACCTCTCTAAGTTCAACACATCCTCACAAGGGGCTTTTCCATGCTCTACAAGGCTTCAACAGGTCTCAGACAATTCAGTAAGAGTGCCTCTTTCCAGGGATTTAAACAATTGACACACTGGGGGCTAGTTTAGGAGAAAAGTTGTAATCGCACTGGTTGGCAAGCAGGCAACACAGTACAGGAAGAGACCAGATATGTGTAATTAAATTATTTGCAACAGCCTTTACCTAAAGAGCAAAGACATAATCAAAAGCCAGCCTTCATCTGAACCCACTGTACAAGTGGATCACTTGGTTCTCAGCATCAGCTAGGTTTGAAAAAACATGTTTCTAAGATTTAGAGTGCATAAAGTACATTTCCTTCCTGTACATCAATACATGAGGTCTACGTTAGGGTTGTCCCAAAAGCACGAGGATTTTTCAAAGCTCACCCAAAAGGAGAGAGCTGTTGGATGGAAGATGCACTAGTGCACCAGGTCACTGGCAAGAATTTGCACAGCAAGAAACTCCCGTACTGATAAAAAACAGGGCCATGACATTTACAGGACTGAAAAGCAAATATTCCTCATGCCTCCAGCTGTTTGACAGATGACTTGTCATTGTTCCTGAGAGCACATTATATAGCCATTTAGCATTTCTGGAAGGTGGTTATGGAATAGTAACTAATATAGAGATAATCAAGGGGTAGGATACAGGCACAAGTTTGCATGCAGGCATGTATACACACACATGTATGGCCATGACTTAATGGTAATGACCAGAGAGAACTTCCAATAAATATCTAAATACCTCCAAATGTACCAGCAAGCCTATTGTTTATCCTTGGGGGAAGGAAAAAAAAAAAAAAAAAAGGCAAAAGCAAAAAAAAAAGAACAAAGAACAATCTTGGAGCATATCTATTTTCACCAGCATACCATTTTCTTTTTCTTTGCCTATGAAATGGGGTTACCTTAGTTACCACGAGCATTCAGGGCTCAGAGTCAGAGGAGGGTTAGTAATCAGTCTTCTTCAAACCATTCAAATATTCCTGACAGATCAGAGTGTCAGTTTTAAGGTCCTGTATCTCACTACCTGGCAGGGTTAGAAACCACTGCTTCAGACAGCGCTGTTCCAGACAGCCTATGCACGGGACTCTCCAACAGGACAAGGCTTTCTTCCCTATCGCAAAGAAAGTGCATTCTTTCAGAAACGTCATTTCACTCCTTGTCCTTCCCTGAATCACATTCACAGAAAACAAACAAACAAAAAATCAGCACCACTTTTTTTTAATATTTCTGCAACACAAATTCATGATTTATTCATTATTATATTATTCAGGGTAATTCTGGGATAACAGAAGCAGCTGCAGCTTCCAGTTGGGAAAAATTGGTGGGAGAAGTGGGGAAGCAATAATAAAAAGCCAAATGAAACACAGCTTGACCCATAGTTCCTGCAGAATCCACAACTGCAGGAATGTAAATACCTTGCTCACTAGCCATCAAGAACTTGTACGTGGGACATGTGTCTGAGTTTTCCTACTTAGAAGGAAAAAGCATGCTGTAGTAAAGTGACGTCAGACTGAGACTGTGTTAAGTGCAGAGTTCATCAGCAGCTTAAGTAGCTCCTCCCTGACAGAAACAATGTGTTATGCAAAGTACCATGAATTCTGCATGTGCCACACACTACAGGAAAGGGGTCTGAACACTGCTCCATTGACTGGGAACTAGTCATCATATTCCTCACTCACATCTTTAACACAGCTTCACACACGACGAGCCGGCTTGTACAGCACTGAGATGCACCCAACCACAATCAGGCTAAATGCACCTCCAGAATTAGAGCGAAGTGCTGAGTGCTCCATTGGGAAACTGGGAGAGGAACCCCTAAATGCCTGCCTTTTCTAGCCCTGCAAGATCACAGGAAAACACCAAAGATGGGGCATATTTAGCATGAAGAAGGGAACCGTGCCAAGCCACATATGGGAAAAATGAACCCTTGTGGAAGGATGGAGGTCATCATGCTTTATTTCTTAAAGGTACATTAAAAAAAAAATCCTTTAACTTGAAAATTTCTGAAGTGGGGACATGACTGGACTGAATTTTGAGAAGATGGGTTACTGGGCAAAAATCAGGAGATGCAACCAGAATTCAGACTAATATGATCCATCACACAGAAAACTCCACATTATGTGGGTTTTGTGCATGATACACATAAACCAAAACACCAGTATGGAGGTACAGTCTACATGATTAACTCTACAATGTTTACAGAAATCTTTTGAATTTACAAGGCTTCATCTGAGTGGCTGTGAAACACAGTTTACTAGTTCTGGATATTTTCAAAGGGAGTTTTCCATAAAGGCTTCATAGAATTACCTGTCTTCAGAGATCACCGCTTCTAAGCCTGTAAAGACTGACAGTGCTATCTAATTCTGATACTCCTCCTTTTACCATTCTGTTAGCGAGGGCATATTCTCTCTCACTGCAACAAAAGAAAAACAAACACTGTTGCAAGATTATACTATTGGCTGTACATCCATCAGAGATCACTATATTAATCTGAAAAAAAAAAACATATTTATTCCTATAAGGGGCCCCAAACCAAAAGCAGCAGATTGCAAGCTCACCTATGGCAAGCAACAGGTGAGTACGCTTTCAGAGCTGATGGGTATACTGGCTGCACATTAGCTTTGGACAGCAGAATATGATGAGAAGACGAAGATGCAAAAAATACTAAGCTCTTTTTAAACAAATCTTTTCTACAGAACTGGAACAGGTTACATCTTCCATGCAAAGACAAATTAAGAAACAACAGTACACATACCGGACAATGTTAATGGAAAGTGCATTAACCCACTGGCATGCAGTGATGGCAAAACATGTCAAAGGGCTGTCTTCAAAGAAAGCACATTCCCAAGAGGTGACTTTGAAGGCACCTTCAAGGCTTACTTCACTGAGATCCGTGCATGGGGAAAAGTTGGTACTCAACCGGTCCAAGCCCAGGGCCCAGTCCAGGTGTGCTCTGCCATGACGACTGAGTTCCAGCTGTTCTTACCTAAAGGCTTCTTGGCTAAATAATCCTCATTTAGGCAACAGCAAATTATCTGTGTAGGCACACACATTCTCTGACTTAAAAGCTCACTTCTGAAGGACAACAAAAGTCACTGAAGGACAAACCCAACACGTGCTGGGTTTGTCTTCTGGGTTTTTTTTTGTTTTTTAAACTAAGAAATATGTTCATAGGTTGTTTGCAAAAATCTAATTTCACAGCTTTTATTCCCAGAAATCAGACATGACTAGAGCCCTAGCTGACTGACAGCCACCTAGTCATCTCCTGAACACCTCTCCTCTAAGTCCAAGTGGAAAAAAAATAAATTAATCCCATCACACACTCTCTCCCTCTCTCCCTTCAAATAACACATAAAATTAAAAGGCAGCTTTGCTCTGCATCACCAGCGTGACTCAGACCAAAAACACAATTACAGAGACAAATGAGGCTGCATATTCAGACTAACAGTTACACAAACACGTTCTAAACTAGAATAAAACCAAATTACCTTATGAAGAAAATAATCTACACTGAGGCCCATAAAACACACACACAGACACGCATACTGTTTTGGCATTAAAACTCTGCATAGATCAAAGATGCACTTCAGTTATCAGAGCCCCCGGTGTACAGAAGTCCTGCAGAAATCCAGCCTCCAGCCATGGGACCAGGCGCCAGGGCACCACACTCCTCTACAGCACCCTCAGGGCGCTTAGCGGCTGCTGCCCTTAACCAAGCACAAAGCTTAAGAAAATAGAAAAAAGTGAAAGATCTTAAAGTGAAAAGGTCTATGACACTCATACACATATATATTAGAAACTATTTACGCTAGACTCTATAGGTTCTTACTTTAAGTCCATTTCCGAAATGCATTTTAAGTGCAAGTTGTGCTTTTTCATGTGCTTGTGATGCCACTATCACCCTTTGCCAACCGCCTTCCAGCGCTGCGTGTGCTTCCACACAGAAACAGCCAGGGAAGAAATACCCCAACATGCCACTTTGCAGGCAGGTAACGTTTTCCAACTACTCTTAAGACCAGCATGGCAAAACTAGGGCTAACAGACACTTAGTTAACACGCAAGTCATCTTTACCCATGAGCATAGTCCTGCTGGCATCAGCCAGATGACATGCATGGAGGAGGGTTTCCGCAACAGGGCCCAGAGCAAAATAGTGTGCAGTGAGAATAACTGGTGCTCCCACGTCACTGCCAGGGATGCCGCAGAAGCCAGCACCTCTGTCACGAGTGCTCTCGGTACTGCTGCAGAAACTGCATGGGGGGTTATAGCTACAAAGGTCCCTTCACTTCAACAGGATGCATCTCCCGGGCTGAACTTCAGTATCTAAAGGATGAAATGGAAAGTGAAAAGCACATGAGTCTCACGTATTCTTAACAGCATTGCAGGGGAAAAAACCCACCTTGCATTTTTAAACAATTTATTGCATAATGTCATGATATGTGACTAAATACATTTTAGGCTACAGTGAGGACAAAAATCTCTAAAACTGTCAGTACTGGCAATACTGCATTATGAAAAGGAAAAGAATGGCAGCACTTAGTTAGAATCAATACAAATTAACACATCTGGGATTTTGTTTTGCCATTTACGAAACAAATGGTCTACACCGCAAAACAGCTAAACCCTAAGTGATGGAAAATGCTGGGATTTCATATTTGCTGTCTTCCATCCAAAAGCCTCCAAGACAATTCACTGATGCACTGTTATTTGAATGCAAATTATTGCAAAGACAGGTGTCCCTGTATTTCTTGATTTGTAGAAGTCAAGAGATGTTAGGCTAAGTCCTGTCCCCTTTTTCTAGCAAACCCGGGGGGAGGGGGGCAAACTCCTCCAGATTACTTCTGGGGCTCCATCATTATTCCACAGGTGAAAAGACAACATATAGAAGAACTTCACATAAAACAGTTCCCTCATATATATTTTTTTTAAACATTAAGATAGTGCAACTTTTTAAAACACATTTATCACAACACAAATTAATTCCTTGCATTCATCTAAGTTCTCAACTTTATACCTTGGCACACAAAACAGGAATTTTGTTTCATATTAAAAAAAAAAATCCACACCCTGGGAGAACAAAAAAAAGCAAACTGGCCAATTCTTCCCCCATTTATCTAGCAAAATCACCTTCTTCCTTCTACCATTCAGTGAGTATGAAACAGGCTGTACAAGCCTCATTTCTGTGCTAAGTTAACTTTTACAATTAAATAATTGAAATAGTTTATTAAAANATCAGAAACAAAGAACTGGTTTGCACGTTTGGTTTTACTAAGTTGTACCACGTGAAACGTAACAACATTGTGCACCGGAGCATGGGGGTCTTCCTCCACCGCTCTGCTTCAATCTCTTGTCTTCAGTTCAAATGCACCTGGGCGAGTAACTTAGACCAGGTTTCCTGGTTTCCGGTCTTGGCCTTTGCTGGGGACTATTGTGCTCTCTGAATTGTTCTGCTGAAACTGAAGTCTGCTCCCCCTCTGCGAGGAAGGAGGCACGTTGCTGTGCTGGTGATGGAAAAAAGAAGAGCCTGGGTAATGGCCCATGACCTCGCTGTACGTCGGGGGTGGTCCTTCCATCCTTCCATTACTACTATAGTTGGTTGCACTTATGCCCGAATTGCTGCTTGGTGGGCAGGGGCCCCCATTGTACATCGAGATGTCTATCAAGTCGCTATCAAAAATGGTTCGGTTGGGCGGTGCCCTGACAGATTCCCGGTTGAGCTCCATTTGCTGTTCCGGGTCCCGGAGCTGCAGGGTGCATGGGCCTTGGTACGGTGGTGGCTCTTCCCCATCAGAGAGGGAGATGGTCGGAGGAAGGTCAATCTCATGCTGCATGTAAGGGTAAGTGGGCTGGAAGCGACTGAAACGGTCCCGCTGCATAAAAGATGGGGCGGTAAACCTGTCCCTGGACCTTGGAGCATACATGATCTGAAATGGGAAGAGAGACATGTGACTCCGCATCTGAGCAAAGCACTGTGGGTGCTCCATATTTATGAAGAGCTGATAAAACAGAAAATACTTCTCTTTGCCACCCATCTTGAAAGATTAAACCCAGCAGATACTGTGCACGCATGCTCCCACACATATGCATGTGAAAAGAAGAAGTAGGAGTTGCAGGAAGGATCTAACACAAGATACTTGAGAACAGCTCTACAAAGGAAGACCAAGACCTCACACAGCTCCTTCATGCAGACCCAAGAGAAAACAATTCTGTTTCTGTACACAGGAAACACCTTCCCTCTAGTCTTGACAATTAACTAGTTCTACAAAAATGTCTCAATACTTAATTTCAGCTGCAGTATGAGCATCCCTCTCCTACTCAGAGTTAATGTAAAACCCTGCATCACCAAAGAATTCAGATGGTTATTTTAGTACGTTTTGTGAAGGCCTGGCATATCTCACGCCTTCACTACCAGAGTGTATCAGGTGTCCTCCTCCACCTCGGGTCTCAGCCAGAACTCAGCCTCCGGGGACAACCTGCAAGGCTTCTGCACTGAGAGCGGAAAAAACGTCCCCGGCGTATTAGGCCCTGGAGAAGGTCAGGCTTTACAAGAGGAAGAGTTCAAGAGACTCTGTGAGAAGCTATTGCTCCTCACTTGGTCTATCTCAGACCTAGAGAGACACACCAGCTTCTTAGATGTAGATCTATGGAACTGCTCTTCTCATTTTTGGGTCGATGCAGGGTACTTTAGCCCCCGACCCTCACAGATGCAAGGTCAGCCATCACTGTTTGACACAGGCGAGCTGGGCCACTTGGAGCAACACACCCACAAATTATCACTCAAACCAGGGATCTGTGCTAGCTGGAAGACAGGAGACACTGGTGATAGGATGTGTTGTAAATCCAGGAAAAACACCGGGAGAATAACAACTGGTCTCACAGATTCCACTGAACACTCAAATAAGTGAGCCACTGCATGAGAGAGACACCTCCACCACTTACCTGTGAATGCCTACTATGATACAGGAAACTGCAGACAGAGATGAGGTATTGGGTAGGCAGAATTTAATTCTTTTAATGAAAAAGTCTTAAGCATTTATGCAACAGGAGTTAAGGCAGGCTCAGATGTCCGCGTGAACCTGGCTCTTGGTCTATACTGAAAAAGCTTTATTTACTCAATAGAAGCATGTTTTTGAGAGGAGCCAAATATACATCGCAGGCAAGAGGAAAGCACATTGGTGAAGATAATAAGAAATCTGAATGTACCTCTGAAGCACCCTGGCGCGAAACCGAGCTTTCTGAAGGCCACAAGCACCCTTCCTGGAATGTAGAAAAACACAACAAAAGACAAAAATTAATAGATCACATCACCATCCTACCTCAAATACCACAACTTGGAGTAGCAGTCAGCTTCTAAGGACTGGCTGTCTCCACCTAGAGAAAGGTGATAAATGTGTGATGTCCCACCCCTCGTTTTCCAAAACTAGAGCAAACAGCAGCTGTGCACCCAAGCAAGTCAAGCTTGGTCCAGTGTGCAAGTGCCAAGATGCCATCCCCAGCACCCAGCCTCACAGGCCGTAAGGACGCAGCAAACCAGTTGCAGCTACGAGCACATGGCAGTGTGCACAGACAACAGGGGACACTTCAGCACTCGTGTGCTGAACGGGTACCCTTCACCTCCCAACCTGTGACAAGGCCACATCAGCAGGTCTGATGAAGCTGACCTGCCAGCCAGGATCCCCACTACACACCAGAGCCAAAACAGTTTGCAACAAAACCTGACATCTGTGATCTCAATGAAGTGACAGTCACTCTAAACCTAGGTACATTCTGGTCAAAACTGTCAGTTGCCCGATTCCCACCATAAACAGTAGTTAAGCAGCTGAGGTTTCAGCCACCAGTTCCCTGTTTCAACCGCTTCCCCAACCACCTTCTCAGGCCAAAGTATTTTCTCTCTCTCATGCCTTGAAAGGCTGTTCAGACACTGTTACAAGCGCTCAGGGCAGAATAGAAGGGTGAAGAACATATGTGTATCATTATTTTTCTTCTCAATTAATTGTTTAGAGTAGCACTAATATCGCAATGGTTTTATTCTATTGGAAAATTTCAAAGCTGAAGAGGACACATCAAAGCAGCTATAAAGCACATAATTTCAGTCTTGGTGCAAAAAGAGAAAATCAAAACATTGTATGGTCATGACTATCTTCTTGGTGCTAATTCAATTTTTATGATTTTATAGACATAAGAAATTTCAGAAACAGGAAGAAAAATGCATACTGTCCCCAAAAGCATTACCCTGTATAGACTACTCTCAGATCTCACTGTACGGTTTCTTCTCTGCACAGCATCTTTCAACATATTTCAGCTATAAAAATAGATCTAACTAGATGTTCATCATGACACTCAGAGACCAAAAGCAGTCTGTGATCTTGTCAGGAGAGTCCACCGCAGAGGAAAGCTGCTCTAAGAGGAATTTCCCACAAGATTCAGCTGTTAAGGGAAATGCTTTGAATAACAAAGCTGGTCAATCACTTCTCGTCTGTAGCTTTAGAGAGCAGAGATAGAGGGAGGCTGACAACTGCAATTATTTACAACTTCCCTTTGCGAGTACCCCCATTTGCAAAGGCCTGACACAAAAGACAAATCTTATGTAGATTCATGCGTTTCAGTGCCTATGTAAGGTTTCGTCAATAGAAAAATTGTAACTGTATAACTGTATATATCCATACTGGTACCCACCTTCCATCACCCAGATGCCCTCATTTTGAAATAATCTGAGGGTATATTTGCACAATTAAAGACAATCAGGTTATCAGCAGCTGACCCAGCAGGCTCCAAACCTGTTGCAATTGTTATGTAAAACATACTAGTGAAAGCTAAAGTGCTCAATTAACTGCCCATGAACTACAGACCATACACAGCCCAACGGCAGATTTCTGAGTGATGGTTCAAAAAATAGGATAGTGTGTAGCTTTATGCTTAGTGAAACTATCTCGGTCTCTCCTTTCATGTGTTCAGGCTCAGAAGAGAGGAAAAAAGGCAAAACCAATGAATTCCTTTCTGGGTTGGGTCAATCTACCACCACCACTCATGTTACTTAAACTCTCTTATGAAAGAGAGTTTCCAATGAGGAAATGGAAATGACGACTCCCATTGTAGGGCTCATCTCCCTTAAGGCAGGAGAGCAAGGAGAGGAGAGGGAGATGGTTTGTCCATATAGAAGAAAAAACTCCTCGCGCTGAGATGGAGCGGCAACCTGCATGCTGAGCGTAGGCACACAGACCTGGTACCAGCAGCGTCAAACAGGAACAACTTGCTGGAAAAGTGGAGTTGCCCATTACTTCTCCTGCTGATGCCTGAATCCCAGTACAGTAAAAGACCCTGCCTAGAGGCACTGCAGCTGCTACAGGAACCCTCCAGAGTGCAACCAGGGTGCTGGGACAGTCAGACCAAGACGATGCAAGCAAAGGAGCCTGTGGTTCTCCCTGTTCCGGGCTAATTACTTGAGGAGGTAGACACCTTGGGATGCAGCTGAACTCCAAGGCTGTAAGATCCTTAGGATGCAAGGGTGTGTAATAACATGGCCTCTGTGACAATGTGTCCTACAGCACACCTGTAGCTACTCCCTTCCCTAAGGTTTCCTCTGGAGAGAGCAGCAGGCTGAATAAATCATCTGGCAGCAGCCAATTCCCAGTAAGATCTCTATCCCAGGAGCCAGAGGAACCCCCTAAGCAGATGGCTGAGTAGCATGTGCTCAGCATGCCCACACTTGGAGAATACCAGGCTCACACACTACGTGCAGACCAACTTCACCACATATACATGGTCGGTCCAGTGCCACAATACAGGATTCTCTCACCGCCACTAGAATAAGCCCAGACTAACTGGCCCAGTGTAGGAAAAGGCGCTACACTCTTACTGAGTGCATGGACAAGCCTTAAAATGGACAGTGAGAGACGCCAAGAGAAAGGGAAGGAGCTGACAGACAACTAGGTTTCCTGCACTCAGCTACAGAGGAATCCTTGAATCCTTCTAGGACACGAACCTATTGTACAGTGACCTGCAACAACAAATACAAACATATAGAGGGGCTTTCTAAACTTTAAGAGGAGAGCAGTATGACAACATGGGAAGAAGAGTACAGAGAGGAGGAAAAGAAAGAGAGAGGGAGAAAGAGACAATGGACAACATACCAGTGCTTAATTATGAATGGCTCTATGGGGTTTATAAGTATTTGAGGGATACAACAGAACAAGAAAATCATTTATGCTTAATATCATGCACTAGATATACCTTATCCTTTTATATAGCACATATTCAATTAGGTGCCTCTGAGACAGACACAGTATCCCATTACTGAGCTGTGCAGCTCCTACTTCAGGGCTGGCCTGGGAACTGCCAGCTCAGACCAAAGGCAGGCTCTGCTCGGGTCTATCTGCAACCACTTATTTAGGTGCACCTCTCTGCTAACATCCCAAGGCTAAGAGAAGTTAGGAAATGAATAAAAATTTAACACACTGAAGTGCTTTGCTGAATCTTGCCCTGAAATGCTATAGGGGTTTTCTGCACTTTGCATTCTATAGATAAACCCCATCTCCTCTACAGAAGGTGGCATCTGTCTGGAACACAAGAATTGCATCCAAAAAGGTGCCTGCCCCATCTTCCCAATTTTGGTTGTTTCAGGAAGGCAGAACAGCTGAAATCGCTGTGTCCACCATGGGGGACTTACTACCTACCTTTCTCAAGTCTCCATATCAGGGAAATCCTCCCTCCCCTGGGTTGGGTGGCACCCACCTACCCCACTATTTGGTTTTATGTTGGTGGGTTGGCATCCACCTACCCCACTATTCTTGTGGCGATGGCAAAGTGTTGAGAGGTGAAGAAAGGAAAAACCTGTGTGTTGCAGAAAGAAAATATTCCCCCCCCGCCCCCAAGTTGCAGGTGTAAGAAATAACATGCTGGAACTGCCACTGGGGTGACTGGGGTGACTTACACTGAGGTAAAGTGTTATTTCTTGCTCTCTCCTTGTCCTTCTACTTACAGACCTTCATTTGACAACTAAAATGTTTCCCTGTGCTCAGATCAGTAAAAACCACATAAGAACTGACAGCATTTGTATTTATATTCCCTCATATTGTTTCTCCCTTTATTATTTAAAATACCGAGGTAGATTGGCCTAATGATAAAAACCTACTTTTGACGACTTCTCACTCAGTGACTGCTTGTCCCATGAGCAAGATATCAGGCACAAGCAATACAGCTCATCACAACAGTGAACCAGCCGCCAGGCCTGGTGCATGCCCACACCACCTGGCATCATGCCGACAGGCACTTCTCTACCAGAAAATCCAGTGCTGGCAGTCTTGCTGGATGCCCCCTCACACCAAACGCCCAGGGATTTGTACAAGTGGTTCTCAGGTATGTGCAATCAAGGCTAAACCTGAGCAAATGCAATTCACCCTTTTTTTTTTGTGGGCTATATATTATTTGCCTGCTTTTATAGGTTGTCAATAGCTCTAGCCACTTCAGCTTGCTCCTTCTTAGAGAGACTAAAGGTCTTCAGGCATGAGCTTCAATACTTAAAAAGTAACAGGGAGAGAACACTCATGCATTCATTCCCTATATTGTATTCATTTTTAATACTGTTAGGTTTTGAAATGAAAAAGAATGGGTCTCCATGGTAAATCCTAGCTCCTACAAATAACACCAAAGCAAGAAAGATCTTAGGGATCCAGCTACGTCTTTTGCTGACCTTTGCCATTCCTGGGTTTCATGATAATTTACAGAGATTTATTTTGTGATTAGGTTTTGAAATAACAGCATCATTTAATAAATCCAGCTAAGTGATTAGCTAGTTACCTTATGGTGATGATTATTTAACTCAGTATTTAGAGCTTAGGAGACTGGATAAGCCTCAGATAATTTGCTTAATTTATATTTTACAAAGGTTTACATCCTCTAGAATTAAACAGTTTAGGAAGATGATTTTTTGAGGCCATTTTTAAAAACTGTGTTTCCTTGGAGCACAGTGTCATCCAACCACCTTGGCTGAGCATCAGCTTACCGACAGTCAGCAGGAAAGAAATTTACCAGAAGAACAATTTTTAAGTCAGGATAAACTGCAGGTAAAAATTCATGCTCAGCAAGACAAATTCCTCAAACTGTAGTGAAGCAAAAGCATCCCTGTGCTAGTTTTAGCAGGGGCAGAGTTAATTTTCTTCATAGTAGCTAGTTTGGGGCTATGCTTTGGATTTGTGCTGAAAACAGTACTGATAACACACTGATGTTTTTAGTTATTGCTGAGCAGTGCTTACACAGAGCCAAGGCCTTTTCTGCTCCTCCTACCACCCCCCCAGCGAGAGAGCACAAGACATTGGGAGGGGACACAGGTGGAACAGCTGACCCCAACTGACCAAAGGGGAAAGCTGGGGGAAGAAGGAAAGTGGGGGGAACATTTGGAGTTACAGCATTTGTCTTCCCAAGTAAATGGCACACATGATGGAGCCCTGCTTTCCTGGCTGAACACCTGCCTGCCAGTAGGACGCAGTGAATTAATTCTTTATTTTCATTTGCTCGCATGCGCAGCTTTTGCTTTACTTATTAAACTGTCTTTATCTTAACCCATGAGGTTTTCCTCACACTGCCACTTCTCTCCCCCATTCCATGGAGGGCTGGGGGGNTGGTGCTTAGTTGCTGGCTGGGGTTAAACTGCAACAATCCCACATAATCCAAAACTTTGCTTTTTTACTGACTTACTGATTTTCGTCTTTTCTGCAGTTTTCAGGCCGAGTTCTAATTCTCAGAAACTGAAATTGCATTTCCCGAGAAACAAAGTCAGTTTTTCCACTTTCTGAAATGCATTACAGGTATTACTAAGGTCCCTCTTTTTCCTTCGATTAAAATCAGACTTTTTTTATATATACACACCTCCTTTGCAAATGAAGTGTTTCAGATAGCAGTGTAGTTTCTGATTTTTGGCCCTAGGTGGCAGTGATACATTACACCACGCTAAAGCAGTGGCTTGTTCAAAATGCTCCGGGAAGGCAGAGGAGCTGGTTCCTCCCTCCCTCTTCCTGGGTGAGAAGGACCATCGCAACTCTGAAGATTCCAACATTTTCCCTGCCGAACACAAGCAAATCAAAACTATCCCATTGTCCCCAAGAGAATGACGAGTATTCCAGCAGGACTGCTCTCCCCTTCAAAAGCAGCGTTTCCCCAAGGACAGGAAAGGTTACAGCATCTGGCAAAGCGGTGCGTGGTACCACAAAGCACTAGAGAGGTAATTACGGAGAGCGCCAAACCTCACACTTGTAGTCTGCCTCCCTACAGTTACAACGATTAGTTCTGTTACTTAATACCTTAAAAATTCCATTTCCACAACTTCACAGCACTTTACCACTTTAAGTAATATTCATTTCGTCCAAGTGCAGGAAATAAGGACTATTATCCTTCCTCCTTTATTTGGAGATGAAGCAAGTTGCCCAAGGTGACACACTGAGTCAGGAGCAACCTGAAGCCGGCACTCCTTGCTTCTAGTCCTACCTGCAGATTTCCTAGATAATCCTGCCCTTATTAAAGACGATCTGACTTTACTGTGGCAGACTTCAAAGAGGAGCAGCAGCCAGCGCACACTGTCCCTCCCGGCAGCACACCCTGAGGAGAGGCAAGCCCATGACCCTCACGCAGATGGCAGGATATCAGTGCATGTCCAGCTCCTGCCTACTGCTGCCCAGTGCAAAGCAAAAGATTTGGCAAAGTAGGGTGGTCTACAGCACTTGCACTCTCTTCCAGCTATAGACTGGGTTCTTGCTCCCACTGGGATTTTCTTTCTTTTGGACATGTCAGTAAGAAAACAAGAATGAGCGGGCCAGGGATGCCAGCAGGGAACAGAAGGAATAATGCTAGCACCGATGGGGAAAAATTTAAAGAGCCAAGAGGCAACACCAATATTTGAAATCACCAACAAATCCCTGCAGTTGTCATTATTGAGTATTTTCCATCATCCTCCTGATGCTTCCCTTTTACTCTGAAATAGCTGTTCTAAGGAGGAGGATAGTATTTTTACAGCTGTGCTCCTGGAGCTTGGCATTCGAGATGAGCATTATCAATGCAGGTCCTAATGCAAGCTGACTCGCCCCAGCAGTGATGCTGCCCTCAGTGCTGGGAGGCAGGGGCTGGTCAGGATGAGCATCTTGTGTGATGGATGCAGGGACTTTGCTGCCAGGAGCAGGCCTGGGGCAGTCAGTGTTCAGTACTCCTGCAACATCCACTTTATAAGAGAAAAAGATGCAAAGACAGAAGCCACCAGGATGGGGAGAAGGAATCAATTTAGGAACATCAGAAGCTCATTAAGTACCTCCCTGTAAGTCACTCACTTAATCTCTTTCCCCTCAACATCCCCCTGGAAATCACTGGTGACGACACTAAGAGTTAATCATCAGAAAGCAAGATTTATCTTGGTTTTATCCCAGCAGACAGCAGAGTGCTGCAGCAGCTGCTCAGCCGCAGCTACCTACGTTCCAACAGGATGGTTTTGCTACCAGCAACGCTGCCCTCCCAACACAACATCAGTCCTCCCAAGCCAGCAATGCTGCAACACACGCCTCCCCTAGGACAGACACACATACCCTATGTATGGATGTGCCTTTCCAAGGCTGCCACATGGTCTTCCCCAAAACCGCCGGTAGCATCAGTCACTCCTCATGGGAGTGGTTGTGTGATCCTAGTGAAGTGGCCCTGGCCATGCTCCTGGTATACTCCACACCCTACAGCCGGCACATCCTGCTCAGATGCTCTGCAAACCCTGGCTGGCTCCCGGCTGTGAAGCCAAACACTGCTGATGGATGGGCCAGCAGGGGGAAATGTTCAATATTTCATCTATCGTGATAGAGACGCTGTTCAGTACCATGCACGTTCACTTCAGATTGCCGCTCATGCCAACACGGTTCTCATTCAGCATTGTTCCACCTCTTGCAGTTATGACCCCAAAACGCGTATTTCTGGTAATGTTAAAACAAGCTTTGAATGGTTTTATGTCCATGCCAGAAGGAGGCAGGGCTTGCCATGGGAGGGCAGGCAACAGCATCCTCTGCAGCACTGCTGCAGAAGCATCAGTACTCCTGAGCACTCAAAGGCTGTCCTGCCCCTGCTGTGACATGTTTAAGGCCTCAGCACACTAACATTGGCCCCTCTTCTGCCCCTCGAGTGTTACTAACACTTGTGATTCCAGTGATATTTCATCTTTTTTAATACTCTAATTTCTGGACTTGGAAGACAATGAGACTTTCAACTTCCAGGCCTTTTTTTTTTTTTTTCTCCTTTCTTATCATGAAAGAAGTTCAGCCAGCCAAAGAAACCCACAAATACCTTTTACTTCATTGTTTTGGAGGCCTGACCCCATGACTTTTACAGGTGTGAAGTTGGCAGTAAAGGCAGTAGAAAGATTTTCTGTTCATTTCTACTATGCTTTCTAGAAGAACCAGAATAAGAGCGATCATCTGTTCAATAGTTGGTCTTTATGGGCCAGAAATCTGTGCAATTCAGCCACAGCTCAGCTGTTGGAAAGCATGATTATCTAGAAACAGGACAAGCTTGACAAGAAGGAAAATTGAAGGTAACTAAAAGACAAAAAAAGGCCCACCTGAATAGGAAAGGCATGATTGCGCATCTTGATACATCTCTGCTACCTCAGTTATGTGAGGGGGGGGGTCACTTCATAGTTCATTACAGGAACCAGCCAATTTATTTGTTTTACCATTTTCTTCGAAGAATAATACTGCCGAACTTCCTCTGTTTTCATTCACTATTTCTCCACCAACAGAAGGCCTGAGTCAGAACGATATTTTCTTCAGACATTAGGAGTTAAACAGTTAAGTCTGTTTTCAGAGTCTATATACCATAAAAAAAAAAACTCAAAACATTCCTTTGGAAGAAAGCCCACTTATCGATAGCACTTGCACACAGAACAAGGCCTGCCTGATTAAAAATAAATATATTTTAAAAGTATCATCTAACCTGCATCTTACTGTTCATGCTATTTACCTTGTACAACTCGCTCTGCTGTGGACAATGAGGACAGACTGGTTGTTTCCTGATTCACATCACAGATCAAATGCTTTAGTTTCCCATCCCTCATGCACCGCACACTGATTTTAAGGTTTGCGCTGCAATCAGTGCACAACTAGTTCCTATCAGAACTTCCTTCTAACACTCGAGACAAAGGAAAATTTAAACATATGACATCTGACCTCAGAGACCTCCATAAGTCCCATTTTCCACAAGTATGACCTTCTTTTAAGAACAGCTTCAGCTTATCAGAAATGCGGATGAGTAATAGTGATGATAAACCTATACCAGAGAGTTTTCAGAAGAATTAGTAACCAGTTCTTGCCAACCAATCATCAATTCCCATTAAGTGCTCACTTGACTGTGATTATCATTACTTACAAGGGTGCTATCAAACTGGAACTGAGTCAGTGTTTTAAAAATTATTTAAGAGCAGTTCTGGATACTAAAGCAGTTCCTCACTGCAAAACTGCATGTTCTTCTTCACAAGAAGGTGATGTTTCCTCCCTCACATCCATGAGAAAAGGCACCACTTGTTCTGATAACAGACAATACTAACGAACCATACAAAGGAAATAATGGGTTACTTCACGCGTTTGACAGCTTACTGCAGTTTTAAAAGATTTGTGAAGATGAAAATGCGTTTCCTTTATGTCAAATTATTTCATTTTAGGTACTTGGAGCAATTATAGCTAACATTTTTTCAGACAGAAGTGTGGTTCTTGAATTACAGTGTCCATTTCAAAGCAACACTCAAATTAATCTAGCCAATTTTTTCAGCCCTGAAGTCCATAAGGTTAAGATTTGACAAGTTCCAGTTTCATCCATCACCAAATTAGAGCTAGATATTCCTGTGCTACTGAAGCGCTAGTGAATGAGGCGACCTCCCTTTGAGAAGACAGCTCCTTTCCTCCCCACAGAGCCTCCAAGGTAAGAGCTATTCACCCCAGCAAAAGGGGTGCAGGACATGTGCTAAGCGAGAGCTTTGGGGAACCCCACATTCCTCGAATTTTACAGCTGGCTTTCAGAAGGGAGCTGCCAATTGCCAGGATTGCCAGGGGTGCAGCTCTGCGGCAGCCACTCAGGTCCAGCCCTGGCTGCAGCAACCCTGCCTCCTCCCCTGCCTGGGCACTTTACTTGCTGATCTGTCTGAAATCTAACTGTGGGGGGAAAAAAAAAAAAAGCAATTAGCATTCAGCCAGATAAGCCCCCTGAGGCCTCTCATCACGACCTTGACAACTCCCTAAGGAACACAAAGAAGGAGGAAACAAAGGACTTGGATGGAAAGGTGAGACTGTGGACTTACAACTGATGTAAACCATTATGGCACTGCACCTTCCAGCTACAAACAGACAATTTTCTTGACAGTGAAATGAAATGAAGCTGTGAATCCAACATTATTGCCAGGAATTCAATGCATTAAAATGCTACCCTTGCAAATAGCCCCTTGGCTATCACAGTCAGCAAAGAGGCCAAGGGCACCACTCTGAGGACATCAAAAAAAACATCAGAACTTTTTCCAGCAACTTCACAGGATACTTTGTGGCTTCGGGGGATGCCGCAAGGTCAGAGACACCCTGTGGTTAACCCTCACACAAGGGAGCAGTGCATCCCACCCAGCAAACTCCTGGCTCACAAGGAAAGTTAGGTGCCCATGGGTTGACTAATGATAGCCTTAAGAAGTCTCGACTGAGATTTGGTCTTAAGCCTTTGGCTCTGTAACAACACATCTTAACCACTCCGCGTCCTCAGAGAGATCATTTTCCTAGTATTTTCTTGCTGTTTGAGTGAAACAAACATTACATTTTTCTGGGCCAGTGTTTCAGATCAAGCAAACAGTTACAGCAGCTTCACAAAACAGGAATAGTGAGAAAACTCCAGGATGTTAGTAAATATATGGAAAGTCACAACAATGGGTATTTCAAATCTTTGTACCCCACGTAATCTCCATTCATTTCCCCTCCACTCCCAGCAAACAGGATGTCACATCTGAATCTCCAAATGCAAAATAAAAAACAGGCTAAACAAAATATAGCAGTGTCTAAAAATAATAATTTTAAATTTATGTTCCGATTTTTTTCTACTGACAAATGCAGCCGCAGCAAAAGGCCTAACTATAGGGAGTATTAGAAGTGACATCAGAAGTTTTTCCAACAGTTGCCTGTATCAGAGCTCCTCAGAAGGCTTTGCTGCAGACCCATACAGCACAAGGAGAAAGAATTTGGTGCAAGGAGCTCATATACTCACCGTCTGCAAAGTTTCTTCCTGTCTTCTGCTTTGGCTCTGTCGGTTGATAAAGGAGCGTGTCGAGAGTTTGTAATGGTTCAATAAGCAGATGATCACTACCACCATAACAGTTATAACCACAATTATAATGATGATTTGAACAAACTCCAGTTCAGCTAAANGAAAATATGTTAATCACACACAGAATGTTAACTATCAAAGCAATAATCTGAAAAACCTTCAGTATTTCATGAAGACTGATCTGGATGAAGATGTTCACTGTTGTCCATTTCGAAGTTTTGCATAAAAAAAAGTGTTCCAAAAAGTATTTAAATTATTCATTTTTCAGCAGTGCCAATCAATTGGTATGAGCGACTGCAGGTCAAATCTAAGAAACTTTTTGGTGATCCTTCTCTACAGGCTTCATAGTTAATAAATTCTTCAGCATAAACACCACAGACAAGCCTTTTGGATAATAGAAGAATTTCACTGGGGGGGGAAAAAAGGTACCAAACACACATACAAATCTCACCCTACTTTAATAGCCACCTGCAATGCCAAGAGAGTCCAGAGAGCTCCATAAGCGTCAAAGCAGAGGCCACGGAGAGAGGAATCAGGACATTGTACCTAGTAAACTGTCCTTCATTTTTTATCAGCCAAATAGCACAAGAAGCTACCTAAATCAAGTGGAAAACAAACTTTCTTTTCTTATTGAATCTACGTGTAATGCCTTTTTCAATTACTTCTCTCCAACTAGCATAAAATAAAAACTTTTGTAGGACATTCCTATTCAGGTAAAAATCTAAAAAGAGATCTGTACTCTAAAACAAGATATGTTCCACTATGGTTAAAAATGAAACCGAGGCCTTGGCTGTTGCAAGAGATACAATTACAATTAACTCCATCAGAGCCCATCATCTTATCTGAAGCCCTGCCTATACCACAAATATTAAGTATATTTAGAAATGAGTCACTCTTGCACCCTTTCGGCTATACTGGAGCAGCAAGGATGAGCAACGTAAGCACAGAAATTACCCTTTGGAGTTACACAGTTGCTGATATTTCTATGGAAACTGCATTGCTCACAGGGGATGCTCTCATCTTGAAAGAGAACTCCAGTTAATGGGAGGAGGTCTTTGGTTGCTAGGCTTGTATAAAAAGCAAAGAAGTAGTGCAAGTTGCTCAGTTTCAGCACTTTCCAAGAATGGCACTACTTTTGGGTGCCAAAACATGAACTTCAGGGAGCCGATAATAAATTTATTTTGTAAAAAGCCAACGAGGAAAGAAAGGTAACAACATATAAAAGTGATCAGACTAAGCAAACGCCAGTGAAAACAAGCTTCGCCCCCACCACCACCTCATCTTTCATCTGTAGTCATCCTCAGCCTTCTGTGTAACAGCAGTGCACTTAAACACAACACAACCATGAACCTGAGCTAGAAAAATTCTGTTCACACATAAAATCCGAAATGACCTGCAGTGGAACTAGAGGAAACCCAAGGCTGTTTCATTACTCTAAGATCTCTTGCGAACAAAGCCTCAGAGTACAGGTGCTGCAAGTGCACTGGTGTGCAGTGAAGGCTGGTGCCGAGGTCCAGCCGTTTGCCACAAGTTACCAGTGGGCACAAGGCACACCACCATCTAAGCACTGAGGTTTTGCGATGGCCTCGGTAGGAGTAACTGATCTTACTTAAGGCTAAGGCAAGAGTAAAGGGCAACAATGCATCTATCACTTAATTTCTCTTTGCTGTAAAGTACCATCCACTCATCACTACGACCACCAACATTTTTAGAACGTTTGATTAGTCAGTGCTTTGCTCTGCTTTTACTACCAATCCCATATGCATCAATCTTTTTTTTTTACTCCTCTCTCCAGTCACTGGAAGCTAACAATGTCAGCACCAAAAGATCAAAAAGCAGGAAGCATAGAACTAATTAAAAAACAAATCAGCCAAAACCATGCTTAAGTAAAAAGTCAATTTTTCTCGGTTCAGAAGAACAGAATAAAGACTTGAGACAGTTGATAACTGCTTCAATTCACATTCTGCAGCTACTAAGTACCACAGGGTTTCTTTACCCAAAACTTTTTTGGGGGGGTCCATGTAATACTTTAGACTGGAAATTGAGAGACTGTTGCTAAAGGGCAACATGCAAAACAAGCAATGTTGATTTAGGCTTTCCTAGAATGCAAAGATCACCGGGATGACATGTTACTCCTCTATCTGCCAAGGGCAGAGTCTTCTAAGTTTACCGAGGCCCCAGTGTTTCAGTAGCAGGAGACAGTCAGTACCTCTCCTTTAGAAATAAAGGACTGGGACTGTGAGCATTTCCCCTGCACGGTAATCTTTTATAAATATTTGACTAAAACATGGCTGTACAATTAAAAAAAAAAAAGAAAATCACAGTACACAGGTGTAAGACCACAGGATTTTCCGAGTCCAGCTTTACATTGCAAATGCTAAAATGCAACAGAACACCCAACCAATGTTCAAGAGGATTTCCTCACTGGGAAGCAGGGGGAAAAGAAAGGGGAAGGTGATTTTTAACCTCTTCTTCCTCCTGACTAGCCCTCCTGCTATTCATTAGCTTATTAACAGGAAAAATCACACAGACAAGAGGGGCAGCAGTCTCTGTTTACCGGCGCTGCTCAGGACAACTCGAACAGTTTTCGGTGGCTGCGGAGCGGCACTGGGTGACTCCGGCCCCACTCTCACCCACTGCCCCATGCCTGCCGGGGGGCACGAAGGGCCCTCGCTGCTGCACCACCACCGCCTTTCCGACCGGCATCTCCTCCTGCCCACTTTTCCTATAAATTAGCTGGGAGAGAGACTGGGGGCAGCTTTGGGAAGCGAAACGGTACATTTTTACCTCCCCCAGTCTCTCTGTCGTGCTCACACAGACCTGCTTTTTCACACGCAGGAAATAATATCTATAATATGTCCTTTCCCAGGAGAATATTTTTCATGGTAAACACACACCACGAAAAAAGCGATTATACATTGAATGAAAACACCTTCACAGAAAAGTATTAAAAAAAAAAAGAAATAATTCATAACCCTATCCACAATCACGCAAGGAAAAGCCTCTGGACCGTCACCCTCACCCCCCCACACCTCGGCAGACAGCCTCTGCCCGGCCAGGAAAGCCCCCGAGCGGGCTGGGCTGTAACCCGGGTTTCCCTCCGGTCCCCCGGGGAGGGAGCGCGCTCGCAGCCGCCCCGCCCGCGCCGACGCGCCGGGGGAAGGATCGGGTACCTCTTTCCAACAACAGGTCTTTTAACCGCGCATCCTTCACCGCTGTCCTGTTAAGCCGCTCACTGGACATG